>JASXTE010000010.1:10485822-10890822 GCA_030280995.1 Hemileia vastatrix | reverse complement strand
AAACTTCTCCAGAATACCTGTCTCCAAGTCAAAGTTGTGAAAACTCATCAACATTTATCAAAGTGGCTTCATTCATATACAATCTTAAAACTAGTTGGTTTATTTTTGTATCTGACCAGTTTGTTCAAATGCATGGCTCATTTTTAATATCAGTATATTTTTTTTCTTGTAATTTTCAATTTAATCTATTATTCCTTGTGCATCCATAAAAACATATTGCACTTTTAAAACATGGAGAGTTCTCTCTCTTCCTCCCTCTTTATAGATATACATATAAGCTAGTTTTCTCCCTTACTCCCTCTATGTCAAACTTATTGATTATTGATTTTTTCTTTCTTCAGACTCCCCCCCTTCTTTACTTTTATTTATTTATTTATTTTTTTAATACTTTTTTTCTTTTCCTCCTTCAGTCTCACTCCCCCCCTTTTTTTAACTTCATATACCTGCATTTGACTAGCTGAAGAACTACTACTCCAATTTCCTCTTGCATGCACAATTTTTTTTTATTTCTCAAAATAACCCCATCCCCCATTTTTTAAAAAAAAGTAAGATGGAGCAATAGAAAAAAAAAAAAGAAAAAAAAAGAAGAAAAAAACACGCACTTTCAATACTAAGTTTTGTGAGGTAAAGTAAATGATGGTTCTGTGGTTATTGAAAGTATACATTGTTACTCAAGACTCTTGAGAAGCTAGTGATTGAAATTCATAGAAAATTAAATTTATAAGATATTTCGATTTAATTAAATAGCGAAGTGTAGGGTTACAAGTCATTTAGCGATAGATATAAAATATAAACGAAAAGAATGGTCCATGGTGTTTTCATACAAGTGTTTTCCAAAATTTTAAGCATATAAATATCCTACAAATATATCAAGGCAATATCAGGTTTAATAGACTGATTATGGTGGAGTATCCTTTAGAAATTAACCACGTATAGAGGCTAAAAGGACAAAAAAGCCTCGTATGCTCATATACAAGAGAAAGAAAGCCGCATTATTCAGGACTGTTATGTGAAAATCATTTATGAAAACTAAGGAGCCAAGCGAGTAGACAAGCAAAAAAAAAAAAAAAAAAACGAACACTGTCTCTTCTTTTAAGATAGTTCAAAAGATATTTACTTTTCCTTCTGTAACTCTTCAGATCGAATCTTGATAGCTTCTTCTATTGATTTTACATACAGCCCAAATCTTTGCAGTTCGCTTTTGAGCCAGTCAGCTTTTGTTTGCCAATTTTTCAACGCTTTCTCAAAGTTGGTGGATTTAACAGAATACTGGTGTAAAAATTCAATGGTGGGATTAATATATATATATACATATATACAAGTTATTACATTGCATATTATATCGATAGTTGAGATAAAAAATAAATCAAAAATACCAACAAGATGAATCATAGGCTCCTTCAATTGAAGATGCTGCCGATGATCAGACTTCAAAAACTTCAAGTGATCTTTTAAACTATCCAATTGATTTTTTTCATCCGGCATTGGACGGAAATTATCAAATAGCGAAAAAGTTTCAGGCTTTTTCCAAGATCCAATATTTATGAGATTATTCGCAGTATTTGGAATGCACACATTCAATTGAATCAGTGAATGAGGTGTCTCGGCAGAAACCGACAATAAGTTCTCTTTATGCTCGCTTTCATCTTTCTCAAGTAAAGATAAACACGACTGATCGATCTGCTTCCAGCCATAGTCAACATTAGATACTTCTCCTTTCATGGGCACCTTGCTAGAACGAGCTGCCCAATAGTTGCAGGTATTCACCCACTCTTCTGACAATTGAGTTGTTCCTGCTTGAAATTGATAAACCATCTGATTGCGAAGTGAGGTCAATCTAAAAATAGTTGGTGCTACTATCCTTGTTTGGGTGTGAGCTAAAGAGAATTCCACCACCAGATGAGCGTTTGAAGTCCAATTACCACCTCCTAACCCTTTCAATATAGCAGTATCATACGTTTGCTCATCTTTCGATCCAATTCCTAATCGCTTCGAAGATGGAGTGGACTGAGATGAATTTTTGTTAAACTGAAACAACCGCATTTCACCCTTTTCAGCCACACCAAAAACTTGTGTTAACGTTAAGTTGGCCATGTGAGAATTTTGTTGACGATTATGGATTTTTTGAACAATATTGGTTGATTTTGCTCGACATGACCACGATTTACAAGAAATCAATCCTTCTTTTGCCCAAGGAGGTCTAGTTAACGATAGTTGGTTGTATCGATCAAGGGTGTCAGAAGTATCGGGAAGATTTAAGTTAATTGATGAAGATGAAGTTTTCAAAGTTGAAGCAAATCCTATTGATGGACATGTTAAATAGGTATACATGCTGACATCAGCGTAATCTTGACGTAAAGGTTCGGTGCCATTGCTGGTGGCTTGTGAGGAAGGAATTGTGGATGACTGCAACATTGCGATATTAGTATACGTTAGTGAACTGGGTGAGCCCTCATACAAAAGTAAAAGGAAATATTAGTCATCACTAGAAAACGTCAAACCAATACTTAAGCAGTTCAACATTTCAAAGTTTCAAAAACATATGTAGATTCACAGAGCAAGATGTAGTAGCTGTAGATTCAAAAATGCAAAAAAAAAAAAAAAAATCTTTTGAAAATAGTCAAAAAAAACTTACATGGTGAATAGAATTATCTGAATTCATAACTTCCGGAGAAGATTCACGTTGGAGGTCTCCTACTGACTCATCTGCTTTGAGGCCAACAGATTGTTTCCCGCGAAATTTTAAGCTAGTTTTTCTTGATCCAGAGGATTTGTCAGACGACGAAAAGTAAGAGTCAGCGAGCTTCTTTGAAACCTTCCGAATTCTGAAATTCGGTAAAGATTTCAGCGATGAACTGCTAGAAAGTGATGTAGGGTCGGACGGCGCGAGTTGTAAGATAGGTTGAATTTTGATGCAATCATAGATTTGCTGCATAAAGGACCCCCCACCGTAAATGAAAGAAAGAATGAGTAATATATATATATATATATATATATAAAAGGTAAAAAATTATGTCAGAACACATCTGTAAATGCGATTGAAAGTAGTGGAGAGTGGTAAGAAATTTTGCCCAATCAAATGATCTTGTAAGTGAATTTACATTTAACAATTCGCGTAACTGTTTTCTGTGGGGTGTTCCATTCGAGGGATAACTAGGAGTAGACATTAAACTGTGAGGTAAACTGCATGAGGATTTATTATTTAAAATGTTGCCCAAATCAGAGTGGGAACAGGTGCGATTGATGGATAAAGATTTCGAAGGAACATCTGTTTTTTCTTTCGAAAACTGTTCCCGTAATGAAGGTGGCTGATTCTGATGACGGACTGAATTTTTGTGACTAGTATCTAGTGTTTCTAAAGTATTGTTGATAAACTCGGTACGACTCATTTTCATACTAGAATCTAGTATGTGCAGATCGGTGTTGAGAAGAAGAGTTGCGTAAGCCAGAGTATGGACTATAGCTAGAGGGGTGATAAAAGTTCAAGTTTCCAAAAAGTGAAGCAAGGTTATTAGGTCATGTGATTGAATAATGAACCATATTTGACGACAGCGTACCAAGAGTCGAGTAAATAACCGAGCGATTCTGCTCCCAAAACCGGCGACTAAACTGCAAAAGAATACGGTCGACTTGCTGAGTTTCACCTTTAATATACAGTTTTGAACATAGCTCCCTAAGCGCCCTGTCTACTCTTAATTTTTTGAAGTCAAAAAGGTTAAGGTAATGATATAGTGTTAAAGTATTGAGTGTGCATCTGAAAGGGAATGAATAAAAAGCAAGACGGGCGACGGACATGAGCATAATTCATCTGGGATAATTTAATGAAGCAAAGGAAAACATACGTGGATCCCAACCACTCGAGAAGTTTTTCTTTCTCGCCGAATTGGTTCTTCCCGTCCCAGCAGAGACGAGCAATGGACTGCGGACTCAGTCCTTCACCAGATGCAAGACAAGATGGAAAAGTAGAAGGAGTATGCACAGGAAGAGAAGAAAGGGGAGGCGGCAGGGGCGGAGAGGAGTGGCCATCAGAAGAAGGCATATCTAACAAGGAAGTATAATGGTAATAATCAAGAAGATATTCCATATCACCACCTTCCAAAAAGTTGCGAGGGGGACATGTTTTGGACAATGGCCAGGTGGCATTTGCGTTTGGAAGCAAAGCCATGATGAATCTGAAAAGGATGGAATGAGACGAATGGAGGGAAAGAGGTTTGGGTTATATAAGGGAGGAAATCAACCAAGTATCAAGAATGGGCAAATAAACCAGGACGCAAGGACACCTATTATAACTTTTCTTGCTACTTTGACGGCCCAATACTGATCCAAACTTCGTTTCCGATTCGGGTGGCCCTCAAATTAGAGTCTCTCGCAGCTTTCTCACCTCTACCATCTTTCGAATTTTCATCTTGTTTCTTCACTTGTAAAGCTACTTATCTTTTTCTCATCTTTCTATTCCAACTTCATCACATTCCATCCTGTTGCCACTGACAATCATTCAGTTCTACTCACTTCAATCATTCCCTAGCGCTTATCCAAATTCTAGCCAGAAAACTAGGTTTATGCCAATTTAATTTTTACATTATCTACACCTTTCCGTTCATCCGTTCTCAGTCTATGGCTTGGATTCAATTCCACTTTAACTTCCCTTGGAATCGCATTTTTTTGAGCGTTTTGTGGCTAATATAAGTATCAAATCAATGATTGAATTGCGAGTTCTATGATGAGTAACTTTCTTCGCAGTAAAGATTGTTAAATTGCTGCTGTGCGCAGTCAGGATCCAATATCCATCCCATTGCTTTTGTCTATCATATTAAACTCATTCTTTCTGAAAAAAAAAAAAAAAAAAAACATTGCATTGCATTGCATTGAATAAATCCCATTAGTACCGCTCAATTAACATGATATCCTTTATAGGCATCTGTATAATCGCCTTCACATGTTATAAAGCTAATTTAGAAATGCTTGCCGGTTTCTGATTATGAATTATTTTTTTTGTTCTCACCCCCCTCTCCAAGAATGTGGGTTTAGGGCAGCTGACCTGGTCCATTTGGCCCATTGGATACTCCCAGCCCTGATTTCTCAATGTTGGCAGACCTAAAATCACATTATTGGGAAGGTAGGGGTTTTTTTTTCCCTTGAAAGCTGTAAGCTGTTCTGAAATTGTACAAAGATTGTTTTGTGGCTAACAACTAGATGTGATGCTATAAATAGTACTCATATTACTTTGTTTGGTCTCAGAGAATCTTGGGCTCGGTAAATAAACGGCTTTAATCAGCTATCTTAATAATCCAACCTATACAGTTTGACGTAATCACGAAGCTAACAGGCTTCTGTTATCTGTTTTTTATTTTATTTTATTATTATCGTAGGATCGCTCGCCTTAAGGGCATGAAATTACTCACAAAGTGTGGCACGATAGTTATGTACAAGGAGATGAATAACAAAGACAATAACAAAGAAGCAAAGGAAGAGGAAAAGAAGAGAAAAATGTATAAAAGGGAATGATAGCAGCAAGGAATCTAATTGAAGTCTTAAGTGGACGTGACAGGCTAAACTGCAGAACCACTAGTACGAGAAGAGCGCTATTCTTTTTCTTTTTTATTTATTTCCTACAATCTCACTCAACAAGGAGCATGAAGGGTAAATGAAAACTATATCTGCTAACTACTTTGGATGAGACAAATGAGAAGAGGAAAACAGGGCATTCTAATCAGTAACACACAATTAGTGAGGCAGTGGGAGATTATTTGGGAAGAGTGCTATTCTGTTACGTTCTAAATCATAATTGTTACATTTTAATTCTAAAAACAGTAAATACAGTTTAAGTAAATTTTATATACAGAGATCACACGATTTGATACTATATATTAATACATAATACTAAAATACATTAGTTAGTAGAATCTAATAAGTAGATACTTAATTGACGTAAGATCCTTGTATTTACCCCTATATAAACCCCAAAGGATTTGCTGTTAAAAACCCAGTGAATCCTCTTTGAAATATAATAGTTTATGAAGTGAATTACTGACAATTAGGATTTGCTCTTTTTCATTCCCGCTTACTTCCTCTACTTTTTTTTCTTTTCTCTTCATTATACTACTTACAAACCACTGCTCAAGTATCCTTACATTTGTTAAATCATTCTACTTAAAATAACCACCTCATTCCTTTTGCTTCACTGCCAAATCTTTTAATACCTTGCTATACTACTTACAAACCACTGCTTGAGTATCCTTACATTTGTTAAATTATTCTACTTAAAATAACCTCCTCATTCCTTTTGCTTCTTGCTTCACTACCAAATCTTTTAATACCTTGCTTAGTTGAATATTCTTATCTTCTTTCCTGCTGGCTATATTCATTGCTCCTGTCCTGGAATCAGATTCTGATTCAGAATCACTAACCCATATCACTTCTGCTATTTCATCACCTGTCTCTGAGACTCTTCATCCCACTATGTCTAACCCACAACCCACACCATCCCCATCAGAGTTGGCCGCTCTAGCTCAGCAAATGCAACATCTACAGGATATGATTTAGAAACTACAAACAGAGAATCAATCCCTTCATCAGCAAATTACTACTCCAGCCCCAGTGGAATCTAGTATTTCAGAAGGATCCAGAAACTTATCGGTCTCCAACAAACAACCTTCAGCAGTGGCTCTTAGTGCTCTTCCCAATGTCTACTTCCACGGAGATTCACAATCTCTTCCATTTTTTCTTGAAAAAATTGGTAGGCATTTAAGCTTACACTTGCATCATTTTTCTTCCACCACAGATAAAATACTTTGGATATCTCTACATTTTGATCCACCTCCTGGAAAACCTACTTCCACATCGCAACATTGGTGGCAATCAGTAGTCACCTAAAACGCATCTGAATTAGGCCTCTCCACTTTCTACCCCAGTTTTAGTAAAATGGAATGTAAACTTCCATTTCTTGCTTTGGTAGATTCCTTCATTTCTAAGATGATTGAAGTCTTTGTTGACAAATCAGCTAAAACCTCTGCAAGACAACTTCTCAATAATTGTAAACAACAAAAAAGAACAGTCAATGAATATATTAACGAATTCTATTCCCTGGTCTTTGCGGTTAACTCTTCTGAAGATGATTGAGCTAATTGATGTATGGAAGGTCTTCAACTGGAAGTTCAGTAATTAATCTTTGCTCATCCTGATTATTCTGAAACTAATCTTAGCTTAGCTATTCTGGTCAAATGGGCTCAAAAAGCAGGGCACCAACTCTATCTTTCTTCCCTTGTTGACAATCCTCACAAAAGGACAGGTCCTTTGATTCAAACTTGACCCCCTACCCATAATCCAAACCACTTCCCTATGCATTTGGATGCAGTCCAAATTGCCCAGCTAAATTCCTTTAAACATCTTGCTGGCACTATTTCTCCAAAATCCTTGTCTCCTTTGACACAAGAAGAAAGACAGCGTTGTCAGGAGAACAAGCTGTGTTTCAGATGTCAACATTCTTACCAGGCTCCTGACCAACCTTTGGGATTTTTGGTGTGCCCTTATTTTCCTAGTAATTGAACAAAACAGGCCACAGTTGCAACCATAAACACAACAACTGCCTCTTCTTCACAGCAGTCTTCTGCAACTTATACACCTGGTCCAAGTCTTTCTCCTTCAGTTCCTCTAGCTTCATTTGAATTGGATCAATTTACTGACATCATCACCTCTTCTAGAGTAGAAGAAATCACAAATGATATCACCAATACCATGAATGATCTTTGGAAGGAGTATTCTACTACTGTGGCTTCCATATCTGTGGAAAAAGGTTTAGGAACTCCTAAGTATTCTCTCTCATCCGTTTTATTGAATAATCATTTTACTAAACTTCCTTTTGTTTTTAGGAACAATAAACCTTTCATTCTCCTTTCGTTAGAATCTGTAAACAGGACTCAAAAAGGGGTTGCATTGATTTATTCAGGAGCCACTGAAAGTTTTATTGATCAATCATTAGCATCTTTATTGAACTGGACCTTAAGGAAGAGATCTCCCTTCTCCTGTTTGACTGTGGATGGATCTTCCATCAAAGGCAGTCCAGTCAATTCTTATGTTACAGGAAAAGCCATACTCCATTCCAAAGAAGGCACTATACCAACAACTTTAACATTGAACACTATTAAATTACACAAACCAATGATGATTTTAGGGACCCCTTGGTTAAAGCAACACTGTGGGCTACTTGATTATCACACTAATTCGTTGGTACTTCCTAGTCAAAATCATGTTATTTCTTTTATAAAAACTCCAGGTTCTTTTTCCTCTTCTTCTGTTTCTTCTTTACCTCCTTCATTGTCTTATTTTAAAATTTTGTTTCAGTCACTGGTCACTATGGTTCTACCACCCAGTTGACTGTATTTGGACCTTAAAATCTCTTTGGTCCCTGAAGCTACACTTCCTACATGTAAACCTTATCCCCTCTCAAGAGAACATGAATTACTCATGTGAAAATATGTGGATGAAAACTTGGCTAAAGGCTTTATACAGGTTTCATCATCACCAGTTTCTTCTCCTATTTTTTTTGGTACTCAGCATAATAAGGCACCTCATCCCTGTGTAGATTATCAAATACTTAATTCTGTTACTATTAAAGATCAATTTCCTCTCCCTTCTATTCCTCATTTATTTACGTTACTATGTGGGAAAAAATATTTCTCCAAAATTGATTTAAAGTCTGCTTTTAATCTTCTTCAGATAGCACCTGGAGAGGAATGAAAAACAGCCTTTAAAACTCCTTGGGGATTGTTTGAATACCTTGTTATGCCATTTGGGCTGTGCAATGCACCATCATCATTTCAACACTTTGTGAAATGGGTACTTAGGGAAGGACTAGATGTGTCAAGGGGTCCTTTTGGGTCTAGAAGTTTATTCGAGGTTTTTATGGGGTATTTAAGGGCTTTAATGGTCTCTCAACAAAAGGTACATATTTCTAAATCAATTTGATTAACTTACTCAAATATAAGAAGTAGTTTTACAATATTAATATAGATTATAGATTAGAATTACACTGTTGTAAATACTAAAGTTATAAAATATAGAAATAAAGGTTGGATTGCAAGTGTAATAATAAAGTAAGTGATAATGGAATCTGAAAAGCACAAAGTAAGAGGCCTTTTATAGGCAAAAAATGAGGGAATAAAATATACGGAATTTACATCATATATTGTAAGAATGTGAGAAAAAGAATGACTGAAAGGAGTACATATATGACATAAGAATTAAATAAACTGGTACGTCAACAAGGGCATCAAATTTATAAACAATAAAGTTTGAGTTCCTTGGACTCTCACAATTAATTACAAAATAATTAATTAATTATATTACTTTCATGGGATTCCAGATCTCTCACTGAGGTAATATAATTGTTTTAAAGTTTTTTATTATATTTTTATTATTAAATTCTATTCCCATTGACTTATACCATTGAGCACGGTGTTAGGGAGTAAAATTGTAAGGGACATTTTATTTACACTAATTAATTATACTACTTATTGTACTTAACTAGTTAATTGTAAGTAATACTTAAGTAGATAATTAATTATTAGTAAGAAGAAGGGGCGTGGCTTCAACTCAGTAAAATAATTAATTATTTTACCAGTTAAGTCTGGTAGCCTGGCTGACAAGATGTGCTTTGAAGTGTATATATTGATGATATTATTGTCTTTTCTGATACATAAAATGACCATGCTAATCATTTAAAAGCCATTTTTACCATGTTACAATGCAAAAAATTAGTTATCTCTTCTACTAAGTGTTCTTTCTATCAGCAGCAAGTTGAATTTTTAGGTTTCACAGTTTCTGAAGAAGGCATCAAGATAAATGACGATCATATTAAAACTATTATGGATTGGCCTATCCCCACTATGCTATTACAGACTAAACAATTTTTGGGTTTCACTAATTTTTACCGCAGATTCATTCCAAAATTTGCCAAAATCTCTTTACCATTAACAGATTCTACAAAAAAACCATCAGACTCATTTTTGAATTTCCTTTCTCCTCAATTTATTGCTTCCTTTGAATCTTTAAAGAAAGCCTTTTTGAAGGTGGTATTGTTGAGACATTTTGATTATCTCAAACCTCATGTTATGCATGTCGATTGTTCAGGGTTTGCGCTAGCAATTATTTTATCCCAACCTGATGATAATAATATTTTATATCCTATTTCTTTCCACTCTTAAAAACTTAAAGATGAGGAACAACAGTGGCAAGTTCATGATCAAGAACTCCTTGCAATTGTCAAGGGATTTTCTACTTGGAAGGCTTGGCTTATTGGGACAAAAGACCCTGTGGTTGTATTTTCAGATCATGCAAATCTGCATTATTTTATGACTAATCAAAATATCTCTCCTGTCAGAAACAATGGGCTATGTATTTGAGTACCTTTAATTTTAGTATTCTTCATATACTGGGTATACATAATCCTGAAGACGCACCCTCAAGATGACCCGATTATTTCTCTTACCCGCTTATAGATCATCACATTTTACTAACTCAATACTCCCCCTCTAAAGGTGTTACTATTGACTCTTTAAATGTGTTCTTTAGAACAGCCACTACCACAGCTTCTCAACTGATTGAGTCATATTCCTCTTTAACACCAGAAGATACTGATGGCCCTTTATTCTCTTTTAAACAAAACAGGTGGTGGTATAGAGATAAAAAATTTTTGCCTCCTATTTTACGACCCTCCTTACTCCAGTTGTATCACAATTCTCCTAGCGCGGGTCATTTAGGCCCAGAAAGCACCTTGGAATTAATGTCTAGAACCTATTCATGGCCCTCAAAGTGTGCTGATATCCTGGATTATGTTAAAACATGTGAGTTATGTCAACAAAATTGAATTGACCGCTTGGGGCGTCAGGGTTTGCTACATCCATTAGAAATTCCAGATAGGCTGTGGAGTGTTATTGGTATAGATTTTATTGTAAAATTACCTAATTCTGGAGGATATGATTGTGTTCTTGTTATTGTTGACTTATTTACAAAAGGAGCTCATTTTGTACCTTGTAGAGAATCTATTTCTTCTTTTCAATTAGCTAATTGATTTTTAGATTGATTTTTTTGATATCATGGTTTACCTGATAAGATCATTAGTGACAGGGGTGCAACCTTGATTTCCCAATTTATGAAACACATATATTCACAATTAAAAATAAAAGCAGCTCCATCTACAGCATATCATCCTCAGACAGACAGACAAACAGAACATACTAACCAAACATTAGAAATTTATCTTCAAAATTTTGTTTCTTCTAGACAAGATGATTGGGTTGATTGGTTACCATTAGCTGAGTTTTCATTTAATAATGCTAAATCATCCTCTACTTGCGCCTCTCCTTTCTTTTCCCTATATGGCTTTCACCCAAGATTTGAAGTTTTGGACACAATTTCACCTTCTTCATTAGTTAATAATTTTACTGAAAATTTGGAAGCAGTTCATTCTGATTTAGTTCAGTCCCTCACTTTGGAAAAAATAGCACAAGCAAAGAAATACAATAAACATTCAAGACCTGCTAACATTTATCAACCTGGAGATTTAGTATGGTTATCTAGGTAATATCTCAGGAGTACAATGCCATCAACAAAATTATCATTCAGACGGATAGGACCTTTTCCTATACTACATTTGGTAGAAGGGTTAGCCTATAAACTTGATTTGCCACCATCTTATAAATGACTACATCCGGTATTTAATGTGAATTTGTTATCTCCATACAAAGACCCTTTTTCTAATCCTCTAATAATTCAGCAGAATACACCATTGAATAGATATGACAAGGAGTATTGTCAGTATAGTCTAGTATATAAGTATGATATAATAGTGTTTTTTTATGGTCCTACTACTTATTGATAAATGATTTAGTGATTAAACCTCAGGGGAAGACTAATAAAATAGTTATACTCAAATAAAACTCACAATACTTGGATTTAAATGCGTGCTAGTGGTGGAAAATAGATGAATAAAATATAGTTATAGCTTATATAAAGATAAAATCAATTTATAGTGGCTTTATAATATATTTCTAAAGGTTAATAATTGTATAGTAGTGTTTGTTGGAGTTTTAATAATTGAATGATTGATAAATAACCGTCAAAATCCCTCCTTACTTATACCCAAATCCACTGGAGTGCACAGACCTTCAATCCAGATGATGTCACTGCTATCCCTGGCAATTACAGCACTGTGAGGGCCCATCACCTCCCCATGGTGTCCACTTCAAGAAGATTCAACAGCCAGACCTCCAGTAAGGACCCTCCATCACAATTAATGATAACACAGACCCAAACCATAAATAGAAAATCCAGATAAAAGCAGATACCATATAGAAACAGGTAAAATAACTCATCCAAAGAGAATATAATGAGACCCAAAGCATATAAAGGAAACAAATGAAATTTCCAAGCCCCCAATAACATCCCCAAGCATCTATATTAACCCAGCAATGACCTCCCAACCCATATATCCGTGAATATCCATCCAAGGAAGCAGATTAAGTTATCCAAACTGAGTGTATGCGCCTGAATAAGATGTTTATGCTTCTGTAGGCATTGTGAGTCCACTGGATACGTCCATATGACCTAAAATAAGCAGGAAAACAAAGGTTATAGGCTATTAAGAGGCTAAAACCCACTTATATATCTAAATATACATAATATACTGCATATTTCACTGAATATGAGATTTATGTATACATATAAGCTTATGTATGTCAATAATTACTTAATATCACTTAAGATAAGTATATTATGACTCCATTAACACCTTAATAAGTATTATTAGGCTATGGATAAGCTATTTAAACTACTATAATTTATATAATAGTGTAATAATTATACATATATGTAATATAATCATATATATTATTGTTTTAACCTTATTTTTAAGATATAAGCTTAATCTACTTAAGGTTATCTTATTTTAAGCATAATAAATATTCAGTCCTAAGGATATTTAGGCTGACAAGTATACTAATTCAAATAGTTATTTGGCTATACCATCTTTTAAATTCATTTTTGATTGTAGAGTTATAGGATCACGATACAAATATTTGATATCATTTAAAAATCAACCCAAGAATGAAGCATTTTGGATTCCGCTTACAGACATTCCAAATGATTTTGATAGTTCTTTGATCAATTACCATTGTATTAGAAATTATTGGCCTATTCCTAAAGAATTAGAAGAGTGGGGACAAAGAGCATAATTGTTATGTTCTAAATCATAATTGTTACATTTTAATTCTAAAAACAGTAAATACAGTTTAAGTAAATTCTATATACAGAGATCACACAATTTGATACTATATATTAATACATAATACTAAAATACATTAGTTAGTAGAATCTAATAAGTAGATAATTAATTGAAGTAAGATTCTTGTATTTACCCCTATATAAACCCCAAAGGATTTGCTGTTGTAAACCCAGCAAATCCTCTTTGAAATATAATAGTTTATGAAGTGAATTACTGACATATTCATCTAAACAATGAAGACAGTTGATAGCTTTAACAAATTTAAGGAAGTGAGGGAGAAGAACATTCTGGTTACAGCTACAGCTAAACCAGAAAAGCATGTGGGTTTCTTGCCACTTTTTCCCTGCCAAAAGTGACTTATACTGATGTTTTTGTCAGAGAACCAGAGATGAAAAATACACAAGCTTTTCAGGTTTTACTGTATATTAAAAACTTTTGGTGCAGCCATATGTTATGTAGGATACTTAATATTTATAGTGATTATTCATTATGTACATAATTTTAGTATTTAACTTATGGTGCAGCTGAAGTGTCTAACTCCGGTTCACTCCAGACAAAGCACTGACACTGCTACTATAGGTAAGTAATTCAATATGGGTTCACTCTGGACAAAGAACTGACACTGCTACCATAGGTTATAGGCTGTCCCTGATTCGTTACTTGCAGTAATTGTGTTCTTGTATTTTTCTGGAACTAGCTGTGTGCCCCGAGCTTGTCTCTTGTTAAATGTGCCTCCCCCTTTGCGTCCAATTAATTCTTGGCACATTTCTCAATTATCCAGGTGTTTAATTCATACCTATCAACCCAAACACTTCCTACCCCTTTCAATCTAGACCTAGACTACAACGAGACCATCCCACTCTTGCTAGGGAGCTTAAGAACCTAGACATTCCTCCTCATTTCTCAAAAACAATTACCACACATGACCACAGACAAAAATGTTCTTTTTCTGGTTCTTTCTCTCCTACCACCACATCTCCAACCAATCCAAAATCTCCTATTTCCTCCTCAAGCAGCAGTAAAACCTGCCCTTTCTTTGATACTCCTGATACAGGTCAAAACACTCCACCTGTGTCATTTCAACCTCCTTGTCTGTCTCAGCCTTCTCAGGCCTTTGTTTCCGCCATGCCTTCTCACCCCAAACCTGAAAATCCTATTACGGAATATAAGGGCAAAGACTTTGGCACTGTTATTGACAACATTCTCTCTCAAGTCAAACATACTTCAAATCTTAAAACCAATGGATCAAACTGGAAAAATTGGTACAAAAGCATTACCCTTTTCATGCAGAGGCATGTCCAATCGACTAAATATATGACAGATCCCAATGCCATTAGCACTGCCATCCATGCTTTTGAAGATGAAATGTGCTGGAATATCATCTATTTTATGATTGAAGAAAAGTTACAGGGTTTTATTGACATTGGAACAACATGCTTTCATGCCTATGGCGTACTCTCTTCCAAATTTGAAACAGTTACTTACACTTTGAGAATGTCCCTGTTCAATGATCTCTTGGCCATCAAGTCATCATATTTTATTGATGCAGTCTCCGATGCTGATAATATAGAAAGCATTTTGGATGCCCTTAAACGATCTGGTTTCAAATTGGGCTAAAATGAGTTGGGTGCTATTTTTATTCAACTTCTCCTACCATCATCTTTATTGCATATCTCAACTGAAATCAACAGACATTTTGAATTACGGAAGGATTTGGCCCAACCCTCTTTTGACAACATTGTCACAGATCTGCAAAACACGGTTAAGAATGTATCTATTCCATCAATTGCCCAGTTGACAGCTTTGGAGACCTCAATTGAAGGAAATGATGTCTCAACACTCACTTTCAAAAAAGGTAAAACCAACAGCTACCAAACCAACAATAGGCAACCCAATTACTCTTGCTGAATGTGTCAATTGATGGAAAATTTTTAGCAATCATGCCCTTATATTGGAAATGGGAATGCCTTCAATAGCAAATTCTGGAATAGACATGAGGCTAGATTTCAGCAAGCTAAAGCAGCTTTAGGGAACATCAGACATTCCCTCCATTATAAAAAAGGGAAGCAGCCATCCTCAAAAGTGAAGATTAATGAAATCAATTCCTTGGTTCTAGATGTACTCACCACCTTGCTGAATGAGCTTGATCTAGGAAGTGACAAATGGCTCAACATTTTGGATGCTGATAATGAAAAGGGAATTTTTGATACAAGAGCAAAACATCATGTCACTGGAGATGTACATCTTCTCACTAATTTTAGAAGGCTAAAGAACCTGATCTCAGTCAAAACAGCTACTGATCCTAATTCTGCTTTCATTACAGGGTTTGGCAATCTTACAATAAAAGGGTCCAGACAAAATTTAGTCACAATAAAAAATGTTTTCATTTGTGATAAGGCACACTCTACTTTAATTTCCCCTATTGATCTGCTACAAAATGATGTTTCTATTAACATTAATAACAAACATGATTTCATTGTTACAAAAAACCATAATATTTTATTTACTGCTCCCTTGTCATTGTCTGACTGTAAATGGACTATTGATCTAGTTTACCCATGTACACTAGACATTAATTCATTTGAAATTGATTTTTTTAACTCTTTTTCATCGGCTAGCCTTCCTGCCCCTATTGTCTCAATTCCAGTATCAACAATTCCCTATCCAAAAGCAGTACCAAATTCCATCATGGATTGGCACCATTGACTTGGCCACACAAGCACCAGATTTCTCCAGAGAATCACAAAATTAGGTCTATGTAACAGTGCACCCTCAAATGTTCCTCACTTTAGACTAAATTGCGACATATATGCTGTTTGAAAAAGCAAGCAACGTAACACCTGCATTGAAAAGAAATGAGATCACGACTATATGGACCTGGTTGTCTTGGATCTAGTTGGCCCCATGATTGATATCACCAATGATGGTGAAATCTACATGGCAACATTCAGAGAATCATTCTCTACATATGGTGAAGTATTTATTTTGAAAAGGAAGTCAGATGTATTAGAGGCCTTAATTAATTTTGAGAATAGACTTGAAAATATTTCTGGCAAGCGATTGAAAATACTTCAAACAGATAATGGGAAGGAGTACATGAATCATAAATTCTCTGATTTCCTATCATCTGCAGGCATCCTGCATGAACATTCAATGCCATACCACCATGAGCAGAGCCAAACATTTTAATGAAACCATTGGTGAAATCATACACACTATTCTCTTGGGCTTTAATCTCCCTCCTACCTTCTGGCTACTGGAATACTGTTGGGCATCATATGTCCATAACAAGCTGCCCAATGTACATGTGAAAAATAGCACCCCTTATCAACTTGCTATTGGCAGTAAATCAGATCTGTCGTAAATTATGATTTTTGGGCAGTGGGCTTACATTCATATCCCTACTGAAAAGAGGACTAGAATTCAATGTCAGGCCATGCATTGTTGTGTAGTAGGATTCCTAAACGGAGGTAAGGGATGGATTTATTGACAGCCTTATACAAACTCTTTTGTACAGACAGAAATGGCCAAGAATCTGACCCAATGACACACTTCTTTCTACCCCTTTGTGTAGCAAACAAAACTCCAAAGGTGACTTGTCATTCATCCTTAATTTGCTACATTTTGGTGATCTCATTGCAGAGGAAACACTTGCAGAATAAGATAAAAAATTTGAATATATTTCAAATAATGCATTGGACTTATCTAACAGGTTACCTCATACTTTTAAGCAGGCAATGAAAAGTGCCAATGCAGAACATTGGAAAGTGGCATGCAAAAATGAACTAGATAATATGTCAAATATGGATGTATGGGAAGTTGTTCCACTTCCTCCTGGAAAAAATTTTACAGAAGCCAGATGGGTGTTCTCTTTAAAGCAAGATGAATTCGGTAAAATTATCAAGCACAAAGCAAGTTTTGTATCAGGGTATTCAAACAGATAGAGGGTATTGACTTTAATAATATGTTTGCCCCAACAGCTACATTTGTCTCCCTTTGGCAGCAACCTATAACTGTCCTATTTGTACCTTTGATGTCACGGCAGCTTACTTACATAGCCCTCTGGATAAAGAAATCTACGTTAAAAAACCTGAATGTTTTGAATTGAACAACCCTAATTATGTATGCAGACTAAAGAAGGCTCTGTACAGCACTAAACAGGCAGCCAGGTGCTGGTGGAAACACCTAAGTAGAATTCTTTTGAAGCTTGGGTATCAATCCAGAAACCAGGATGCTAGTGCTTATGTGTTTTCAAAACTGGGATATAAGGGTATGTTGTGGATACATGTCACCACACAATATGGGGGTGGACTTTCTAGCGAGTCCGCAACCTTGGACCCAAACTCACCACAGATTGAACACACATTGAGCTATTGATAAAGGAACCATACAATCAGGGATGAACACCACTCAGCAGAACAGTTTTAGGTGGGTGTTCAAGTAGAGTTCAGTATGGGTTCAGTATGATTTCAGTCTGAGTTACATCTGAGTTCCATCTGAGTTCAGGTTGAGGACTTTCTAGAAAGTCCATCCCCTATATTTAATAGTGTGTAGATGATGTAGTGGTAGTTGGAAGTGATGAGATAGTGTTTCAGGTTTTGGAGCAGGATATATGTAAACATTTACAGGTCAAATGGTCTGATGGTATCTCTTCCATAGTGGGTTTGGCAGTTTCCAGATGTGACCAGGGTTTTACAATCCATCAACCTGGACTTGTGAAGAAGATTCTGCTTGAACACAATGTTGCAGCTCTAATAAGTCACTCACCACTGCTGGCTGGTCTTTCTTTAGTCTCTCTCCAGGACAAAACAAACACCCTGATTGACCCAATGAAATTTCTATCCACCATAGGAACTTTATCCTACCTTGTGGCTGGTTCAAGGCCAGACTTTGAATATCCAGTTAATTTCCTGGAACACTATTCAGCGAGACCAGGCAAACCTGAATGGCGGGCTCTTAACCATCTTCTCACTTATCTACAGCTCACAAAGGATATGAAGTTCCATCTTTTTCCTTCCCTAAATAAAACACCTAAAACCTAAGTATATTATGATGCCACATGGGGTGGTGAGTTTGAAAGGGCTACCAGTGGTCATGTCTTTCTAATAAATAACTGTTTAATACTATGGCAGTCTAAGAGGCAAACACAAGCTGCTACAGCTTCCTTCCACTCAGAGCTTATGGCTATGTCTAATGCAACAAGACAAGCTCTATGGATAAGGAATCTTCTTTGAAAGATGGATCTCTGTCATGGGCCGACAAAACTATTCTGTGATAACAAGGGTGCTATAGTAGTGGCTACTGACAATCCATCTGAAAAAAGATGCAGGCTTGTAGATTGGGATTTTTATTTTGTTAATGAGAAGGTCCACAGAAAAGATATTAATATTGAATGGATATCATCTAAGGATCAAGTAGCTGAATTATTAACAAATAATCTGGGCCCAAATATATGGCATGATAAACGTTGTCTATTAGGTGTTTATTAATATTTTTTTATTAATAGTTTTTGTTTGTTTTTTTCAATTTTTCTTTTTTTTATTTATCCTCTTTCTCTATCTTTCATTGTGTATTTTCATGGCATTAGTAGTGAGGAAATCACTAAGCAGGGGGGTGTTATGTAGAGTACTTAATATTCTTAGTGATTATTCATTATGTGCATAATTTTAGTATTTAACCTATGGTGCAGCCAAAGTTTCTAACTCTGGTTCACTCTGGACAAAGCACTGACACTTCTACCATACCAATAGAAATATAGAAATTTGTTAGGTCTTGACTACGCTACATTATCATCTTGTATATAGCTAACTACACATTCACAAATATGAGTAATTAATTCTTAATCATAAAAGTATTCCAGTAGCCTTCCAATAGGTTATGGGCCTCCAAAAGCGCAAAATTTTTTCTCTCTATTTTTATTTTCTCAAAAATTGTAGACTACACTAGTGTCTCATCAACACACAAGCCTCATAAGAAATTAATTTTTTTTCTTCTCTTCTACCAACAATTGTTTTTTGTTTTTTTTCACTCTTCTTTGTTTCCTTTATTTACTTTCCTTTTTTTGATTCATATATCTAATGGTTCTAATTTAAATATATTTATCTCCATTTCTTTCTCTTTTGCTAGATCTAGTATCAAATAGTCCTAATAAAAAGTAGGTTGATGTCATTGCAATATTCTGAACAAATATGTTTGCAAGCACACATTCACAAGGCAAAAAATCAAGTGGCACCTGCTAGCAGGTGCCTATCCCTATATTCAGTCTTGATTTAAGAGTAAATTTGATTTGATATTGCTTGAGAAAATACTTACACACCAAAAGAAACTCCTTGATCATATCCTGGTTGCAAACCAAAACCTTTCATGACACCAGAAATCAGATTTTTATTTGATAAGGGTTGTTGAACCAAAGAAATTTGATAGAGAGTAGAAATTAAATCAGAAATCTGGCAAAAAACTTCATCCTTTTTCCCATTAAATAAATGAACTTCTAAGATGAATTGAGGTTTTTATCCATTATTGGCAACTGCAACAATGAGATCTATACCGCCTTCTGTAAGATTTTTGATATTTTTGTAAAAAAACTTTTCTTAAGATTTGATATTGAAGTCTTATAAAATATGAGATCATCCAAATATCCAAAGAATGTTTTGCTAAAAATCTTCATCCTAATCAATTATATATTTTGATAAAATTTTGTCTTTGAATTGCCTGATTATTTAGCTGGTTCCATTATTTTTTGCTTTTTATTTTCTGGTAAGGAAAGCTCAGATTGATTGGGAGAAGGAATAGAATTGAAGGACATTGAAGAGATACAAGAAAGTAAAGATAAAGAAGAAGAAGTTGAATATATTTGATGGTTATTCTTGGAGCTTACAAGATTTGAAGACAAGGAAGAAACAGAGGATAAAGATGATTCAGAAGAAATTGATGATAATGATGATGAGTGAGTTAAATTTTCCATAGTAATGTCCTGAAAAAAAATTTATAAAATAAAAAAAATAAAATAAATATATTTGAAAAAAACCCAACAGTATAAAATTATCAGTAAAATAATTGAAAAGAAAAAAAAATTATTTGGTAAAAAAATAAAATAAAAATAAAAATAAAAAAATTACAAAAAAATCAGTAAAAAATTTTGTGAAAAATAAAAATTCAAAATAAAAACTTGAATTATGATTGAAATACCAGGTAATATCCTAGAAAAAAATTTCTAAAAAAAAATAAAAATAAAAATAAAAATTGTTAAATAAATTGCAAAAAAATAAAAATAAAAATAAATCCTGAATGGTTTTTAAAATACCAGATAAAGTTCCTGAAAAAACAAACAAAATCACCAAAAAAAAAAAAATTAAAATAAATTCAGTAAATTTGATTGCAAAAAAAAAAATAAAAAAAATTACTTACCTGCTATTGGAAATACCACTTGATGTCCTTCAATCCAATTTATTAAAATAAAAAAAAATTGAATTCAGTAAATTTCAGAATAATTAATAATTTTCAAAAACAAACACAAATAAAAATAAATAAATTACCTGATTTATTTTTGAAACAGGGGGAAATGTCCAGAAACTAAGGGAAAGATAAAAACATTCTGTAAAAAAAATTAAAAAGCAGAGATTAGTCTTTTTTTTCTTGCTTCAAAATGCCCCCAGAAAGTCTCCCCCCCTTTAACCCTTCCTTTCCCGCCTCAGCCCCCCTTTAACCCCTCCTTACCCACCTCAAATCCCCCTTTTACCCCCTCCATCCCCCCTTTAACCCACCTTTAACCCCACCTTACCCGCCTCAAACTCCCCCCTTTACTCCCCCCTTTAACCCCTCCTTACCCACCTCAAATCCCCCTCCTTTAGTCCCCCTTTACCCTCCCTTTACCCCCTCAATCCCCCCTTTATCCTCCCTTTAACCCCTCCTTGCTTGCCTCAAACCCCCCTTTACCCCCTCCTTGGCCCCCTCAAGCCCCCTACAGCCATCTTATTGAATTGATATTGATTTGAAAAGTAGGCACTAGGGGGTTTGAGGAGGGGTTTGAGAGGAGGTTTGAGGTGGTTTTGAGGGGGTAAAGGGGGGGGCTTGAGGGGGCCAAGGAGGGGGTAAAGGGGGGTGAGGGGGGGTTTGAGGCAAGCAAGGAGGGGTTAAAGGGGAGGTAAAGAGGGTGTTTGAGGTGGGCAAGGAGGGATTAAAGGGGGTATTGAGGGGGTAAAAGGGGGGAGTTGAGCTGGCCAAGAAGGGGAGAAAGGGGGGTATGAAGGCAGACCAGGAGGGGGGAAAGAGGGAAGATGGAGGGG
Source organism: Hemileia vastatrix (assembly GCA_030280995.1). Lineage (NCBI taxonomy): Eukaryota > Fungi > Basidiomycota > Pucciniomycetes > Pucciniales > Zaghouaniaceae > Hemileia > Hemileia vastatrix. Next base: position 10,869,258 of record JASXTE010000010.1, on the reverse strand, counting down.
GTAAAGGGGGGGACTTGAGGTGGCCAAGAAAGGGAGAAAGGAGAGTATGGAGGCAGAAAAGGAGGGGGGAAAGGGGGATAATGGAGGGTGAAAAAAAAGATAAATAAATAATAATAAAGATAAAACAAAAAACCCAAAATTAGTCTAACCTTGAAAACCAAAAAAAAGCACTTATAGGACAAATAAAAAAGAAAAAAAAATGACAAAAAAAAAGAGAAACAATAAATTATTAGCAAATAAAAAAATAAAAAATAAGAAAAAAATGACTTACCTGAAGAGATGAGATGAGAAAATAGAAGAATTTAAAATATTTGAGGGATGTTTGAGGAGAGGAGGAAATGGATATGAGGGATGAATGAAAAAATGAGACAGTGAAAAATTATGCGATTGCAGAAAATATGTGATTTCATGTTGAGCTGATGAAATGAAACAAATGAGACATCCAAAAAAGAGAATTGGCAGAAAATTAAAAATTGTAGTTATGCAAAAAAAATAATAACCAACACAAATGAATAAAACATAGAACATGAAAATAAAACAAGTGAAAAAAACAAGGAACTTGAAAATTGGGAGAGTACAAAAAAATAATTTAAAAGGGTGGTGAAGAGAAATTTTGGAGAGTAATAGGCATAATGACAGAGTATATGCCGGTTGAATGAATGTTTTGTGATTCAAGGGAGGAGAGATCCAGAACTGGTTCAGGATCCTATTCTTCATAAAGATCATTCCACTCATCCTTTAAATCAGCTAGGATATTGTGGAGTATAATACTAGTCATTATCCAATGATTTGCAGTTTTTATTTCCATTTTTTTTTGAAATTAGATTCTGAGTTCCCAGAGACTAGAAGTTCTTCCCTTTAAAATCTCAATAGCATGTTAAATCTGTACTCTTTATTGGGCAAGGTGATAATTAAAGGTGGTTTTGGTGTCATTTTCTATAGTTGTGCCACAGAAAGCAGGTATAATGTACTTTCCACTTGCATATGCTGAGTCTGCATGGAGGTACAGAGATTTGTCAAAGTATGAGTCAGGAATTTAAGAAATCCTCATTCTTTGGAAGACGGAAGAGTCATGACATGAGCCAGGGCAGCCACTATGACAAGCAATAAATTTTTTATTGACATGATATAAAAGTTGAATGGCAATAGAGTATCTAGAAAGAAGATAAAAAGTCAGTTTATGAAAGATGTGACATTGGAGAACATTTTGAAGAAAGATTTTTTTGTGATCAAAATAATGGTTGCCATCATAAGCAGGCTTTTGACTCAAAGGTATAGTCATTCCATTAACAAATCCTACACATCCAGGGAAACCTTCAGCTTGCATTACTTGAGAGGATTCAAGTGGCTGTTGTGGAGTTGGCCAAGAAAGTGTTTGATACTTGAGGGAAAGGATGGCAATCATACAGCGCTTGGTGTATAATATCACTGTCCCATATCCTACAGTAAAGAGATTTTCCGAATTTCTTACAGCAGCACCATTTCCATTTGAGCCAAAGTGACATAGTTCAACAGGAAGTTGAATAGAAGTATCACACTGTTTTTTTTGAGAATTGTTATGAAATATAGGATGTTTGGAGATGAGTTGATAAAGTTTGAAGAAAGAATTGGGAGAAGTTTAAAATACTTGAGTGAAGTTTAGTTGAGGAATGTTGAGAATGGAGCGGAGATCATATCTGGGATCATGATAAAGATTTGGCTCCCTTGGGTTCATGTAACACTTTTTGGAAAGAAAAGACATATAGGCTAAAGCATCTTCCAAATCAGAGTCTTTTTTATAGTAAAGAACTAAAAGTAAAGCAATACCATTCATATTTGAGTGAATTAGCTGCCTAGTTGAGAGGTGTTTCATAGTTGTTGGTGGAAGGCTTATGTGATGAGGGAAGTGGGAATTCACCACCAAATGTGCAGTTGGGGTGTGTAGATAGAAAAAAAATCTAAGTCTTTACCACCAAAATTAAGTAGCATAAAGTGAGGAAAGACTTAAGGATGGCATCAGCAATTATAATTCATGTGACTTTCTTAAAAATCCATCATGGATGTGATGATTTTGGGATCAGGAATTAGGAATGGAAATTGAGGTATAAGAGGCGGGATAATGCATTATCGTGGATTCCTTATCCAAAAGCCCTGGGGATAGTGGATAAGAATCTTCCGCAATTAATAATGTCTGATCCTGGGAAAAAAAATTCCTGATCCCTAATTGCGGATTGGTCAACTTTGATACCCCCTATTATCTATGGAAACTATTAGGAGAAAAGTTGGCACTAAAAAATTAAGTTACCTAGGGAACATCTTAAAATCTTGTTTCAGTTTTTTTTTTTTTTTTTTAGGGGAAGGCAAAAATTCATAGGAATAATGATGCAGAAAAAAAATTAAGAAGAAATTTTCTAGTTTATCTCACTCTCACAGAGAAAGTAAAGGGAAAAATTTTTTTATGCAACAGAAGATTTTTTTTAGAATAATTTATATTACAGAATAATGATAAAATATTTACAAGACAATATTAGAAGGATATATAATTAAAAATGAATAATAAAAAGAAAATATAGAAGAATAATCACTGATTTAAAAAAAAGGTGAATTAGTGTTGTGTTAGTAATTAAGGAAAAGGAAATGGGACTTACTTTAGCATCTGTCAAGGAAGGCATACTCCCAGTCCTCATAGAAGTCTTTTTAAGTTGCGTTTATGGTTTTTTATGTCCTCTCCACTGAGAGAAGGGTATTTCTCAAGTAAGAAAATACTGTGTCAAATGCATTATTGATGCAATTAATGGTGCAGTAGTAGGGTTCCACAACAACTTGATTCAGAACTTTCCAATCATGAGGGAAAGGAGGATGTATTTGAGGGGCTTCTTTCTTGAATGATGTGGCTGACATTGGGGATTCATGACTAAATCATAGAGAGTAACAGGTGGAAGATCTTCCTCACACTCAGGACAGGTGATTTTGCTTGTGATGGCAGGGTGTATGGCCCAAAATGGATCTTCTTCCAGATCTGGGATCAATATTTTGACACAAGGTGTTAGAGATGTTGTGGCATAAAGAGTATTTGGGATTTCCCAAGAAAGAGAAAAAGTTTTTGTTTTAGAAAGGGTAAATAAAACAAGAACTAAGAATAGAAATAAGGGAACTTATAGTATGGATTGACTCTTCTGAGAAGAGCAAGTGACAGGTTGAATTAGAAGCAGTGCTTGGAATAGGAAGGAAATAGGTCCTTGTTGCTCATTTTTGAGAAGGATTTGTAGGTGCAGGGTACTTGATGGCCAACTGACTCAAGAGGTTTGATGTTGATGCATTTGGATTGACAATGGTGGCAAACATGGTTATGGTGGGTGGACCATTGTGGCTGCATTTTTTTCTTGGGAGTCTTGAAGAAAATGCATGACTAAAGAAAAATCAGAAGAACAAATAAGTTAGTAATGGAAGAAAGGAAACCTACAGTCAAGAAGCTGTTACCATGGTGAGCTTTCAAAAATTGACATGGAGGAATTTCATTATCAATGCAGTGCTGACCATTCTCAGCTCTGTTGAGGATAGTTTTGATAGTGGGAGAAGTAGTGGCAGAAATATTCTGAGTATCAATAAATTTACAAATAGTATTGAAAATTTTGTTGGGGTGAATGATGATGAAAGAAGAAGATGAAGGAATGAGGAAGAAGTATGAGATATGCACCTGGTTTTATGGCACCTGCGGACAGTCATGAGTAGAGGGAGATTTTGGCACACACCTTGTAGCAATTCAGAATTAGTCTCAGCTTGAAGCAAGCACAAAAAAGGGGCATTTAAAAGCACAGAAAAAGTAGACTCTTTGCACACAGTTTTTAGTGTGGTATGGATATATTTTCTGCATCAAGTAGAAGTTAGAGAAAAGTGCATATAAGACTATAGGACAAGAGCATGGTATGTACTTGAGGAAACACAGCTAGCACTAAAGGGATAGTATAGGTTTAGGAAGTAGCATCAATTGATGGGACTGGTTCCATCGTAAGATAAGTGCAATGGCACATAGACATAGTCCACATGTATCCATCACTAGTTATCTAGAAACTTGGAAGGAGGATTAAATACAGCACTAGGTAAATAAGTGGACTAACAAACAATAAAATAGGCAGTGCTCAAAGATATGAAAAGGCAAAAGTAAGACTGTAATCAGGGGATGCCTCTTACTAAATGCTGAGGGTCTCATGGTTAGTGAATACTTTCACAGAAAGTGCATGTTTTCATATTAAGTATGGAAGGCAGTACAGTGCTTATTATGTAGTTGGGGATCTTTGAAAGTGTAGGGTATGTAAAGAAAAGTGTTGTGTGAGGCACTAATGGTAAATCTTGTATAAAAAATTTGAGGTTCTATTAGAATAGACTTATGCTGATGCTGTACCTAGATTACTGAGACAATTAGTTAACCATTTGATATACTTAGAATAGCACTAAACTTGTGTAGGAAAACCAGTAGGAGAAGAAAAGAATAGGGGAAGGGCACTGATCATATAGGGTATATAAAAGAGAACACACTCTTTAATAAGAATAAGAGGAAGAAAATAATTAGATTAGAATATAGAAACATATACTAATAGAAGTATAGTATTAAGATAAGAACTTCAGAAGAATACATTATGATATATATTTTATTTTGTGTGCATAACAGGTGTACATAGCCAGAAATTGTGCTGTAGAGTTATTTTATTACTACAGTTAAGATAATTTTAGAGAGAGCTCTTCAAAGTGAAAGTGACTGAGAATACTAGCACTTACTGAGAATAGATCTAGCTTTCAGAAAGATTACTTGAATTGAGATATATTAAATCCTTCTTTAGATTCTTAAATAATTTTATTTCTACTCATCATTCTCTCAGCACACCTACATGCTTTTTTTCACTATCTTTATATATATTAGAGTGGCAGGTGCTCTTTTTTGAATTAGTTTAAGAAGGAGAGCCAACCCATCTTGGATTGTGTCTATAGCATAGTATGATAGAACTATCTTTCTACAATGTTTCTCTAGAAAATCTTCAATAGTAGAAATAAGAGTTTGAGAAGTGCTATCTGTCTTTTGTTTTCTTTCACTTCTGAGACTTATAGTATCTGAAGGTTTTTGCTTTTTTCTGGAGAAATTCAGTATATTTCTGTCTTCATCATCATTGTTGCTTGCTTCTAAGTCACTTGATTGTGGCTCCTGGGTTTATTCATTGGCCTTTTTAGAAATAAAAAAAGAGAAGTAAATAAAAATTTTTTTTGACTAGATACAAGAAAATAACTTACTGGAGTTAGATTGGGTTGGTTTATATCTCCATCAGGATCTATTGAAAAGATATCTTTATTGATGGAAGTTAAATGAGTGGAGGCTTGAGTGGAGGAAGAGGAAGGAAAAATATTTCTTTCAAAATCATGTTCAGAGATAGTATCTTCTCTATCCAACATGCTTTCAGGATTAACATCTGCTCACTCTCCAAATATGGAATCCATCTCTTAACAGTAAGTGTTAGGATTTGGATTGAAAGGAAAGGAGGAGGAGCACTATGGGCGCTGTAGGGGTGCTGTGGGTACTATGAATTTGTAAGAGACAGAAGCAGGGATATTTCATTAAGGGGTTATATGGGGCAAGCGCTGTGGAGCACTCCTCATCAGACAATTTATATAGTAATTCAGTTACTCTTAGCCTCACTGCTAACTCAGCATAGTCAGTCCCGCCCTTCTCACTGTTGGAAACCCCAACATTGTCAGTCTAGTTGGTCTCACTGCTGCGTTAGCATAGTCAGCTCCATTTAAAGGCTAGCCTCAGTGCTAGTAGTAGTCTGCCTTCTCAGGTCCTAACATTTTGTCCGGCCTCAATTGGCATACTACTAAAGAAGAATGAGAGCTGCAGACCAACCCAATTCAGCACTCCTTGTGGAAATGAAAGAGCAAATGGCAAGCTTTCAGGAAAAGAATGCTAGGCTTATGGAGCGCCTAGCAGAGTCAAAGACCTCATACTGCGGCCCCACTGAAGCAGAGTTGGATGCTTCTGAAGCCAAAGCTAAAGCACAGACATCTCACCCCACACCAGCACTCCTTTTTAAAGGTCCAAAGATTGCGGTCCCAGAAATCTTCAATGGGAAACAAGGCCCCTGGGAGGATCAGTATGTGTCTCAGGTAAACCTCTATATCCTGATCAATGGTCATCAGTTCCCAGAAGAGTGAGAAAAAAGTGGGTTTGAAATATCATACCTCACAGATGAGGTGGTGTGCTGGGCAAGGCCATACACCAAGAAGCTCCTCAAAAACTCTCAGGAGGCGACAACCTTCCATCAGTTCATGGCGGCTTTTGAATTAGCCTTTGGCAACCTAGATGTGGCCACAACCTCAGAGAATGCGCTAAATCAGCTGTGACAAAGAAACTCAGTTGCTGAGTATGTTTTGAAATTCTGGGGCCACACCAGTTACGTCACAACAAGGGGGGAAGGGGCGCTCATGTTTCACTTCAGAAATGGGCTCTCATCAAAAATAAGAAATGCCCTAATTAGTCACCCTCACCCACCCTCCCTCCAAGGACTCATGGAGCAGGCCATCCAAGTTAACAATGAGTTCACCCATCAACAAACAGACAGTTGGATTAGCGCTTGTCCATGGCGCAATTACGCCTCAAGCGGGGCCAGTGCTAGGGACCCAAATACCATTGATATTGACACAGCAAATGTATGAGGCACTAGTGGGAGGAAGAGGTTATTGGATGATGAGTATCAGAGGCACATGAGCAAAGTTCTGTGCCTCAGGTGTAAAAGCAGTGGTCACCTGGCAAGGGAGTGCAAAGGAAAAATGAGGGTTAGTGAAGTGGAGGACAGCGCAGGAAAGGTGCAGGTAAAAGACAGTGCTTAGGAGTGAAGGTTGTGCCCTCCTTGAGCAGATTGGAGGGAAAGGATAAAATGAAATTAGTGAAGGAGTTATAAGCATGTAATCCAATTGAAGTGAATGATAATCGTATTATACTAAACTTGCCTGTAATGACCCTTGATGTCACAACAAACGTACAAGCCCTACTGGACTATGGGGCCACAGACTATTTTATTTCCAACAAGTTTTTACAGTGAAATAAAATAAAAAAAGAAAAATTAGATCACCCTAGGCACCTAATTATGTTTGATGGATTGCCAGGTGGGAGAGGAGAATTAAGAGAGAAGGTTTATTTCAGATTTTGGTGTGATAGGAAGGAGTCTCAGTGCAGGGCATATGTGACAAACCTGAAGGACCAGTACGACATGGTACTGGGGATGACATGGCTAGAACGCTATATCCCACAAGTTGAATTGAAGGAAAAGAAGGTGCATATGGGAAGGAGAGGGGACACTGGCGCTAAAGTATTGGCCCCCTGGTCCCTTCAGGGGTCAGGGGCCCATCCTGGAGAGTCTTCTGATATTTTGTTATCATCAGTTGACTTTCTGACAGATCTGATGCTTCCTCTTGATTCTAAGCAGCAGGCTGGGGATTTTTCACCATTGGGGAGCGCCAAAGAGTTCCCAGAAGGCAGTAAAACGCAGAAAGAACAGGAGAAGGTGCAAAAAAGATGGGGAAAGGCAAAGGATGGAAATGTGGATGGCGTAGAGAGAGCATTTGTCTCCTGGCCCCTCCTGGCAAGTCTCCTGGTGTTTCATTATCATCAGTAGACTTGCTGCAAAAACTGACACTTTCTCTTGATTCTAATTTTCAGACTTAGAGGGGGCACTGGAAGAAGAGGAGGAATTGGAATGTGATGCAACAGGCTGGAACATATCTGCCAAGATTGCAGTCAAGGCCCAGACCTCAAAGCAAACAAAGAGCCTCAAAGAAATGGTCCCTGAAGATTATTGGGAATTCTTATTGCTGTTTGAAGAAGGGGAAGTCAAGACCCTTCCACCTCATTGACCATACAACTTTGCCATTGATCTGATACCAGGCACAACCCACCAATTTAGCCGCATAATCCCTCTGTCAATCTTGGAGTCAGAAGCGCTGAAGGAGATGATTGATGAAAATTTAAACAACAGGTTTATTAAAGAATCAAAGTCTCCCTGGGAAGCCCCTGTGATCTTTTCAGGGAAGAAAGATGGTTCACTAAGACCTTGCATGGATTACAGAAGGCTAAATGCACTGACGGTAAAGAACATGTATCCCCTTCCTTTGACCAGTGAGCTGATTGATAGTCTCCAAGGTGCAGAGATCATCACATCCCTGGATCTTAGGGCAGGTTACCACAAAATACGGGTAAAAGAAGGTGACGAGCACAAACTGGCATTCTGCACTAAATTTGGTCATTTTGAATGGTTGGTAATGCCATTTGGTCCATGTAATGCGCCTTCCACTTTCCAACACTTCACCAATAGCATCTTTAGAGACAGAATAGGAATAGATGTTGTGGTATACCTGGATGACATCTTCATTTATTACATATTAATAGAGGAACACAAGATATGTGTGAAGGAATTTTTGAAGTGCCTGAGGAAAGCCCAAGTATGGTTAAAACCGGAAAAATGTGTGTTTTAAGTGAGTGAGATCCCCTACCTGGGTATGATCATGTCAAAGAATAGGGTACAAATGGACCAAGAGAAAGTAAAGGCAGTTAAATAATGGCCAACACCAGCATCAGTAAAAGAGCTCCAGTCATTCTTAGGCTTTGAAAATTTTTACCGCTGTTTTATTAGAAATGACTCCCACACCTGCTGACCATTGCACGACCCCACAAAGAAGGAAGCCAAATTTATCTGGACAAGTAACCAGCAAGAAGCGTTTGACTACCTGAAAAGACAATTTTTGACAGCCCCTATTCTTGCCATCCTTGACTTATTGAAGCCATTTGTTCTGGAATGTGACTGCTCAGATTTTGCACTAGACGCAGTATTATCCCAATACAATACTGAAAATGTCTTTCACCCAGTAGCATATTTGTCACAAACACTTCTAGGTGCTGAACTAAACTATAAAATATACAATAAAGAGTTATTGGCACTCGTAGAAGCCGTTTGCACCTGGCACCACTATTTGGAAGGGGGGCCTCACCAGTTACAAGTTATCATTTATACAGATCATAAAAACTTGGAAACCTTCCTGACCACAAAAAAGTTAACCCACCGGCAAGCACGCTGGGTGAAACTGCTAAGTAGCATAAATTTTGTTGTTACATTTAGACCAGGAAAGAAAAGTGGTAAACCTGATGCACTATCATGATGTCCTGACTTGCATCCAGCACTGGACCAGCTACATACTGTTGGTGCAACATTATTGAAGGGAGAACTTGAAGAGGGGGTAGTCCTAGATGAGGTGGAATTGGCAGATGAGGCTTTGATGGAATGGGTAAGGAGAGGGCAGGGAAAAGATGAGGGAGTACAGGAGTTGTTGAAGGTGCTATTATCAAAGGAGGTATTAGTAAGGAAAGGATTAGAGGAGTGTCACCTAGATGGGGAAGCACTATATTGGAATGGGAGGATAGTAGTGCCAAACAATGAATAGCTAAAGAGGCAGGTGGTCAAATCAAGGCATGACTCACCAATGGCAGGACACCCAGGAATGCTGAACAACATGGAGCTAGTGAATTGTAACTTTGACTGGAAGTCCATGAAAGCATATGTCCAGCGCTATGTAGCAGCATGTGACTTGTGCCAGAAGAACAAGGTCAGTCCAACAACAACACCACTGACCTGGCTAAACATTTCCAAGAAGCCATGGAAGGAGCTCTCCTATGATCTTATAGTGGAGCTACCAAAGTCTCAAGGGAAGAACATCATTCTCACAGTTGTTGACCATTGCACTAAGATGGCACACTTCATTCCAACCACTACCAAGGTCACATCTGAAGGTATTGCAGACCTTATGGTGGCACAAGTTTGGAAGCTGCATGGTTTGCCTGATAGCATTATATCAGATAGGGGAAGTACCTTAAATTCTAAGTTGTTGAAAGCAATGTATGCAAAACTGAATATTAAGCCCATATTGTCGACAGCATGGCACCCCCCAGACTGATGGACAATCTGAGATAGTGAACAAGGCAATTGAAAAATACTTATGTCACTTCATTAACTATCAGCAAGATGATTGGGTGCAGCTCCTACCATTAGCTGAATTTTCATACAACAACCGGCTCCATGTGTCAACAGGCATGTCCCCCTTTTATGCCAACTATGGGTATCACCCAACATTCTCAATTGGCACCCCAGCAACACTGCATGTTCCAGTAGCAGAAGAGAGAATTCAGAAGCTGTGGGAGATATGTGAAGAACTAGAAGCAGTGCTCAATTTATCCCAACAGGCAATGAAGCGCCACCATGATCAAGGAAAGGTGCAGCATTGGGCGCTGGGGGTAGGTGACAAGGTCTGGTTAAGCTCACACTTCCTTGCTACATTGCACCCAAGTGCCAAACTTGATCACAAGAAAGTAAGCCAATTTAAGATCAAACATAAGGTATCTGACTCAGCTTATGAACTGGAGCTACCAATATCAATGAGGCAAGTACATCCAGTTTTCAACATTTCATTGCTCACAAAGCACAGGGAAGATACAATTCCAGGACATCCAGAAGAGCCGCCAGTGCCAATCCAGGTGGGAAATGAAGAGGAGTTTGAGGTGGAAAAGGTTGTTTCTAAGAGGGTGTCTAGGGGAAAGGTTCAGTACTTGGTGCATTGGAAAGGATATGGGGTTGGAGATAGGTCTTGGGAACCAGTGGAAAATTTGGTCAATGCTAAGGAAAAGTTGAAGGAGCGCAGGGGGCAGGAGGGGTAAAAGAGGGGGTAATGTTAGGATTTGGATTGAGAGTCAAGGAGGAGGAGCACTATGGGCGCTATGCACTTGTAAGAGACGGAAGCAGGGATATTGCATTAAGGGGTTATATGGGGCAAGCACTGTGGAGCACTCCTCATCGGACAACTTATATAGTAATCCAGTTACTCTTAGCCTCACTGCTAACTCAGTGTAGTCAGTCCCGCCCTTCTCACTGTTGGCAACCCCAAGACAGTCAGTCCAGTTAGTCTCACTGCTGTATTAGCATAGTCAGTCCTGTTTCAAGGCTAGCGTCAGCGCTAGTAGTAGTCTGCCTTCTCAGGTCCTAACAGTAAGGACATAAAGAATCAAGTGGATCATCTATAGATTTGATGCCCTTACTGATATCAATGTCAGTAATACCAAACCCAGTGAAAGATGAAAGAGTCTTAGCCATTTTGTATTTGGCTCAATAGAGCTTGAAGTGCTCAGACATCCATTTAGGAAATAGATCTATCCTTCCCTTGGTCTTATTTCATAATTCATTGGCCATTAGAAGATATCCATTGACTTTTGATGCAGGGGACCATCCTACTTTAGTTGCATTCTCAGTACCAAAACAAGAATCATAATTAGCTTTAATTTTTAGCCAGTTGATAAGTATGAGATGATCATCATTTTTTAGCTGAATGGTCTTTGATTTTTCAGCTGAGCAGGGGAAAAAGGGAGTAGTGGGATTTGAAGAACAACTGGGGAAAGGCAGCCTTTGAGAAGATCTATGGTGATGAGGCATGTTAAGATATTTGATGATGATGATGATGATGAAAAGAAGTAGAAATGAGCATATGAGATGGGTAGGAATCCAAATGGATGAAAGGAATAGACAGGATGGGAGTGTGCAGCTAGGTAGGGAGGCTGGCACATCCAGAAAGTTGTCCAAGATGTGGTTATGAAAAATTGAGTATAAAAATGTTGGATAAGAGGTGAACATTGACACATAAAATGCCTAATAACCCAATGATTAGCAAAAATAATTGTGGAAGATAATTGGGGTATAATGATTTTTATCCACAATTAATTGAATTGCGGATCAGTCAACATTGATACCCCCCTATAAAAATCTTTAGAAAGAAGGGGTCAAAACCTTGGCAATTCACTAAATGATACTGATATTGATGAAATTAAATGAAGTGGGAAAAACTTGAAATGTTATTTTTGCCAGTACAAAAAATTGCATGTATATATATATATCTATCTATATTTATGTCTGTTATTTACATGCATTAATGCAAGAATGAAAATATGGGCGGAAAGCAGTGATTTAATTTGGTGCAAAAGATTACTAAAAAAAAAGTCTAAAAAGAATTGATGATGATGGGGAAGAAAAGAGGGAGATTACAGAACACCAAATTACCAATCACTACATTAAAATTAAAATTGATCAACGTTCAAATGACATGGAGTATCCGCCTGTTTCGTTCTGTTACCGTGAAAATAGTAGTGTATCAATAGTATTAGTTACACAAATTGTGCGGTTTTAGTGTAGACAAAAATTTGACAGAAGGAATGATACAAAAGCAATACTAGTTGTCCATCACGCACACACTCTCTTTCAAAAGAAAAGAACAATGCCACTAATCGATAAATTTTTATATAAAACGAAATAAAACTCACTGGAGTAAACTTGAAGTTATCAGTTGACAATCCAAAGCGACCCAGAACATTATTACCAAGATCTTTGAGTTTTCCGAGCATTTCAGCTTTCTCTTTCTCAGCCCTCTGAGCTATGATAGGAGGAAGTCTAATTTGTGCAGCCTTAGCTTCTTTTTGTAACGCAGCTGGCAGATCTGACAAAGTAGTTAATTTCTTATAATCTTGAATAGAATCATTACGGCGCAGAATAAGGATAAACAGATGTTAGATTAGCCCCAAAATCAATGAATAAATATGGGAGAAGGGCATATATAAAAGAATAAAAAATGTTTACCATCTAAAGATTGCTGAAGAGAGGACCAGGAATCGAGTTTTTCGTTTGCAATCGCTCGTCGATGGAGGGCTTTGACGTAGTCAGGATTGACCTTCAAGGCTTCAGAGTTAAACGTCCAATGGTCAGCATAAACTACTAAAAAGACGGACCAACACAAGAAGAAAGAAAAGGAAGAAAAGAAATCAAAATGAGGAGAAGCACGCTTACCTGCTGAGGCAGCCTCTACAGCAGACTTCCAATCCAGCTGGAGAAAGTTTTAGGGAGATGCAATACCGATGGTGTTAGTGTTTGTGGAAAACATAATGCGAGAGAAAGATCGACAGCCAATAACGGACCAGTTTAATGAAACAGGCAGCTCTGTTTGCATGGAGGACTGAACGCAGCTCGGACACAGCGGGATCGGGGCCAGTTGAGGGAGTTGGGGGGACCGAAGACTCGTCTGCAGACACCTTGGCTTCGTCAGAGCAGACGGAGGTGGGGACAGAGACAGGAGCAGGGAGTGCTAGCAAGGCCTGTTGATAGAGATCAAGTGCAGACTGCCAGGCCTGGCGTGCAAAGTGAGCGTTGGCGTCGGCCTTGAGTGCAAGGGCCTCGGGAAGAGGATCTGGTGGTGGGACGTCTTCATGGACGCCGGGTGGTGGGATATCGCAGTCTGGGTGGGAGTGGTCGGCGGCGGTGGATGGCATGGAGGAGGACACAAGACTGGATGCTCCCTAAGAACTCTGTAACACTCTGTTCTTCTTCTGTGAGCGATGGCCTTGAAGATCGGATATGTCCCAGAACACTTCAGCACTCCCCTCCTCCAACTTGCTGAACATGACTCCACACTTCAGCTTATAAGCTGTCCTTCAGGCACTGGACAAATCATGTCGAAACTCGGCGATCAGTCCATTGATATCGCTTTTGCTCTTTCTGAGTCTTTGATTGCCGGAAAACTATTGGGCAGAGGAAACTTCAACCTCATCGGCACTTATGGTTTGTTGTTCTCAGTACAGACACTCCCATCCAGTACAGCGGTTCAGTAGGTTGACTATTGCGTTATGTTCCAGTTACTAGTCCCTTGAATTGGTCCGTTAGCCTACCTCTCACTTGTATCTATGTCTCATCTCCCAATTTGCGTCGTCTGTAGGGCAGTCATCACTGGGGCAAATTCTTCTTATAAATCAATTGATGATTTGAATGGTACCACTATGGGCATCAGTCGCATTGGCTCGTCAGTGTCGTTGTTGTCTCTGATCACAATCTTCAATATAGATATATACTAATGAGATATCCTTTTAGAGGTTCACATGTCATGGCACTCTACATGCAACATGATCGTGGTTGGCTGAAGAAGCCAGATTCCCTTCCTCTCCAGTTCAAAGGTTCTATAATAATTCAATGATCATTGACTAACATTTTTAGATCTTTCATTCAATTTTATCTAATCTCTCTTTTTTTTATTCTTGCGTTTTTCTTCCCCTTTTCTTTCTTCTATGCCTTCGGTTCTAGTCAATGATACTTTTGAAAATCTCCGTCACTCGGTGAATGATGGTTCAACCTCTGCTTTTATGTGGGAATGGTTGGGGGTTTTTTTTTTCTTTTTTTTTGTCAAGCTCAATATGATTAACTCAGTAGATTCATTTTTGTTTATCCTTATATATGTAACCCCCCCCCCCCCCCCCCTCATTCTCTCCAAAATATGAAAAATAAAAATGTGCGCATACATTTTCATTTATATCTAGGTTCACAACCAAACCTTTTCAAGATAAAGGTGAAGTGACCATGATCGGTTCAGTTCCCACACCTTGGCCATCTTGGTTCGTCGATTATTATTTTTTAAATATATATATATCATCTGATTTATTTATTATTTGAGCTGAGAGCAATGTGCTGACAAGTTTTCTATCATTCATTCATATTATCTTAGGATGAGTATGCACAGATTCATTCATGCCTTTCAACATTTGGAATAGTACCTCACAAGTTCAATTTCCCACCCCTCCCCCCCACCCTCATATATATTTAGTTGCTGCATCACCCGCTTCTGTAAATCCCAACTTGACGCCAGATGTACTTAAAAGTTTCTTGAACAAACTATCTAAATTTATTTACCAGTTTGGAACTGAAAAAGGTATTAGAAATGATGAACACGTTCAATTTATCAAGTCTCATCTTGGGTATGTTTTCCTTCCTTCCCCCTCCCTCCTTTGTTTTTCAAGGAGTTTTGTGTTAAAGGTTTTGCGTTTAATGATTATGGAAAGTGGATTACTGATTGGTGGTTTCTATTATCAATTGGGGATTTTTTTTTTTTTTGAAGGTACGGAGAAGAAGATGTTAAAGAATGGATGAAAGGAGTTAGCTATGCTCCACGTTGTCATGAAATTTCTGAAACTACTGTTAATCACATCCTTGAGTACGTTATTATTTCCCCCCTGAGAATGTCTATGTCCATTTTTGAATGCTGAAAAAACTAAGATTCTCATCTCAATTTGATTTTCATGTTTGTTACCTTATTTTGATTTGATTTGGGTAATATGACAGAGGACTAAAATTAGCAAACGTGATTCCAAGAGACCAAAATGTAAATATAAAAGAACAAATCATTAATCATGAAGTTGTTGAATTGGTTCCTTGATGATGCAAACGAAGGAAACTGTGGAGTGGGGTATTAGATATATTGATTATTATTTTTTATTTATGAATTCAGTGTTTTTCCTTTTGTCTGTGACTGAGTAGGCAGAGATGGGCTGAGTACACATGGCTTAGATGAAAAAAAAATGTAAAGTGTCTATATATATAAAAGAATTAGTGCCCTAACTTCCTAAAAAAATAGCAAATTCGGCCGCTAACCTAACTGACCCCGACTGATTCCACAATGAATACTCAGGGCTGCGCGTCGCTAGATGCAGCAGCTCCACCAGCAATTCTCATTTCACTTACCACTCATTCCACTAAAAACCCATGCTGTGCATGGGTCACGTATTTACTATAAAATAAAGAGAGAAAAAACCTATTTCATCCCCCCCTTTACACACACATATATACATATAGATTATGTAGATAGATAGATAGATAAAACTAGATACACATGGTTCCTTCAAAATCTGATACTTAAATCTAGCTATATATTGAATAAATTCCTTTAACCTAACATTTCTATTTTCTGGCATTCATGCCCTGTTCACCCTGTTCTCCAAACACTTCCTCCCCCTCTTTCCCTCTCTTTTGCTGACATTTGGAAAAAAAAAATTCTTTTTTTTCTTTTCTTTTCTTTTGTTTTTTGTTTTGTTTTGTTTTGTTTTGTTTTGTTTTGTTTTGTTTTGTTTTGTTTTGTTTTGTTTTGTTTTGTTTTGTTTTGTTTTGTTTTGTTTTGTTTTGTTTTGTTTTGTTTTGTTTTGTTTTGTTTTGTTTTGTTTTGTTTTGTTTTGTTTTTGTCACCGGACAACCTATGCACAAGGTTGAGGATGTTCCTGTAAGTGAGATAAACTGCTTTGAGTTATGTTCGAGAAGGATTCTAATATAATTTAAAGGTAATATTAAAATTCTTAAGATCTCATGAAGGGTTGGAAACTCAACAATCAAAGATTTAGGATTTAGAAATGATTATTGAGAAAATAAAGAAAGATATAATAATAATGATTTAACTTAAATCTTTTACCACTATTAACTATAAATACGTTTTATAATTTAATTCTAAAGAATGTCAAACCAAAAATCCCAACCCCTTTTATATCCTTTACTCCTCCTCGCATTGACCTCATACCCATCCACTATTCCGCACACCACAGACCATTAAAAATACATCCATTACACCTTGACCCTCCTCACTAACATCCGTTAACCCTTTAATTCTCCACTATCCATTCTGTCCATGCTCACTACCCCTTTTAATAATTCACAGACATTTAATAAACCTTTTAGTGCACCATTACATTGACTATTGCGCTGTGCGTCACTTATTGAAGAAAAGACTGAGACACACTATTGAGATATTGACTAATTTAGATTTAGAGTTTAGACTAGCGCCATTGAATAGCGAGTACACAAAGGAAAGTCGCAGTTGCTATGGAGGATCGCTTTCTGCGCTTTGAGTATGGATTTAGACCTCTGTATTATTGATTTAATGAGCTGCTTTTGCCTCGAGTGTCACGGGGCATGTGACAGTTTTGTTTTGTTTTGTTTTGTTTTCATTTCATTTCATTTCATTTCATTTCATTTCATTTCATTTCATTTCATTTCATTTCATTTCATTTCATTTCATTTCATTTCATTTCATTTCATTTCATTTCATTTCATTTCATTTCATTTCATTTCATTTCATTTCATTTCATTTCATTTCATTTCATTTCATTTCATTTCATTTCATTTCATTTCATTTCATTTCATTTCATTTCATTTCATTTCATTTCATTTCATTTCATTTCATTTCATTTCATTTCATTTCATTTCATTTCATTTCATTTCATTTCATTTCATTTCATTTCATTTCATTTCATTTCATTTCATTTCATTTCATTTCATTTCATTTCATTTCATTTCATTTCATTTCATTTCATTTCATTTCATTTCATTTCATTTCATTTCATTTCATTTCATTTCATTTCATTTCATTTCATTTCATTTCATTTCATTTCATTTCATTTCATTTCATTTCATTTCATTTCATTTCATTTCATTTCATTTCATTTCATTTCATTTCATTTCATTTCATTTCATTTCATTTCATTTCATTTCATTTCATTTCATTTCATTTCATTTCATTTCATTTCATTTCATTTCATTTCATTTCATTTCATTTCATTTCATTTCATTTCATTTCATTTCATTTCATTTCATTTCATTTCATTTCATTTCATTTCATTTCATTTCATTTCATTTCATTTCATTTCATTTCATTTCATTTCATTTCATTTCATTTCATTTCATTTCATTTCATTTCATTTCATTTCATTTCATTTCATTTCATTTCATTTCATTTCATTTCATTTCATTTCATTTCATTTCATTTCATTTCATTTCATTTCATTTCATTTCATTTCATTTCATTTCATTTCATTTCATTTCATTTCATTTCATTTCATTTCATTTCATTTCATTTCATTTCATTTCATTTCATTTCATTTCATTTCATTTCATTTCATTTCATTTCATTTCATTTCATTTCATTTCATTTCATTTCATTTCATTTCATTTCATTTCATTTCATTTCATTTCATTTCATTTCATTTCATTTCATTTCATTTCATTTCATTTCATTTCATTTCATTTCATTTCATTTCATTTCATTTCATTTCATTTCATTTCATTTCATTTCATTTCATTTCATTTCATTTCATTTCATTTCATTTCATTTCATTTCATTTCATTTCATTTCATTTCATTTCATTTCATTTCATTTCATTTCATTTCATTTCATTTCATTTCATTTCATTTCATTTCATTTCATTTCATTTCATTTCATTTCATTTCATTTCATTTCATTTCATTTCATTTCATTTCATTTCATTTCATTTCATTTCATTTCATTTCATTTCATTTCATTTCATTTCATTATATATTTCTATATTTCTTATTTTCATTACATCCTTCACCTGCCATCTCACCCACCCCTCTCCATTGCCTTGCATCCAACATTGTTTTGTTAACTTTTTTTTTTACCCCACCTGACTACCCCCAAAACTACCACCACTTCCTTAACTGACCACCTACCTTGTCTATCCCTCTTGATTGTCTTACAACCAACATTTTTAAGTTAATTTTTTTTTCTTTTCAATTTATTTTTACACCAACCACCTGCTCTACCTTACCATCACCCTTCTCCATTGTATCTCTCCTTCCCTCTCACCCAACTTTCTCACCCTTCTTGATAGCCTTGCATCCATCAATTGTATGTTCATTTTTTCCCCCTTCCAACTACCACAACCACTGACCTCTTTATCATCATCAATTATTATTTTTAACATATATCATCATATATCATAAATGACCAAATCATAATATTGATTACTAAGCCACCACCATCATCTTCTTCAATCATCATGATCATCTTCCCCATTTTCATCATTGTTTTCAAGATGTAATTAGTAATATTTAGTGACAATATGTAAACATTGAGCTAATGTAGATTGGATGATGAATCATCTTTTTTCAATTTTCAACTTTCAATAATATAATATTCATATTTTTTTTGTCAAGATTGCACTTTTGGATTAGGGATATTATTGATTATAATTTAATTCAACAAACAAAATCTTTATTTGCTTTCAATAACCAAATAAGATAAAAATTTCTTTGAGATGAATATTCTTCATAATAATATGATACATCTTATCACTCTTAGGTGTAATTAAACAATTATGTGAAATAGATAGATATCATACATAGACCTCCATTCATTATATTTACTAATCCACAGTGATCATTATATTGTAGCATACAAAAAAATTCCTAATGATTCTTATCAATTAATGACACTGCATAACTGTAATTTCAGTATGTATAGTCACCATAAAAGAACTCTACTTCTTAAATCTAGAAAAAACACTGTATGGAACAGAGCAGAAAGACAATTACAAACACTTGAATGAACTTCTCTGAAAAATTCACTGAAAAGGTGACAACTTCATGCAATACCTACTGACCATCCACTTGCAAGAACAATTATATCTGCATATGAAAATTCTACTGAACCACATCTACAAGATAGCCAAAGAACAATGGAAAACTCACACATGGCCACTTATTCAGAATACCTACCAATAGGAAAGAAGCCATTGACTTCCTCATTCCCCAAATCACACTCTCTGAAGAAAGGTGATATAATTTATCCCTACTGTGCAGAAGATTATTGGATAAAAGAAAAAAACTCTCAAATAAACTATTATGAAACCAAGATCTTTCACTTTCTGGAGTTAGGGTCAGGTCAAAATCCCTGAACTTCAGGATACCCCAGAAGAATTGAGACACCTTGTAAAGGACTTCAAATCTGGAAAGTATCCCTTCTCATCATATCTTGAAAAAGTTTTTTCTAATAGCCTAACTCTTCTATTCACTGGAATTGGCCCTGGGCCCTAAATTACCCCAACTGACTCCACATTGAATACATAGGACTGCATTTTAGTTCTGTAAAGCCCAGCTGCATACAGAAGCCCCCAACAGAGATTTTCATTTCATACTAAATCACACACAGACACTGCTCACATATTCTTATTGTAAATCTGAAGTTAAATGACTTCCCTCTCATCTCTTTCTCAATACAATTGCACAAAATTTCTGATTCCACTAAAACCCATTCTGTGAAAGGGTTGCATATACTTTTTTATATAGTAGGGGGCGTTGGTTCTGGCAAATCTGCACTTAGATAAGTGCAGATTTTCAGAACACACTAGCCCCAACACTGGTGGATTTTAAAAGTGAAATAAGTCACTTATTTCACTCAAATCCACACTTTCTCAACCAAAAGTGCTGGTTTCACCATAAATCTCATTTCACTGATATTTCAGCTTCATCCCATTCATACACAACACTCAGAAGCATAACATCCCACAACTCAAAGTATTGTAGAGTTTTTAGAAATATGTATACACCACTTAATTTTTGGCTAATATTTTGATCTCATTTTTCTGGTAGGTGGTTTTGTTTTTCATTTTCAATGTAAAATTAACAATTTTTTTCTCTCCATCCTACTCTTTGACCCTCCTTGGGCCTGGCCGTTCCCCCCTTTCCCCCTCCCTGGCTGCAACAGTTCCTGTCAGCCTGGATATTACAAGGACTGAGTAAAATTTAATTATAAGTTATGTTAAACACATGGACTATACATGGGATCAATAAATTAGAGTACACAAATAGTATACATAAGTCAAATTATGATAATATACAAAATATGCCATTATAACACCTTATATACACACATATATCCACCTTTTATAAGTCTTATGTACTTAATATTAAGTTGGAATATGCTAGGGTAATCTTAAAAACCTTAAATGTAAGGCTACATAACTTTTAAGTACACTTAAAGCTGTTATTTTCATTGTTTTATATAAGAAACAAGAAATGCGCTATAAATCACTTAAACGTTGATTATATGTGCTATAAATTTTATAATATTAAAAATGCGCTTTGACAGATCAATTTTTCTGAATTAGGACTATTGATTTGGCTACTCAAATGCATAAAAGTAACACCTTTCAAATTTGGTGTTTTTTATGCTAGAAATGGCTTCTGTGTACTGGCCACATACTGCCTGCATTTTTCCTGTGTGAATAGCTTCATTTTTAGAAAGTTAGCTTTTTCACACTATAATTACCCCACATTCTACGCCCACGGTGGGGAAACACACTAAAATAGGCTACAGGCGCTTATTTAGTGTCCTAGCTTAATTATAAATGCATTGACCCTCTTTATATGCACTAATTTCATTAATAACCTCATTCTTGGCGCTTTTATTCACTACCACGCTTAAATTTGCCTAAATTATTCAAGGATTTACCCATGCAAGCGCCTGCCAAGGACTGCATGTAGTTACCTCACATCTCACACCATTTTTTTTGGGTTTTTTGGTGGTTTCTCAGTTAATTTTGGTTATTTTTGAATGGGGATTTCACATAGTATAATGTCATGATTAGCCCCAAAGTTTCTACAGTTAATCCCCCTTATTATTAAGTATTAAATATTCTTAATTTTCCCTTTTTGGCCTTTTATATTAATGTATAATACGCATATACTCACTTTTTTGCTTATTCTTTATTTTTGATGGATTATCCCTATTACTACAAGATTTTGGCAGGTGATATCATTCTAATTGTGTTACTAGTCACTCTTTTTGGTTCTGAAAATTTCTATTGGCTAGAATGAGGCGTCATTAACTGTGCATTGAGCTGGTAAATCATAGGGGTCATTGGGTAAGTAATTGTGTATAAAAGGAGGATGTTTTTGGTCTTATTTTCTTCATTATTTATCATTAAAATTAAACATATGACCAATAAAATTACAATACATATCAATAGTACTTATTAAGTGGTTTAATGGTATCTGAATTTATTAAATCTATTTTTCTACCAACTATAAGATTGTAAGCCATATATAATTAGTGAGATTAAAATTACTGAGACCCTTATATTGAGTTATATTTTAATACTTATTAAATTTGTACTACAGTATTCATATAGGAAAATCAAAATATTCTAGAAAACTGACCATTCAAGCTAGTTCATGTCTCTGTACTTGACCTCAGCCGGACAATTGGGGACCTTTCCTCAAGAATTCTGTTGGTTATCTTCCAGGAAGTAAAAATTCAAAAAAAAGAGGCTACAAGTAAATAAAATCCCTATAGAAATATTTTGATAATTACAACAGGTTGGGGTCACTTATATAGTGATTTCAGAAAAAGAAGCCCTGTTATATAATAAAATTGTGATATTGAATCAACAATTTTACCACTAATTTGACATATAATTTTTATTAGTGGGAGTCTGTCAATAGACCAATTAAACTTGTGATCTTTGCAGATAATAAGCCAGTTAAACTGATTAATTGTTTTCTTTTAACAGGACTCTTAATCCCTTTTTATTGGTTTGTAAAATCCATTTAATATTTAGAAATAATCTTACTGACAGATTTTCTTTTTTAAATATAAAAACACGGCTAAATATTGTAGACCAGTTAAATCAAGTGACCACATAAAAGCATATTTGACTTTTGGAACTTATAAATTCACTTCATACCTACAAGTAAGCAATAAAATTTTCTTCAGTGGTATTGATAAATACTGATAAAACTCCTTTTTGAAGTTTTCAGATCTGAAATTTTCAATTCTTTGATTAAATTCCACATAAAAATATGTGACAACAATGATATTGTGAGTAATAAGGCAAAACCTTATAGCTTAAGACCTAGAGCTGCACGACCTTTTACAGGAAATTCAAATGGAGGGCCAGGATTCGCCCACAAACAGCAACACTCCACAAATGTCTCTGGAGGAAAGGGAAAAACTGTTAAAACAGGTATCAATAAAGAGACAAGAAATACCTTACAAGAACAAATTCACTCCCTCTCCACTCTACTGAACACCTTGAAAATAAGAGTCAAAAATATAGTGGACCAGATAAAAAATCTGGAGAAAAGAGCATCTCAGGGTTTTGTAGAAGTCAATCAAGCTCTAGTAGAAATAAAGGCTCAACCACCAACAGTGGCACCCAACAGTTCCATAGCAACAACTCCAGCCCGAGAGGAGGACCAAAAAATTACCATAAGAAAATGGAAGTGGGATTGGTATGCCCAAAACTAAAACAACCCTCAACAGCAGGGCTCCAGCAGTCACCCTTACAGGGGAAAGCCAAGGAGAGGCAGGAGAAATAGAATAAGACCTTGGTAAGTCATCCATCTTCTCAGGATCAATTATATAATCCTAAAAATGAATTACTTATAGGTAATAAAATTGATAGAGAGTTAATGGATATAATTGATAAGGATTTAAAAAATTATTCATTTGAAAATAACATGTTAAACTTGTCTTTAAATGATGACAATGTAAATAGTTTTATTGACCACCAGGATAATGCTATTGATATAAAAATGGAACCAAATGAATTAAATCTTGAACCTGATGATGAGTCTTCTGAATTGGGCACAGAAAAAGTTAAATATTTTCTAAAAGAAAATCCAATGGAATCAAAAATAATTAGTAAGTTATTATTAAGAATTGAAAAATTGGAAGAATTCTCTAGATAGTCAAACAATAATACAGAAAGTGTATTATTAAACCTCACACAATCATTGAGTACAACAGCCAATAGGTTAAAAATTATTGAGAATTCAAATAATGAATTAATCAATGAAAACAAGAGACTAAACTCTGATATTAAGAATTAAGAAAATAAATTGGAACATTCTCAGAATATTATGGCTACCATAGAGGGATGTGTAAAATTGTCTTTTTCAAATCTGAATGATATCTTAACTCATGTACCTGTAATAAAAGATAGGTTACAAAGAGTAGAAATTGAAATATCTAACATTTTGAAAAATACTGATAAAGTAAAGTATAATACCTCTTATGTGGAAAGAGTACCAGTTTTTATGAAACACTCAGATGATAAACCAATGATTGAAAATGAACATAGTGTCATGGGCTCTGAGAATACAAAATCAGTAAAAGATGAAATAAATGATCATAATTCAAAAGTAAGTGAATTACTCAATATTCCTCAGGTTAGGGAAGCAAAAACTAACCAAAAGAACTGGCCTAAGTCAAGTCAGTACCCTTCTTTTGACGGGGATTCAAAATCTGATTGGCAGCAATTCATTCAGAGAATTGATAACTTAAAATTTTCATACAAATTACCTGATGAAGAAATTACATCAAAATTGATATCTTTATTTACAGATGTGGCCTTATTATGGTTTGAATCTGTATTGAGGGAGGAAATTAACTACTCCTGGAATGAATGGAAGGCATTAATTGAAAGGAAATTTGGTGGCCCAAAATTTAGAATCACTCACCACACAATATGGGGGGCGGACTTGCTAGCAAGTCCGCAACCTTGGACCCAAACTCACCATAGATTGAACACACATTGAGCTATTGATAAAGGAACCATACAATCAGGGATGAACACCACTCAGCAGAACAGTTTTAGGTGGGTGTTCAAGTAGAGTTCAGTATGGGTTCAGTCTGAGTTCAGTCTGAGTTCCATCTGAGTTCCATCTGAGTTCAGGTTGAGGACTTGCTAGCAAGTCCACCCCCTATATTGCGTAGTGACTCAACAAAGATTGTATGAGAAAGCTCAAAATTGATATCTTTATTTACAGATGTGGCCTTAGTATGGTTTGAATCTGTATTGAGTGAGGCAATTAACTACTCCTGGAATGAATGGAAGGCACTAATTGAATGGCAATTTGGTGGCCCAAAATTTAGAATCACTCAACAAAGATTGTATGAGAAAGCCAGATATAATCCAAATTCTAGAGATAAGCCCATGGTATTTTTAAGGAATTTAATAAAAATCATGAAAGCCATGGATCCAAAAATGGATTATGATAAGTGGAAAGAAAAAATAATATATAAATTGCTTATATCAGTCAGAGACATTATTGTAGCTAGAACTGAAACCATCAGAGATACTTCTGGGTTTATTAATATATGCATTGAAATATTATTTAACCACAAATATGAAACCAGGTATAATAATTACAAGCAAAGTGTTGAGGTAGTAAAACCTACTACAAATAGGTTACCAGTGGAGAAGAAAAAACTTTCAGCTCCCCTTGTCCCTAAAAGACAAGAAAATAACACTTGCTACAAATGTAATGAACCTTGGGCTAAAGGCCATACTTGTAAGAAAAGAATAAATGTTATTGAAAACTCACAAGATTCTGAACAAAGTAATCACAAAGATGAAAAGGAGGAATCTAGTGAGGATTTTAAAAGTAAAATTTCTTACATTGATGATGAAAATGACATATATGTATTAGAACAGGATATTATGTTCCTTAATGATGCAATACCTCATACAGATACATCTTTATCTTCAATTGAAGAAGCTGAAATTATCAAAGATGTATCTCATGATACTTACAAAATAACACCTATTAGAGCGCCTGTTATTATATGTGGAAAAGAAATGAATGCAATTCTTGACACTGGGGCTGCAGGTAGTGTAGTCTCTATTAATACTTTAATGAAACTATATAGTAAGTATAAGAAAAACTAGAACCTGTACAGACAAAGAACTGGAGGGGTTATGGTTCAGTATTAAATCCAATTGGAAAATACAAAACAGCTGTATTCTTTAAATATCATAATGGATATGTAAGAGAAGTGTGTGAATTTGTGGTAATGGATAATAATAATTGTAGTGATTGGTTTATTATTGATAATGACTTATTGACCAAATTTGGCATCAAACTAGATCCTGAAAATAGTTGCTTCACTATAGGCATAAATGGGAAAAGAAAATTCAAGATTTGCTCTGAAAATTCAGTTTATTCCATTGCTTCTAAAGAAGAACAACTGCAAGGTGGAAGAACAACCTCTGAAGTGGTAAATTGTAAAATGAAATCCAAAAAGCCTCTTTCAGTCCTCAACTCTCAAAAATTGAAGAAAACAATATTTTGAGATTTATAAAATCTTATCCTATGGCATTTGCTCATGGTTCAAATGAACTAGGATTGGTCAAAGACCATGAGATGAAAATCTCTTTAAGTTGTGATCTGGATAATATTCCTGGCAGCTTGAAAAAGAAACCTTACCCAGCTTCTCCTGAAAAAAGGAAAGACATTGAAGACAACATTAAAATGTTGTTAGAAATGGGTATTGTTGAAAAAAGTAGACACAACTCCTAAGTATTGTGTTATTTCACCAGTTTTAATCTCTTATGAAAAAGATAAGGCAAGATTATGTGGTGATTACAGAGCTCTGAATACATTCACTGTGGATGATATTTAACCTCTACCAAGGATAGCTTCTATCCATGCTACCTTACAAGGAGCAAAATATATTTCCTGTCTGGATGGAAACAAAGGTTACCACCATATTCCTGTGGAAAAGAATTCTCAGAATTTCTTACTCATAACCACACACATGGGGATATATAAATATGTGAGAATGCCTTTTGGCCCAAAAAATGCGCCTTCAGTCTTCCAAAAATTGATGGATAGTATTTTTCATCAGGAAATGATTGAAGGATGGCTTTTAGTTTACATTGATGAAATCATAGTGTTCTCAAAAACATATGATGAACATTTAAATCACCTGAAAAGAGTATTTCAAAAGATGGATGAAATTAATATGACAATTGCATTGAAAAATGTAAGTTTGGGTTTCAATCCTTGAAAGTACTTGGACATGTTGTATCTGGATTACAAATTTGTGTTGACAAGAACAAAGTGGCAGCAATAAAAAACATTAGTATACCTAAGAATGTGAAAGATGTTCAAAGTTTTTTAGGTATGTGTGGATATTATAGGCAGTATATAAAAAACCACCAATTATTTTCAGCCCCTTTAACAACATTAATCAGGAAAAATGAAGCTTTCATTTGGAATAATGAAAGACAACACACCTTTGATAAATTGAAGGAGTGTTTAATGTTAGCTCCAATATTGGGACTGCCAGATTTCAACCTACCTTTTATCTTGTACACTGATGCAAGCTTCATAGGGTTAGGTGCTGCCTTACAGCAAAAACAGATAATAAATGGAAAATTATCTGAAGTTGTTATCTGCTATATATCCAGAACCTTAAAAAAACAGAATTAAGATATGGTGCCACCCAACTGGAATGTTTATCCATTGTGTGGGATTTGGAGAAACTTCATTACTATCTGGAAGACCAGAAGTTTGAATTAATAACAGATTGCAGTGCAGTAAAATCATTACTAAACATGAAAACACCGAATAGGCACATGTTTAGATGGCAACTAGCTGTACAAGAGTACAGAGGAAGAATGGAAATCACTCATAGAGCAGGAAAATTACATTCTAATGTGGATTTATTATACAGAAGTCCTTTGCCAAATGATGCTGACAACACAGCTTATGTGCCTGAAAAGGAGGTTATACATATATTTGGGATTTATATAGTGGATTTAGAGGAAGAGTTTATGAAAACTATAGTGGAAAATTATTCAAATGATAAATATTTGGCTAAATTATCTACCATTTTAAATGATCCAAATAATGCCTCCATGAGTGCATTAGTTAAAACCTTGCCTCCAAAGTATAAAATTGCGTTGGAAAAAGGTAAACTGTCAATTGAAGATGGATATATACATTACAGGACAAAGCTAAGTAATGTAATAGTAATACCACTTTCTATGAAAGAGTTAATGTTGAGTACTTGTCATGATGACATCTTAGCTGGTCATTTTGATTTTAACAAAACATTTACCAGAGTTAAAAATACAGCCTGGTGGATAAACATGAAAGAAGATGTACAAAAATACATTTAAACATGTGTTTCTTGTCAGAAATCTAAAAGATTAAATGGGAAGAGAGCTGGGTTGTTACAACAAATAGAGCAGCCAAAAGCTCCATGGGAAATTATAAACATGGATTTTGTCACTGGCTTGCCATTAGAAGGAAAAGAAAGTTTCAATTCTTGCTGGGTAATTGTAGATAGATTAAAAAAAATGTGTGAATTTATCCCTACCCATAAAGAGGTATCTGCAAAAGACTTGGAATTACTATGGTGGACTCAAATGATTAATACTGCTGGGTTCCCTAAAGCCATAATCTCTGACAGAGACCCTAAATTTACTTCAGAGTTCTGGACATCTTTGATGGAAGTATCAGGTTGTCAATTGAAATTGTCTACAGCACACCATCCACAAACTGATGGGCTAGCTGAGAGAATGATACAGACTCTAGAAGATATGATCAGAAGATATTGTGCCTTTGGATTGGAATACAAAGACAACGAGAAATGCACACATGACTGGGTAACATTAATTCCTGGCCTTGAATTTGCTTATAATAGCACAACTCATTCTGTAACAGAGAAAAAACCATTTGAACTCTGGCTGGGATATTTACCAAATAGCCCAGTGAATCATTTAAATAAACTACCAAGGTTAGATATACACCCTGGTACTAAATCCTTTATTTATATGCAACAAATGTGTAGAAAGTATGCAGAGGAATGCATCCAAAAAGCATTTGAATATGAAAAGAAAAGGTGGGATAAATCTCATAAAGAATTTGAATTCAAAAAAGGAGATGAAGTCCTAATTTCAACACTACACTTTAACTTATAAGGTAATGTTAAATTGAAGGATCCCTTTGTAGGACCTTTTTTAGTAAGCAAAATGGTTGGTAATAATGCTGTGGAAGTCATATTATATGCCCCATATGATAGGAAACATTCAGTTTTCCCTATCTCATTATTAAAACCTTACCATGCAAATGGTCCTGACTTATTTCCAAAAAGAAGAGAAATGCCTATAAAGCAACCTGAAGAAATTGTGGAAAAGGCAGAGATTGAAAAAATACTCAAGAAAAGAATTCTTACTAAAGAGAAAGGAACTGAGTATTTATTAAGATTTAAGGGGAAATCAAATGAATTTGATAAATGGATAACTGAAAAAGAAATTTCAAATCTATCCTCCCTTCTAAAAAAATTTAAACAGAAATAAATTAATTTCAAACCAGCTGAGGGTTTAAAAAACCAGTACTCATAATATTTTGTTATGTTTTATTTCTTTAAAGAATTAATCTTTAATGCTACAGAATTTTCTGAATACCTGAAAAATTATATAAAATAAAAAAAAGTGTATGACTTATCATTTTTTTATTGTTTTTTTAGGGTGGGTGAGTGTCAGCCTGGATATTCCCAGTACTGAGTAAAAATTACTTATAAGCTATGTTAAACACATGGACTATACATGGGAGCAATAAATTAGAGTACACAAATAGTATACATAAGTAAAATTATGATAATATACAAAATATGCCATTATAACACCTTATATACATGCATATATCCACCTTTTATAAGTCTTATGTACTTAATATTAAGTTGGAATATGTTAGGGTAATCTTAAGAACCTTAAATATAAGGCTAAATAATTTTTAAGTACACTTAAAGCTGTTATTTTCATTGTTTTATATAAAAAACAAGAAATGTGCTTTAAATCACTTAAAAGTTGATTATATGTTCTATAAATTTTATAATTTTAAAAATGAGCTTAGAAAGATCAATTTGTCTTAATTAGGATTATTGATTTGGCTACTAAAATGCATAAAAATAACACTTTTCATGTTTGGTGTTTTTTATGCCAGAAATGGCTTCTGTGTACTGGCCACATACTGCCTGCATTTTTCCCATGTGAATAGCTTCATTTTTAGCAAAGTTAGATTTTTCACACTATAATTACCCCACATTCTACGCCCACTGTGGGGAAACACACTAAAATAGGTGACAGGCGCTTATTTAGTGTCCTAGCTTAATTATAAATGCATTGACCCTCTTTATATGCACTAATTTCATTAATAACCTCATTCTTGGCACTTTAATTCACTACCACACTTAAATTTACCTAAATTAGTCAAAGATTTACCCATTCAAGTGCCTTCCAAGGACTGCATGTAGTTACCCCACATCTCACGCCCTTTTTTTTGGGTTTTTTGGTGGTTTCTCAGTCAATTTCGGTTATTTTTGAATGGGGATTTCACATAGTATAATGTCATTATTAGCCACAAAGTTTCTACAGTTAATCCTCCTTATTATTAAGTATTAATTAGTCTTAATGTTCCCTTTTTGGCCTTTTTTATTAATGTATAATATGCATATACTCACTTTTTTGCTTATTCTTTATTTTTGATGGATTATCCCTATTACTACAGGTTTTTGGCAGGTGATATAATTCTAATTATGTTACTAGTCACTATTTTTGGTTCTGAATATATCTATTGGCTAGAATGAGGCGTCATTAGCTGTGTAGTGAGCTGGTAAATCATAGGGGTCATTGGGTAAGTAATTGTGTATAAAAGGAGGAGGTTTTTGGTCTTATTTTCTTCATTATTTATCATTACAATTAAACATATAACCAATACAATTACAATACATATCAATAGTACTTATTAAGTCTTTGAATAGTATCTGAATTTATTAAATCTATTTTTCTACCAACTATAAGATTGTAAGCCATATATAATTAGTGAGATTAAAATTACTGAAACCCTTATATTGAGTTATATTTTAATACTTATTGGATTTGTACTACAGTATTCATATAGGACCATTAAAATCTTCTAGAAAACTGAAAATTAAAGCTAGTTCAAATCTATATACTTGAACTCAGCCTGACAGTTCCCCCTTTCCCCCCCATCCCCTCTAGCTCTAGAGCTGGCAGGATTTTATTTGTCCACCCCCCACCTCCAACTCAAACTACAGACAGGAATATTTTCTTCCTGGCTGTGGGGTCCTTTTTTACCCTCACCTCCACCTCAAAAAACAGCCAGGCAGCTAAGATTCCTGGATGGAATTCCTTTTTCCCCCCCACCTCTCCATCACCTTCCACCTTCTGAGTGTCAGATTTTTCTGGGAGGCATTATTAAAATGGTATGTTACAAGAGAAGATACTAAGAGGTTGAAAACATAAAAAATTAAGGGAGAAAAATGCCTGGTTAAAATTTTGCAATAAAATGCTTCAAATCTCAGTGAGGGGTGTGTGCCAAGTATTGATGAGGGGATGGAGGTCAGGGTGTCACATGTGGCAGGGATGGGGTAGGAAAGGAAGGGATGATCTGGCCAAAATGTGGTTGTGAAAAAAAAAATTGGGAAAAATATGCTGATTTGTGGTCATAACTGACACCCATTTTGAAATAAGTGACATTTTTTGAAAAATTTAAGTACTGATTTGCTTTGAAATCTGCACTTAACTTAAATGTGGATTTTCCAGAATTGACACCCCCTATTAGTTCTCAGTAAAAAGGTGTAATTGGGGTAAAATATGGAATATTTTAAAAAATAATCATGGTTGATTTGGTTGAAATAAGAAGTATTTTGAAATGGAAGATTTCTAACTTTGATGCCTCCTAATATTCTTAAGTATGCTAAATTAAATCTTCTTTTTCTTATCCTCAATTTTTTGGTCAGAAAACAAAGTCACCAGGAAAAATATGTTGGAATTTGCTTACAGGTGCCTCCCCCCAATTGAACTACCATAGTTTAGTCAGGGATAAGGACCTTCTAGATGGTAACAGAAATTTTTTTTCCATTGACTTATGGGAAATTCAAATGTACAGCCAAGTCACAAAAGCTTTCAGAATTTATTGACAAAAAAATAAGAGTTTTGCCCAAAAAAAATGGTTTTTGTATTCAAAAGGAAGTAGCCCTAAAATATCCCTGACCCTTTTGAATAGGTAAATCATTTTTTTGTCAGATCTACATTGATTTTTTCTTTAAAATTTCGGAAAGCATTTATGAATTGGCTGTATAGATTGGGAGATATAATAAAATGATAATTGTGTAATACTTTCTTCTGACTGCTTTACTAAAAAATACACTTATACTTCATACTCACATGTGTGAGAAAAAATAAATATTAGGGGGTGTCAAAGCTAGAAAATCAGCATATAGAAATCAGAATATAATTTTTATCAAATCATAACTTAGTTAATTTTCTATTTTTAAATAAAAATGACACCAACACTGGGGTATTTCAAAACTAAAAGGACATGTATTTTTATATTATAACCACCCCTTCTTCACAATAAAATTTTAGTTCTTTATCTTTAAAATACACCATTTATATCAGGAACTAGAGGAAAGTACTTAATGGCTTTTTTGGGTTGAAACCAGCACTTAAATTTATTAGAATATATTAATTTACACATATATTGATTTTTCAATTATTACTGCTAGGTTCCACTTGTTAAATTTATTTCCAAAAATTAGGGGGTTTCAGTTCTAGAAAATAGGAACTTAACTTGAGTTCAGATTTCAAACCAAATCAGAACTTAAAAATCAGCAGTTAAATTTTGAAAAAAATCCCTTATTTAAAAAAACAGGTGTCAGTTATGACCTCAAATCAGCACTTCTTTCCTGATTTTTTTTCACAACCATATTCTGGCCACAACAGCCCTTCCTTGTTCACCCCATCCCTTTCACATGTGACACACTGACCTCCCTTCGTACCCATCAATACTTGGCACACAACCCTCACTGGAATGAACAACATTTTATTACAAAATTATGACCAGGCATGTTTCCCTTTTTTTACTTAATCTTCAAACTCTGAATCTCTTCTCTTCATTTTTTTGTAGTAAAGGGTGGATATCACCAAAAAAATTTCAAGTCATGAATTTTGAATGTCATATTTGAAAATTACTGCTTTTCTTATATTACACAATGGTTTTGTTAACTTAAAAGATGGATGAAATGAACTTTATGAAGATAAAATTCCTGATTCACCTCCACCAATAGAATATAGAAGTACTTCATCATCTCAAACCAGTTCTATGCATGCTAAAATACTCCCAATCACCCTTTCTCATTTTTAGGGCCTAGCTTAACTGATTTTCATTTTTTTTGCATAATAATTTTTTGAAATGAAATTCCCCAGTTTCACATTTTGATTCATTTTGGTTCAGCTTCCAGATATGAAATTGCATAATATTTTTAAGTTTCTGTCTCACTATGATATCTCATCTTTGTATCTTCTCCCACTTGAATCACTTATTGTTGGTTCTGATACTTCTCACATCACAGCTCTCAAGGTAAGTCACTTTCTCATTTTTTGTAATTTGATTGCTGATTGAAATGTCTATTTTTGTCTCTTTTTTTGGTTCTTTTTTATCATTTTTTTTAATTGCTAATCAATTGCTTTTTTCTTCTTTTTCTTCTATTTTTCTTGCTCTCTATCCTTTTTATTCTTTATTTATTAACTTTTTGATGTTTTTTGTAATTTTTAGGTCTTTTCTCTTTTTTGGCCTTTTTCTTTCCTAAATAATAATGGGATCATTCAGAGAAAATTCTGAAACTTTTGCCAATCATTTTCATTTTTTTTTTAGGTTTTTTGGTCTTTTTTTTGTTAGAACCATTTGGAAATGTTTTCCAAGCATTTTCAAGTGAATTTTAGGTGTTTTGGGGAAATTCTGAGTCTTTTTTTACTAAAACGAGCCAGAAACTTTTGGAAACAATTTTGAAATGTTTCAAGAGTGTTAAAAGTGTTTTTTGGTACTTGTTGGCACTTTTTTGGTATTTTTTAGGGAACTTTGGGACACTTTTTTGGAAAATTTTGGAGTGTTTTTAGGAGACTTTTGGGACACTTTTCTGGAACTTTTTCAGACTCCATAAATGAACAGATTCAAGATGGATTAAAATTGATAACTAAGATATTTTTGCTTCTAATGTGATGTCAAACTTTGGTGGATTTCATAGTAAAATTCACATGGATAAAAATGATCTCAACTCTCTCACATTTAAAATATTCTTATATATTAATCCAAAAACTGGTCTTCCTATCCCCTCACCCTCCTCTTCTACTAAAGGCCATTGTCTACACTTTCCATACCATTGATGCATTATTGAATTTGGAACAGGAAATGGAATCATTAAAGCTGTCAGTGTATCTAGTATATAAGTATGATTTAATAGTATTTATTAATTGTCCCACTACTTATTAATAAATGATTTAGTTATTAAACCTCAGGGGAAGACTAATAAAATAGTTATTCTCAATTTATGCACACAATACTTGGATTTAAATGTGTGCTAGTGGTGGAAAATAGATAAATAGAATATAGTTATAGCTTATATAAAGATAATATCAATTTATAAAGGCTTTATAATATATTTCTAACTGATAATAATTGTTCTATAATGTTTATTTGAATTTTAGTAAGTAAGTGATGTCTAATAACTGCCAAAATCCTCCCTTACTTATACCAAAATCCACTGGAGTGCACAGACCTTCAATCCAGATGATGTCACTGCTATCCCTGGAAATTACAGAACTGTGAGGGCCCATCACCTCCCCATGGTGTCCACTTCAAGAAGATTCAACAGCCAGACCTCCAGTAAGGACCCTCCATCACAATTAATGATAACACAGACCCAAACCATAAATAGAAAATCCAGATAAAAGCAGATACCATATAGAAACAGGTAAAATAACTCATCCAAAGAGAATATAATGAGACCCAAAGCATATAAAGGAAACAAATGAAATTTCCAAGCCCCCAATAACATCCCCAAGCATCTATATTAACCCAGCAATGACCTCTCAACCCATATATCCGTGAATATCCATCCAAGGAAGCAGATTAAGTTATCCAAACTGAGTGTATGCGCCTGAATAAGATGTTTATGCTTCTGTAGGCATTGTGAGTCCACTGGATACGTCCATATGACCTAAAATAAGCAGGAAAACAAAGGTTATAGGCTATTAAGAGGCTAAAACCCACTTATATATCTAAATATACATAATATACTGCATATTTCACTGAATATGAGATTTATGTATACATATAAGCTTATGTATGTCAATAATTACTTAATATCACTTAAGATAAGTATATCATGACTCCATTAACACCTTAATAAGTATTATTAGGCTATGGATAAGCTATTTAAACTCCTATAATTTATATAATAGTGTAATAATTATATATATATGTAATATAATCATATATATTATTGTTTTAACCTTATTTTTAAGATATAAGCTTAATGTGATTAAGGTTATCTTATTTTAAGTATAAGAAATACTCAGTCCTAGGGATATTTAGGCTGACAGAAGTAATTTGGTATTCAAATCTTCACAATCACCAAACAACTAAAGCTCCATGTGGGTTAGAATCATGTGAAGAATTCACTCACTTTGGATTCTCCTTTCAAAGCAATATATAGTTGATGAATAGAATTGATAAGATAAGAAAACAAGGTGAGGTAAAAAATAAAACATTAGGTAGAAAAAAAAGTATTGGTTGTAATATAGGTTGTCAACTTTTATTTTTATTTCATGAATTTAAATTTTACAATGCATATATAATATTCTTCTTACTTAAATTAATAAGCCATCAGGCCATGTGTTGTATGAAAGTAATCATGGGGACATTTTTTTTTCTTATTAGGTTCATGTATAGACTTGTGTTTGATTTCATTGACTTTAATCACAGACAATTTTCACTCACATTTCCACTTGAATTGTCATTAATTCAGGTTTTTTAGTTATCTAATATGACTTTTTTACATTATAATTTATGCAATGAAGTTAAATTTTGGCAATCTATGTCCCTACTTCAATAAAAAACAGGGGAGAGTATTGCCTCTTTTTTCAAAATAATTTTTTGACTTAGAAAAAACATGTTTATCCCAACCCCCTGCTATTTACCATAGCAGGCAAGGGCATTGCCAAATAAAAAATTGACAAAATTCTTTTTGACTTAAAAATGTTTTTGTAGATCTGCACCACATAATAAAATAAAGTGCAGGTAAATTTTTTGCAAAAATAGACTTACGCACTGTGTTTCCATAAATATTTCCTTGAGCAGACTTCTTACTCAAAAGAATAGTTGTACTATCAACAAAACCAATGCATCCTGGGAAACCCTCTGTTTACATAACCTTAGATGATTCAAGTTGCTATTATTTTGTTGGCCAGGTGAGAAGCTGAGATTTTAAGAAATTGATAGAAGTGATGTATTATCAGGGGACTCCTTTTGGTCTAGAAGATTTTCAGTGGCAATTTACAGTATTGGGCAATGGATTTGGAATTCTCAAGTCAAGTACATATAATTTATCTTATGATTTTACTTTTACTCAATAGAAGAGGTAAGAATATAATTATTATTATAATTTATAATTTAGAATCACAATAATGTAAATACTAAAAGACAAATAATAGTAATGATTTTACTTTAAAGTGTTTTGATAAAATTGTTAAGTTAAGAAATGAATCAAACAGCACAAAAGAGGAGTCTCTTTATAGGCAAAAAGGAGAGATAAAATACACAGAGTTAAAAAGTATCCATAAGGGAGTGTGAGAGAAAATTATTACAAAAATAAGAATGTGCAAGTAACAAAAGTGTGCTAAAATGATGTGTCAATAAAAGATATCACATTATTTGATATAGTTTAAAGTTCACTTTAGATGCCACACTTAGTACAAATTAATTTGAGTTTTAAATAGAATGTCAAAGATTTGAAATAAAGTAATTTGAATCTTTAAGATTTAGTATTAATATTTTTATTTCTCTTTCAACTTGTTATTGAGCACGGTGTCAGGGAATAAAAATATAAGGGAAATTATTATTTATTGAAATATTTAGCAAATTTACTTATTGTAATTAGTTAGTGTATTGCAAGTAATACATAAGTAAATATAATATAATTAATAATAAAAAATTAAAGGTGTGGCTTCATCTCAGTAAATAATTAATTATTTTACTGAATAAGTCTAGTAGCCTGGCTGACACTTCCTCACTCTAAAAAAACAATAAAAAAATGCTATGATTTTTTCTTCATATATTTCTTTAGCAGAGTAGGAAGATTAGATATCTCCTTCCCAGGTATCCAAGAATCATATTCAGAAGATTTATTCTTGAATCTCAATAAGTATTCTGTACCTTTTTCAGCAGTAACTATTCTGTCTTTCAGAATCTTATCAATTTCTGCTGTCTCAGTGATTTCATTAGGGGTTTTCTTTGATCTTCCCCTCCTTTTGGGAAATAAATCACTATTGGATGTGTAAGGTTTCAAAAGAGATATTGGAAAAACAGGATGTTTTCTGTCATATGGAGCATATAAGATAACTTCAACTGCATTATCACCAACCATTCTTCTGACAACAAATGGACCTACAAATGGGTCTTTCAATTTGTTATTACCTTTTAAATTGAAGTGGACTGTAGAAATCAATATTTAATAACCCTTTTTAAAAGTGTATTCTTAATGGGATTTTTCCCATCTCTTCTTCTCATATTAAAAGGATTTTTCAATACATTTTTGAGCATGACTTCTGAAAAGTTGTTGCATTTGAAGAAAATATTTTACAACAGGATGTAAATCCAATTTAGGTATTTTATTATTGAGAATATGGGCAGGGGAATGTGGAAAATATCCAAGCCAGAGCTCAAAAGGCTTTTTCTGAGTAACAGAATTAACAGTGCTATTATAAGCAAATTTCAAACCAGGAAGTAAGGCAACCCAATCATGAGTAAATCTGTCATTGTCTTTGTACTCAAGGCCAAAGGCACAATACCTTCTTATTGTCAGCCTGTATATCCCCAAGACTGAGTAAAAAGTACATATTAGTTATGTTAAACACATGAACTATACATGGGAACAATAAATAAAAGTACACAAACAGGATACATAAGTAAAATTATGATAATACACAAAAAATGACATTATAACACCTTATATACATGCATATATCCACCTTTTATAAGTCTTATGTACTTAATATTATGTTAAAATATGTTAGGGTAACCTTAAGAACCTTAAGTATTAGGTTACATAATTTTAAGTATACTTAAAGCTGTTATTTTCATTGTTTAATGCAAAAAACAAGAAATGCGCTTTATTTCACTTAAAAGTTGATTATATGCACTATAAATTCAATGATATTAAAAATACGCTTTGACAGTTCAATTTGTCTCATTTAGGACTATTGATTTGGCTACTAAAATGCATAAAAATAACACTTTTCAAATTTGGTGTTTTTTATGCCAGAAATGGCTTCTGTGTACTAGCCACATACTGCCTGCTTTTTTCCCATGTGAATAGCTTCATTTTTAGCAAAGTTAGCTTTTTAACACTATAATTACCCCACATTCTACACCCACTGTGGGGAAACACACTAAAATAGGAAACAGGCGCTTATTTAGTGTCCTAGCTTAATTAATAATGCATTGACCCTCTTTATATGCACTAATTTAATTAATAACCTCACTCTTGGCGCCTTATTTCACTACCACACTTAAATTTGCCTAAAATTAGTCAAGGATTTACCCGTGCAAGCACCTGCCAAGGACTGCATGTAGTTACCCCACATCTCACGCCCTTTTTTGGGTTTCTAGGTGGTTTCTCAGTCAATTTTGTTTTTTTTGGATGGGAATTTCACATAGTATAATGTCAGTATTAGCCGCATCATTTATACTGTGAATCCCCCTTATTATTAAGCTCTTATTAACCTTAATTTTTCCTCTTTAGTCTTTTATATTGATGTGTAATACGCATATACTCTCTTTTTTACTTATTCTTTAATTTTGATGGATTTTCCCTATTATTACAGGATTTTGGCGGGTGTTATACTTCTAATTATGTTATGGGTCACTTGGGATGTTTATGGACATTTCTATTAGCTGGATGGAGGTGTCATTAACTGTGTATAGGACTGGTAAATCAAGTTATTCATTGGGGAACTTATTGTGTATAAAAGGAGGAGGTTTTGGGTCTTGTTTTCTACATTATTTATCATTACAATTTAAACATATAACCAATACAATTACAATACATATCAATAGTACTTATAAAGTCTTTTAATAGTATCTGAATTTATTAAATCTATTTTCTACCAACTATAAAGATTTTAAGCCATATATAATTATTGAGATTAGAATTACTGAGACCCTTATATTGAGTTATATTTTAATACTTATTGGATTTGTACTACAGTATTCATACAGGACCATTAAAATCTTCTAGACAACTGACCATTCAAGCTAGTTCATGTCTTTGTACTTGACCTCAGCCTGACACTTATCATCTCCTCTAAAGTCTGAATCATTTTTTCAGATAATCCATCAGTTTGGGGGTGATGGGCAGTAGAAAGTTTCAGATCACAGCCACAAACATTCATCAGAGACATCCAGAATTCAGAAGTAAATTTAGGGTCTCTATCAGAGATTATGGATTTAGGAAATCGAGCAGTATTAAACATATGATACCACCACAAAAAAGCTAATTCTTTAGTGGAAACATCCTTGTGAGTAGGGATAAATTTACACATTTTTGTGAATCTGTCCAAAATAACCCAACAAGAGTTATAACTGTCTTTCCCAACAATGGGCAATCATGTTACAAAGTCCATGCTTATTATCTGCCATGGTGCACCAGGAGGTTAAATATGTTGCATTAATTCAGCTCTTTTGACGGCTAATCTTTTTTATTTTTGGCAAGAATCACAGGATTCAACATATAATTTGGTGTCTTCAGACATATTCACCCACCAGCAGTGTTTTTTATTCTGACCATTGTTTTTTCAAGATCAAAATGTTCAGCCAATATGTCATCATCACAAACTTTAAAGATGAACTCTTTCATAGAAGGAGGAATAACAATACCATTACTCAACTTTCTTCTATAATATAGATATCCTTCATCAATTGAAAATTTACCTTTTTCCAAAGCCTTATGGTGTTTTGGTGGAAGGGTTTTAATTAACGTTTGTATTGAAGAATTCTTTGGATCATTTAATATGGTACATAACTTTTTTAAGTCATTGTCTTTATCATATTAATCCACAATAAGCTGTAATAGCTCTTCTTCCATATCCACCACATATATTCCATGAATATGAACTATCTCATCTTCAGGAACATATGCAGAATTTGAGTCATCATTTTGTAAAGGTAAAATTGATAACATATCTACATTTGAGTGAACAATACCAGCCCTATGAATTATTGTCATTCTCTCTCTGTATTCTTGAACAGCTAGCTGCCATCTGAACATATGTCTGTTAGGTGTTTTCAAATTTAAGAGGGATTTAACTGCACTGCAGTCAGTGACAAGTTCAAATTTCTGGTCCTCCAGATAATAATGTAGCTTCTCTAGAGCCCACACTACTTCCAAACACTCTAGTTGAGTTGCCCCATATTTCAATTCACTATTTCTCAAGGTTCTTGAATTATAACAAATTACTACTTCTGATACTTTGTCATTCATCACTTGTTTCTGATGGAGGGAAGCACCAAAACCAATAAAACTTGTATCAGTGTATAAAACAAATGGTTGATTACAGTCAGGTAAAGCAAGAATTGGTGCTGAAATCAAACAATGATTTCATAGTGTCAAAAGCTCTTTGTCTTCCACTAATCCAGACAAAAGCAACATATTTCCTAGTCAATTGGGTAAGGGGTAATTCTATGACTTGATAATTTTTAATATACTGTCTATAGTATCCACACATTCCCAAAAAACTCTGGAGCTCTCTAACTGTGGTAGGAGCCTTCATCTGTTGTATGGCTGCCACTTTGTTTTGCTCAACACATATCTGTAACCCTGAGACAACATGACCAAGCACCTTTAAGGAATGAAAACCAAATTTGCATTTCTTCAAAGCAAGTGTCATATTTATCTCATCCATCTTATGGAACACTTTACACAGGTGGTTAAGATGTTCCTCAAATGTTTTAGAGAATATGATGATATCATCAATGTAAACCATCAGCCATCCTTCAATTATTTCTTGATTGAATTTGTTATCCATAACTTTTTGAAAAACTGAAGGGGCATTTTTAGGGCCAAATGGCATCCTAACATACTTATATATACCCATATGAATGGCAATCATCAGAAAATTCTGAGAACTCTTTTCAACAGGTACCTGGTGATATCCCTTGTTACCATCCAAACAGCTGATATATTTAGTATATAATCACCACATAACCTGGCTTTATCTTTCTCATAAAAAATTAGGACAGGTGAGATAACACAATGTTTAGGTGTTTCAGCTACCTTTTCATTAATATTCATTTTTATAAGGGTAGAGATATTATCTTCAATATCTTTTCTCTTTGTGGGAGAGGCAGGATAAGGCTTCTTCTTTAAACTAGGTGGTATTTCATTTAATGGGTAAGATAATGAAAGCTTTATTTCTTCTTTTACCAATCCTAATTCATGTGACCCATGAGCAAAGGCCAAAGGAAAAGATTTTATCAATTTAATGATTGAATCTTTTTCTTCACAAGAAAGTTGTTCCCCAAAAGAAGCATTGTCAATTTCAGACATAAGGGCAGGCATTTCTTTTGTAGATCTTCCTTTATATTGAACTACAGAATGACATGTGTTCAATCCTGGTGTTAATAATTTCTTGGGGGAGGAAATTTTAAATTTTCTCTTCCCATTCATCCCCATTGTGAAATATTGATTTTAAGGATCTAATTTTGTTCCATATTTGGTTAAAATGTCATTTCCCACAATGAACCAACCACTCAAGTTATCATTTTTCATGACAAAAAAATCACATATAGCTCTTAAAAAATCATGGTTATATTTGAAAAAATACTGTGGCTTTGTATTTACCAATGGGGGACAAAACAGAGCCATAACCTCTCCAATTCTCAGAAATGATAGGAATAAGTTTTGATTTATGATTTTGGTCCACTGAAGCAAGTGCTTTTTCAGATACTACACTTCCTCCAGCTCCAGAATCTAAGACAACCTCAATGTTTTTTCCATTGATCAAGACTGGTTCCTTGAGAGGGGAAATAATAATTGAACTTTCCTCAAGGTTTTTTATGATCTCAGAATCCTATACTGTAGATAAATCATTATTCTCAAGATTAATATTATTAAAATAATGGATATCCTCTTCCAGCATCAAAATATCCCGATGAGATTCATATGAAATATTGCTGGCACAATCACTTGAAGTATCATCCAGTGCTATTGTGTCATCAACATTTTCCTCTGTCTGCTCAACAAGATTTATCTTCTTGTCACAAACATGGCCTTTCTTCCAAGGCTTGCTGCATTTGAAGCAAGTGTTTGTTGCACACTTTTTGGGTGCAACAGGGGCAGAAGGTTTACCAACCTTTTCCAGAGGTTTCTGTTGGTAATTGGGGTTTTTCTCCAATGGAGTTCTAGGAATGAATTTTCTATCATCATATTTGTTGTTTAGAAGGATCTCATTACAAGTATTAATGAAAGAAGAAAGTTCTCTGGAGAACTCAGTCCTAGCCACTATCAAGTCTCTCAAAGACATAGGTAATTTATAAAGGATCCTGTCCTTCCATAATTCAAACTCCATATTTGGGTCCATTGACCTCAAGATTTTCAAAATTTTCATCAGGAACTCAATGTGTTTTTCAGCAGAAGAGCTATATTTAGTTTCTTCATACTGCCTTTGTTGAGCTATCATAAACTTGGAACCACCAAATTGTGCTTTAATTAATCTTTTCCAATCTTCCCATGAGTAGTCATTTTTATCCAAGAGAACAGATTCATACCACATTAGGGCCACATTGGTAAATAAAGAAATTAATTTTGACACAATTTCCTCATCTGGGAGTTTGTAAGAATTTTTTAAGTTATCAATCCTGCAAATGAACTTTTTCCAATCAGAGGAAGAGTCACCATCAAATTTTGAATATTGGTCAAGTTTTGGCCAATTCTTTTGATTTGAAGTAGTCTACTTATTACAAGCTTTTTTCTGAGTGAGAAGTAGCTGTAATTTCTCCAATCAGGCAGTAATTTCATTATTTAATCCTTCTGTGGATGATTCAGGTACATCATCAATTTTTGATGGAAACTCAGTGATATCAACAGGTATTTCTGGAACTAATTTCTTATTGGATGAACTATGAACAGGTAAAATTGGGGTATCCTTCACCACATTTTCTTTCAAAGAAATTTCAGAAAACTTTTGATCATGTAACAATGAATTTAATTTCTCTTCAATGGTTGTTAGCCTTGTCATCACTCTTGGAATACTAGATAAACTCTCATTGATGGTTGCAAAAGATAACTGGTTCTTATTTTGTAAAGATGAATAATGATCACTCAATCCTTTTAAGTTCAACTTATGTCCCTCTAGCTCTTGGAAAAAGATGGACACAGTATCTGTTAATTTAGACAAATCATTCTTGATATTTTACCATAAAGCAACTTTCTTTTCATGAGTTACTTTTTAATGAAACAAATCATCAGAAACTCTCTGTAATTCACTCCTCAATGCTTGATAAACCTGTTCAGTTAAAAAACAATTAAATTTCTGAGTTGATTGCATGTTGTTCATTATATGACTTTGTTTAGCAATAATATCTCTCAAATATTCATCATTAATATTAGCTACATCTGGAGTATTTCTCAATAGGGAAACAGAATAACTTTCCAGATTCTCATAGAGCTCAGGTTCAAGTGTCTCATAAATAATAGCCATATCAGGATTTATCATTGAAGTAGAAATTAAAACCAAAGGATTAGATACATTAGAATATTGAGCAATTTGTCTACTACTCTCAGCCTCTACTGGTCTCACAGTCTCATCTCCTCTTCCAGAATTACCTGAAGGAACTGAATAAGCAACAAGAAATGGTACTTGAGATTCAATAGAGGGACTTACCATTGTTTGCGAAAGAATTGAATGTGATTATTTTTCCTCTTTTTTCCTTCATGATAGGGGTGAGAAGGTGTGGGGGGGTTGAACTGATTGGTTCTTGAAGGACCTACCTGAGGTACTTGTTGTTGTTGGGACAGATAATCCCACTGAGTGTTCAGCCAATCCCACTGCCACTTTGAGACTTCCACCTTTTCTTGTTGCTGGGGAGCCAATTGTGGAAGGGCTTTTGGGGGATGGGGAGGTTTCTAATTCTCTTGAAGAAAAGATTCTATTTTTCTTACCTTGTCTTCTAGAGAGTCTGTTCTTGACCTCAACCTGAGATTTTCTGACCTCAAATCCTTGATGTGAGTGGAGAGATTGCTGAATTGTTGATTCATGGGCATCTTTTTTATTTTGAAGCCTTTTGGAAGCTCTTCTGGGGGGTTGATAGAAGGCTTTTGATCCTGAGCAGTTGTCTTCAATAATATTTCCATCTCCTGCATTTCTACATCCTGATTGGTCTAGTAACTGATTAATTTGAGCCAGTTTTGTATTCAAAGGATAAATTACAGAAGAAGATTCATCATAATCAATTAAATCAAGTTCCTCATCACAGCCAGCAGAAGCACCTTTGTTAGTCATAATTGTATTTAAACTGAACTGAGAGAAAGAAATATTTAATCAGTCATTATTTTTACTTTATTTAAAGAAAAATATGGAAAAAAATTAATATATAAGTAATTTTCAGGATTTTGTAATAAACTGGAATAATTAGAATATAATGTTTTTCAGGAAAAAGAATCAACTGAAATAATAGTCAAAATTTTATTAATTAATTTATAGTAATTTTATAACCAGTATTAAAATAATTCAACTGAAATAATAAAATAATTTAGTAATTAGTAATTTAAAAGTTGATAATTATCAGGACTAAAGTCAACTGAAGAATTTAAGTACCAGGACTTAATGTCAACTGAAAATAATTTTAATTACCAGGACTTAATTTCAACTCAAAATAATTTTAATTATCAGGACTTAATTTCAACTGAAATAATTCAATTTCCAGGACTTATTGTCAACTGAAATAATTTTAATATAATTAATTTAACTAATTTTTAATATTATTATTTCA
This sequence comes from Hemileia vastatrix, assembly GCA_030280995.1. Lineage (NCBI taxonomy): Eukaryota > Fungi > Basidiomycota > Pucciniomycetes > Pucciniales > Zaghouaniaceae > Hemileia > Hemileia vastatrix. Next base: position 10,824,682 of record JASXTE010000010.1, on the reverse strand, counting down.
CTGCCAGGACAATTTTTCAACTAAAGCAATAATATAATTTTTTAATTATCAGGACAGAGGTCAACTGAAATAATTAAAAAAAATATAAAATCATTAATTTAACTTTTATCTTACTTCTAGGACTAAGAAAAATACAGCTCTATCTTGGTCAACTAGGAAAAAAAATTATTTACCAGGCACCTCCCCCTGTAAAATGATCAAGTTAATTCCACTTACAGAGTGCTGAGTAAAAAGATATACATAACCAATGAAACATGCAAAGTGACCCAAAAATAGTAATTAATATAATTACCACATATATATATGGATATTTCCAATATATGAACCTAAGTTTTGGAGTGCGGTTTGATTCCCGGTCACAGAAAAAAAATAAGCCACGTGGTTTTTGACGTTTGTCATTTTTGTTTTCCAATCGTCCTTACAGGTACCTTGACGTCAAGCAGTCCCTTGGTTGCCGGCTTTAAGATAATGATGCTCCGTTGATGATTTGGAAAGGGCCTCAAGTATTGGGGGACTCCTTTTGGTCTAGAAGATTTTCAGTGGCAATTTACAGTATTGGGCAATGGATTTGGAATTCTCAAGTCAAGTACGTATAATTTATCTTATGAATTTACTTTTACTAAATAGAAGAGGTAAGAATATAATTATTATTATAATTTATAATTTAGAATCACAATAATGTAAATACTAAAAGACAAATAATAGTAATGATTTTACTTTAAAGTGTTTTGATAAAATTGTTAAGTTAAGGAATGAATCAAACAGCACAAAAGAGGAGGCTCTTTATAGGCAAAAAGGAGAGATAAAATACACGGAGTTAAAAAGTATCCATAAGGGAGTGTGAGAGAAAATTATTACAAAAATAAGAATGTGCAAGTAACAAAAGTGTGCTAAAATGATGTGTCAATAAAAGATATCACATTATTTGATATAGTTTAAAGTTCACTTTAGATGCCACACTTAGTACAAATTAATTTGAATTTAAAATAGAATGTCAAAGATTTAAAATAAAGTAATTTGAATTTTTAAGATTTAGTATTAATATTTTTATTTCTCTTTCAACTTGTTATTGAGCACGGTGTCAGGGAATAAAAATATAAGGGAAATTATTATTTATTGAACTATTTACTAAATTTACTTATTGTAATTAGTTAGTGTATTGCAAGTAATACATAAGTAAATAATCAAAGACATTTTCCAAACATTTCAAGGCAGCTTGGTTACCATTGGAACCCAAACAACATAGTGTGATGGCCAAACAAATTGAAGGATCACATTGTTGTTTTTGAGAATTATTGTGAAACACAGGGTGATCCTGAATAAGCTCATGTAATATAAGGAACCATTCCTGGAAAGTCCTGAAAACCCATCTAAAACTGGGAACAGATAGGTTAAGAAGTGTTTGAAGGTGTACTTGAGGGTATGAAGTACTTGAAGCTTTCTTGGAAGAAGGTAACATTTTCTGACTGTTTTTGATAAAAAAAAGAATCTTCTTCAAAATCAGAATCACAGTCACAATCAGAGTCTAAGAGCAGATCAAGAGCTATCAAAGCCATTGCTTGATGTAATTTATCACAATTTGAGAGCAAGGAAGGCATGACTCTTATATGGTATGTAAATGTAAATGATGTACAATGTTTTGAGTTATGAAGTGTTATGCTGCAGAGTTATGCATATGAATGGGATGATGCTGACAAATCAGTGAAATTGGACTTTATGGTGAACTCAGAACCTTTGGTTGAGAAAGTGCAGATTTGAGTGAAATAACTTACTTCACTTTGAAATCCACCAGTGTTGGGGCTAGTGTGTTTTGGAAATCCACAATGAGTGCGGATTTACCAGGGCTGACACCCTATTTTTAATCTCTCAATTGTATTACACCTGATTCATTATGTATGTCGCCTCTTCTCTCTATTAAAAGGAGATTTCTCACATTAGGGGGTGTCAGTTCTGGCAAATCCGCACTTAAATTAAGTGCGGATTTCAAACCAAATCAGCACTTACAAATCAGCACTTAAATTTTGCAAAAAAGTCACTTATTTCAAAAAAGGGTGTCAGTTATGACCTCAAATCAGCACTTTTTTCCCGTTTTTTTTCACAACCACATTTTGGCCACAAAACATCCCTTCCTTTCTTACCCCATCCCTGTCACATGTGACACACTGACCTTCCTCGCTACCTACCCATCAATCCTCGGCACACACCCCTTCCTGACATTTTCAATATTTTGACCAGGCATGTTTACATTCTTTTTTACTTATTTCTTCTACTTTTTAATCTTTTTTCTTGTTATGTGCCAGTTTCATAATGCCTCCCAGACATTCCAAATCTCAAAAGGTAACTCAAAAATCTGCTTCGTCACAAAAGTCTCCTCGTAAAGCAAGCCCTACACCTGAAAAATCAAAGGCAAGTTCAGGTCAGCTTAAAAAGGATGATTATCTCATCATAATCAACTTCCTTAAAATAAAATCAAATTTTGAAGCATGTTTTGGATGTGAAAAGTCCACTCGTATTGGACGTCCACCTTCTTCAAAGGTTAATGGCTACTTGTTGATGGCCAATGAAGTAAGGAAGAAAACAAGGGGGAGAATCGATATCAATCCTAAACAAATGAAGGAGAGATTTAAGAGTTACCATTCAAAATATAAAAAGACTCATCATGCTGTAAATGAAACTGGCTTTGGTATTGACGATGATGATTTGGAGATTGGAATTACTACTGTTTCCGAAAAGCTCAATGTCATGTGTCCTTTCTATGAGGAAATGGATAATCTTTTTGGCACCCGAGTTGATGTAAACCCTTGGTTTCTACACGATACTACTAAGCATATACCCTCTGGATCCAAACCTTCCTATAATCCTCCCAACACACCTTTACTTGAAGAAGATCAATCCCCTCCACCTTCTAACCATAGTTCAGCTGAAGATGATCCCAACTATCAAGCAGAACAATTATATCGCAGAAGATCTGAATCCTCAGAGGCCCAAAATTTAAATGTATGTTTACTTTTTGTTTTTTCTTCAATTCTTCTCTGAATTTCTCTTTCTTTCTAGTCTCCTCCTACTCAAACTCAATCTCCATTAAATAATCTCAATTCTGGAAATGTGAATACCTCTTTAGAAGCTGCTTTAGAAGAACTTCCTGAAGCCTCTTGTTCAAACTCCAAACTAAAGCGTCGAGCCTCAACTTCAATGAACTTGAACCATCTATTAAAACGTGGTAATACTTCAACAAGCTCATTTGGCTCCCTTGAGGATTATTTTGAAAAAAAAGATATAAGTAAGTTTTGTTTACTATATATCTTAATCATTAACTCATTTATTTATTTATTTCAATTTAATTTTCTCAGCGAAATCAACTATTGCAAATAATGCCCTTGACTTTGAGAAGATGAAGTTTGATCATATGCTAAGGAAAGATCAGCAAGCCTTAGATTTGGAAGAAAAAAAATTTGAGGTAGAGCAGATGGAAAGAGTAAATGACCATCAATTTCAAAGAGAAATGGCTACTTGTGAATTGGAAAAACAAGAGAGTTTTAAAAAAAAAGATTTCATTATGGAATGTGTTAAAAATGGCCAATCTTATGAGGACATTAAAAAATTACTTGACCTTTTCAATTGATAAATTGTTTTTCTAGTTAATTTAATTTTGGTAATATTTTCTTATATGCTGACTTATAAAAGGAAAAGAATATAGTACGTTATTTTTGACAAAAATTTGAATGTATAATAAAAATTTTCTATCTTTACTTTCTAGTCAATAAGTTTGCTTATCTAAATTTTTCTAAGTCATCAATTTCACATGTCAGATTTAAAAAATTGGCAATGCCCTCCCCTGCATTTTATTGAAACAAGGGGTGGGTACCACCAAATTTTTCTAAGTCATCAATTTCACATGTCAGATTTAAAAAATTGGCAATACCCTCCCCTGCATTTTATTGAAGTAAAGGGTGAAAGTCATCAAAATTTAATATAATTACATAAATTAATTAATATATAAATAAGATATGTCAAGTATACTACTTTTAAAGTAATGACAATTCCTTAAGCCAAAATGCAGATCAAGTCTAGAAACTAGGTTTGGGACTTTCCACAGGTATAGGCTAGAGGAACCCCATGAAACAAATTAATGTTATCATGATTACCATTTATACAACACAAGGTCGTGGGCCCATTACTTTAATTTCATAAATTGAAATATCATATTTATTTATTAAAAATTTATGGAAGAATATTAAATATTTGGTTATTTTTTTGTATATATTACTTGATTGAGTTACTAAGAGGGGCAATAATGCTCTAACAACATGCTCGCTGCATTAGAACTCAATCATGTAATAATACAAAATATTTTAAAGAATTTTCTTTGATGGAAAAACAATAATTTTACATTTTCAGCTAATATTTTATGGAAGTGAACTCTGTTCTTCGCCCGAAGAACAGAGTTCATCCTCCTATTTTCACACTCTGTTTAAAAAGAATAAAATGACTTACCTGGAGAGATGAGTTGAGAAAAAAGAAATATAAGTGAATGGAAGTGAACTCTGTTCTTCGCCCGAAGAACAGAGTTCATCCTCCTATTTTCACACTCTGTTTAAAAAGAATAAAATGACTTACCTGGAGAGATGAGTTGAGAAAAAAGAAATATAAGTGAAATTGATTGAGTGATGTAGGAAGAGAGGAGAAAACGGATATGAGTGAAGAAAAAAAGAGAGTGACTGAAAAAATATGCGTTTGCTGAAAATATGCGATTTCATTTTTGTTGGCCAGGTGAGAAGTTGAGATTCCAAGGAGTTGATGGCAGTGATACATCGTTTGGTATAAGTGTTAACTGAACCATACCCTAAATCAAAGACATTTTCTAAACGTTTCAAAGCGGCTCCATTACCATTTGAACCCAAACGACATAGTGTGATGGCCAATTGAATTGAAGGATGTCGTTGTTCTTTTTGAGAATTATTGTGAAATATGGGATGATCCTGAATAAGCTCAAGCAATTTAAGGAAACATTCCTGAGAAGTCCTGAACAGCTGTCTAAAACTGGGTGTAGATAGGTTAAGAAGTGTTTGGATGGTGTACTTGGGGGTATGAAGTACTTGAGGCTTTCTGGGAAGAAGGTAACGTTTCGTGGCCATTTTTGATAAAAAGACAAAATCTTCTTCTAGATCAGAATCAGAATCGCAATCAGAGTCCAAGAGCAGTTCAAGAGCCATGAAAGTCATTGCTTTATGTAATTTATCACGATTTGAAAGTGAGGAAGGCATAACTCTTATATGATATGATATGAAGATGTAAGTGATGTACGATGTTTTGAGTTATGAAGTGTTATTCTGCGGAGTGCTGCGTATGAATGGGATGATGCTGACAAATCAGTGAAATGGGACTTGATGGTGAAATCAGCACTTTTGGTTGAGAAAGTGCGGATTTGAGTGAAATAAGTGACTTATTTCATTTTGAAATCCACCAGTATTGGGGCTAGTGTGTTTTGGAAATCCGCACTTATTTAAGTGCGGATTTGTAAGTGCGGATTTGCCAGAACTGACACCCCCTATTGTATTTGGCATCTCCTTTGTTATTCCTTTTATATTTTCTTGTCCTATTGAACACTATTTTTCTTTATTCTTACTTATCTCTTATCTTTTATTTATTCTTAATATTATGGATTGGTGGCATCTCATTTCTAAATTGTTATATCTAACTTAAGATCTTACTATTCTGAATCAGCATAAGAAAATTAAGTCCACATGCATTAAATACACTGCAATCCCGTGGATCTGGAGAAAAAAAAATTGGATTTGGGTTTTTTAAATTTAAGACTACAAAACAGATAAAATTTTAAAAATTAAAATAATAGATAAGGCAATAAATGCATCTAAAAATATAATGGTGTGGCCCAAGAATTAAGACATTAGAAAGGGTAGTTTATGATATGAGAGAAATAACCCAAAATTACTATGTTTTTTTGATAAGTTCGGGGTGAACTATAATTAATCAGTGACAGGGATAAAAAAAGGCAGAGCTATCAATATTTTTAGCTACAAAACCGCGTTATTTGCTATACACAAAGTGGATTCCAAGTCATAGTTAAGACAATCATCAAGAAATTGATTAAAGTAAAGAACTATGATCAATAAAAATTTTCAACCTTAAAAATCATCTCTCAAATTTCAATCACTTCAATGTTCATTTCGTCTTGGGGCGCAACAATGGCGCAACGATTACGCAACTGTTAAGTAACAGTTATTTTTGGCACTTAACGGTCTTAGGTGGGTCTTAAGTGCAAAAAACAATTGTTTCGTAACTGTTACACGACTGTTGCGTAATTGTTGTGCCCCGTGGCGAAACAAACATATGCTGTAGTGAATGGTATTTTATCTTTTCTTCTCCTCAATCACTGAAATTTTGCCAACCATTTTCTCATTAGTGGAAATAAATTGTCCGAACTCATCGCTCCCGTCTCCCACCCTCTTAACTTCTTCATTGGAATCTTTCTCTATTTCTTTTTTATTTTCTTATCTTACTTTATTTATCATTTATATTGGAGGTTCCGATGTTCCATTTGATGTATCGCAGTGACTTGTTTTAATAGAAATCAGGTTGGTGCACAATGCCACAGGTACGTATATAGTGTATCGGCCGTCTCGGTCTTTTTTTACACCTTCTGTAATATACAAAGACAAGACTAGCCTGGTTTACATTGATTTTTCGTTATAATACAATCCCACAAGTAGGGTAGCATCGAAAGAAATTAATGTAAAAAAAGGGGGAAGAAAGACTTTTCAAGTTATCATCTGTTCCCACAACTACTACAGAAGATTGGCTAGCACTTACTAGCAGGTGCCAGGTTTTTTTTTCTGGTGCTTTACTTTCAGGTTTCAAAATTTACTTCAACCAATCTTATTTTTGCACCTATAACAGTAAATTCACTGATAAACGTATATACAAGTTTCACGGATTGTCTAAATAAGCAACACATTCGGAAAAAATAGTGTAATTATATTTTAATATGAAACACTGCTCGGACTTTTTTTTTTTTTTTTTTTGTTCGGAGCTACTACAGCTAAGTCATAAAAGCTTGCGGAATTTTTGACAAAAAAATAAAAGTTTCGTCCACGAAAAAATGATTTGCCTATTCTAAAGGAAGTGCCCCCGCCCTATCCCCAACCCTTTTTTTTTTTATTTTTTTATTTTTATTTCGTACAATCTCGCTCAACTGGGAGCATGAAGGAATAACAGTAAAGTGAGTGACTAGGTACAGGTTGGTTAAAGTGTAAAGTAGGGAGAAAATTGGGCAATAATGAAGAACAACTAGTAGGGTGTTATAAAACGAGTGTGAGGGGAAGGTTGTTAATACCCAACCCTTTTGAATAGGCAAATCATTTTGTGTTGAGTACAACTTTTATTTTTTCGTCAAAAATTCCGCAAGCTTTTATGACTTAGCTGTATGTTTGGTTTTAAGTGTTATGTCTACGTAAGGCTATGCTTAGTGATTATTCAATATGTATATAGAATTCCTAGTATAAAACCTATGGTGCAGCCGACGCGTATAACTCCGGTTCACTCCGGACGAAGTGCTGACACTGCTACCATAGGTAAGTAATGCATTTCCTTGGTTCACTCTGGACAAAGCACTGACACTGCTACCATAGGTTATGGGCTGTCCCTGATTTGTTACTAGCAGTAATAGAATCTTGTCTTTTCCTGGAACGATTGTGTGCCCCGAGCCTGTCCCTCGTTAAACGTGCCTGCACGGGCGTCCAATTCATTCTTGACACACATAATCTCCCAGCATTTAATTCATGCCTATAGACCCAAACAACTCTGATCCTTTCAAGTCTAGACCTAAACTTCAACGGGAACTCCAAAATCTTGACCCTCCACCCCACATCTTCAAAATAACAACATGTGATAGAAGACGCTCCCAATCTTTCTCCCATACCATTTCTCCTACATCCACTTCTCCAACTCAATCTTCAAGTGGAAGCACTGCCCGTCCTTTTTTTGATTCCTCAGACGCTGAAATTTCTTCATCTCAACAACCGTCAGTACCACTCATGGCTTCTCAACCTACTGCTCAACCTACTACTGTTTTTCCTTCCTCCTCCTTTCCCCCTTCAACTTGCTTCCCCATGTCTATGAGACCCAAACCGGAGAACCCCATCTCCAAATATAAAGGGAAAGAGTGTGGGGCTGTGATTGATGATGTATTAAGTCAAGTTAAACATACTGCCAAACTAAAGTCAGATGGATCTAACTGGCTTACCTGGTACAAAAGTATTTCTCTATTCATGCAACAAAGGGTACAATCTTTAAAATATATGATGTTGCCAGATGCTATTGGAACAGCTACACAAGCCTTTGAAGACAAGATTTGCTGGCACATCATATATTTCATGATTGAAGAAAAGTTTCAAGGTTTTATTGATATAGGAACCACATGCCAACATGTGTATAGTGTATTGTCATAGAAATTCAAAACTGCTACTCACACGTCTTGCATGACTCTTTTCAACAATCTTATTAACATTAAATTGTCACTTTTTGTGGATCCAATGTCTCACGCTGACTCGATAAAGGTGATCCTAGATTCTTTGAAACAATTGGGGTTTAAGCTAGGATATGACAAATTAGGAATGGTACTTATTCAACTCTTGCTTCCCCAGTTGGCAGCACATATCTCCTCCAACATCAATAAACACTTTGAACTCCGAAAAGATCTACCTCAACCTAGTTTTGATGAAATGTTCACTGTTTTGCAGAACACTGTGAAAAAATCTTCGGTCCCTACTGTTCTACCCTCAACAGCCTTTGAAACTACAGTCGATAATGATGATCTGTCAGCATTGGCATTTCAACGTAGTAAAATGCATAGTTACCGACCGGGCAATAAACCACCCGATTACTCTTGTTGTCTTTGTTGTTCCACCAAACACTTCTGGCAAACTTGCCCATATAATGGTAACGGGTCGGCCTTCAATTGTGAAGTATGGACCAGACAAGAATCCAGACTCCAGCAGGCAAAGAATGCCCTAAATACTATCAAACATTCATTATGCAATAAAAAAGGGAAACAATCATCATCCAAAGTTCAATTGAATGAAATAGACTCCTTGGCTCTGGATTTCCTTACTACTTCCCTCAACAAACTTGATTTAGGTAGCAATGAATGGCTTAACATACTTGAAGCAGATGGAACGACAGGAGTTTTTGACACTGGCGCCACCCATCATGTTACAGGGGATGTACATCTTCTCTCTAATTTTTAGAAATTGAAAAACCCAATCTCATTTAAAACGGCTACTGATTTGAATGCTGCTTTTATTACGGGCTATGGAGATATCACAGTAATAGGAAATAATGGGAATCTAATCACAATTAAACATGTTTTATTCTGTGACAAGGCAAAGTCAAATTTGATCTCCCTGGTTGATTTATTGCAAAATAAAATTTCTCTTTCTCTTAATAATAATCATGATTTCATTATTAGTGAAGAACAAAATACATTATTTTCTGCTATTTTATCTCATTCTGGTTGTAAATGAACTGTTAACCTAGCATATCCATGTACCCTAGATGTTAACTCATTTGCAATGAAATATTTTAATTCTTTGCCTTCTGCATCTCTTCCAGTGCCATTTGTTCCTACTGTACCTATGAAAATCCCTTATCCAACAGCTGTCCTTAAGATAATCATGTATTGGCATTGTAGACTTGGACACACCAGCACCCGATTATTGAAACAAATAGCTAAATTAGGTTTGTTTCATGGGGTACCTACTTATGTACCTTCTTGCAGATTAAATTACAATGTTTGTGCCATATTAAAAAGTAAACAAAGGAACACATGTATTGCCCTGAAATGCAATCACCCTCTTATAGATCTAGCGGTGTCTGATCTTGTGGGACCAATGGTTGATATTACAAGTGATGGAGAAATTTATGTTGCTACCTTCCAGGAGTCCTACTCATCTTATGGAGAGGTTTTTATTTTGAAGAGAAAAACAGACATGCTTGATGCTTTTGTTCATTTCAAAAACAGACTTGAAACTGTCACTGGTAACTGTCTTAAAATCCTTTGAACTGAAAATGGCAAAGAATATATGAACAAAAAGTTTTCTGAGTACCTTTCTTTGTGCGGGAATCTCTATGAACACTCAATGCCATACCATCACAAACAAAATGGTATAGCCAAAAGATTCAATGAAACAATTGGAGAAATTTCACAGACAATTCTTTTGGCATCTAATCTTCCACCAGTTCTTTGGCCTTTAGCATATTGTTGGGCATCCTATGTGCATAGCAGGTTGCCTAATGTACGAGTCACAGACAGTAGGCCTTATCAAGTTTTTTTAATTGGAAAGCTGATATGACATCTATTAAAATATTTGGTCAATGGTAATATGTTCATATACCAACCAAAAAGCGTATAAGGATGCAACCTAGAGCTATGAGGTGTCGGGTTGTTGGTATCTCAGATGGTGGAAAAGGATGAATTTTTTGGCACCCTGAATCCAACTTGTTTTTTCAAACAGCAATGGAAAAATTTATCAATGAGACCTGTGAACAAGATGTTGTTAATCTTCAAATACCATACAAATGTAGTATTAAGTCAAAAGTCAATCTCTTGTTTGTATTAAACAACTTACGTTTTGGTGATATCTCTGCTGAGGAAACTATTTCTACTCAAGATAATTTGGTAGATTATATCAAAAAAATGCTCCAGATTTATCCAATTGCCTTCTGCGCACTTATAAAAAAGCTATTAAAATTCCCAATGCTGATAAATGGAAAAAAGCATGCCATAATGAACTACAGAATATGTCCAACATGAAAGTCTGGGACCTTGTACATCTACCACCGGGTAAGTCCATAACAGGAGCCAGATGGGTGTTTGCAATTAAACGTGAAAAATTTGGTAAGGTAATCAAGCATAAGGCACGGTATGTGGCACAAGGTTTTAAACAAAGAGAAGGTGTTGATTTTGGCAACACATTTTCTCCAACAGCTACTTTTGCCTCTCTTTGTTTAATTCTTACCTTAGAAGCTACTTATCATTGGCCAAATAAAAACTTTTGATGTTAGGGAAGCTTATCTCCACAGTGCTTTAGATGAAGAGATATATATATGGCAACCCAAAGGTTTTGAAACAAATGATCCATCACAAGTTTTCAAGCTCAAAAAAGCTTTATATGGCACCAAAAAATCTGCCAGATGTTGGTGGAAGCATTTAAGTAAAATATTATGTGATTTAGGATATAAATCCAGAAACCAGGATGCAAGTATCTACATTCTATCAAAAGGAGGTACAACAGCTATGTTATGGATACATGTGGATGATGGAGTAGTAGTTGGTAGTGATGATGAGGTTTTAAGGGTGTTGGAAAAGGATCTGAAAAAAATTTTGAAGTTAAAGTGGTAGAATGGAATTTCTTCTATTGTACGTCTTGCAGTTTCTAGGTGTTCAAAAAGTTTTACAATTAATCAACCTAGCTTAGTAAATAAGATCCTTAACAAACATAATCCTGCTAGCTTATCATCGCATTCTCCCCTGCCAAATGGATTATCATTGACCTCATTAAAAGATATAAAAAATCCACCTATAGAACCTATGAAGTTTCTCTCAATCATTGGATCTTTATCCTATCTTGTAGCTGGGTCAAGACCCAATTTGGCGTATCCCATGAACTTCCTGGCACTTTATGCATCAAGTCCAGGTAAAGAAGAATGGGCTGCGCTGAATCATCTGCTACACTATTTACAATTTACAAAAGATATGAAATTCCATTTGTTCCCTTCAACTCTGAAAACACCTAATACTGAAGTTTACTGCAATGCCACATGGGGAGGCCAATTTGCTCGTGCAACTGGAGGCCACATTCTCTTAATCACAAATTGTCTTATCTTGTGGCAATCAAAACATCAGTCAAGATTAGCCACGGCATCTCTCCACTCTAAAATTATGGTGATGTTGAATGCTACAAGACAAGCTTTATGGATGAGGAATCTACTTAGAGAAGTCAACCTATGCACTGGACCCACTAAGCTGTATTGTGACAACAAAGGAGCAATTTTTGTGGCAACAGAAAACCCTTCAGACAAATGTTGTAGAAATGCAGACTGGGATTTTTATTTTGTGAATGAGAAAGTACACCGTAAAGAACTCACTATTGAATGGATTTCTTCTAAAGAACAATTTTCAGACCTTCTAACAAAAAATATTGGTCCTAATGTATGGAAAGAAAAAAAGTTTTTATTGGGTTTATATTGACCTCATTTATATTAATTATTTTCCTTCCTTTATTATCTTATTATGTCTTCTAAATATGACACGGTTATAGGAAAATCACTAAGAGGGGGGGTGTTATGTCTATGTAAGGCTATGCTTAGTGATTATTCAATATGTATATGGAATTACTAGTATAAAACCTATGGTGCAGCCAATGCATATAACTGAGGTTCACTCCGGACAAAGCGCTGACACTGCTACCATATTAAGGATAAAAAAAGGGGGAAACCTAGTTGGACACCATACACAACAGACATACTCTAAATTTAGAAAAAATGCATCATACTTTTTTTTCAAGTCAAATCATGTACAGTGGACAGACAATAATTTCCACCTGTTTTTTTCCCTCATAAATCCCTTAATAATCACTCTACAGATATGAGCTTGTACAATTCTAACTCATATGACCATGTAGAATAGGACTGTCACAAAATAAACACAGCCGGACACCAATTTGTAGAAATATTACATTTTTTGAAATAAAATCATTCTTTAAATCAACAACAAGCAAGCTGAAAAGTCTATCCTTTTTCTTAATGAAAGGAATGGGGTTGGTATGAGCATTGAGCAAAAAAGTTTGGTGAAAAGTGGACAAAATTGAGCAAAAAAAGCATCACCAAGATGTAGCTTTACTGTTTGCTTCCCTGGCAACTTGCACCTTTGAAAGCAAAGATGCAATCAAGCTTCCAAAATATGTTCAGAAAATCTATTCCAAGAATATTTAAAGGCATTAAACATAGCAGGAACTGTCATTGGGTGATAAAATTACAAAAATATATTTTTAGGTGTTTTTATGAGTTTGCAACAAGGCTTGAATAATGTGATTGGATTGTGCCAGGAGCAAGGATTGTGTTTTAATTTGAATATTATGTAGATGGTTTAACTATTGTGATTGTCATTTCATGGATGAGATGTTGTTTGCAAGCTGAGGACCCTGTCATAGTTTGAGTGAAAAGCGGAAAAAAAGGTAAATATTGGATAAGAGATTAATGAGTCAGTTTGGCAAAAAAAGAGAAAGAAAAAACAAATTATCAAAATGTGAAAGGTAAATCATAAAATAAGTATGATCTTGAGGCGTGAGTAGCAATGGTGGTGGTGTTAGGAAGAATAAAAAAAGGGACGATAACCTTGATTATGCATGCACCAGGTGAAAATTTCTGTCTGGCCACTGTACAGTGCCCAGAAGAAAGTCTTTGGGATTTTGTATGCATAGCACCTTCAATTAACCACCACTTCATCCAGCCATCACTTGTTCACTATCACATCAAACGCCTCAAGATTTGATTTTTTGGTCTTTCACCTTCCCGTGTTTCATTTGGCATAGAATTTTTGTGTACTATATCTCATTTGGGCAAGATATAAATTAATTTTTTTTCTTTAGTTTTTTTTACTTTTCCTTGCACTATGGCAATCTCTAGCCCTGGAAGGAAGCAACTTACAATAAAGAAAAAAGCTCTTATTGTTGGCATGGATGAAGCAGGAATCACACCAGCTGAACTTTCTAGAAAGCTAGGTGTTGCTGACTCTACTGTTTGCTCAATATTGGAGAGATGGAGAGCTAGGGGAAATGTTGAAACTGCACCCCATTCCGGTCATCCCCTCAAAATAAACTCACAAGACATGCGTGAGCTCAAACAACTCATCCTCTCTAATTGAAAAGCCAAGTTGAGTGACCTTTTAAACTTGCTATCAACTATTTTGTCTCCCTGTACTATCAGAAAGAGAACCCATGAGCTGGTCTTTACCAAGTGAGTTGCAGTGAAGAAACCATTTGTCAACAAGGTCCACCACCAAAGACAATTTAATTTTGCTCACAAGTATTCTGGCTGGTTTGTTGATGATTGGATGTGTGTAATATGGTCCAATGAATCATCACTTGAGATTGGCAAGCTCTCAAGTCAAAAATTGGTGTGGCAAAGACCTGGAGAAAAGTATTCACCCAATTGTCTCCAGGAAACTTTCAAGAGTGAGAGTTCTAGTGTGATGGTGTGGGTTGCATTCCAAGGAGGTAAAAAGATACCACTAGCTTTCTTTCCAAACAATGGACAAGTGACTTCAAAGTCATTGATTGAAGATTTCTACAAGAACTCGCTTATCCCTTTCCTTCAAGAAAAAAATTGCAGCCAAAATCTCATTCTTCCTCAAGACAATGAACCTATCCATACTTCCAAGGTGTCTGCCAAGTTCCAAGCTAATTCAGGTATCCAGGAAATAGAAGACTGGCCTGCTCAATCACCAGACCTAAACCCAATCAAAAATCTTTGGAGATGCCTCAAGGTGTGCATTCAAGAAGCTTATCAACCCAAAACTCCAACCAAAATAATTCAAAGTCTTGAATCATTATGGAACAAATTTCTGAAGGAGCCTCTTATTCACTTAGTGTCATCAAAGCCTGCTCGTATGAAGGCTGTCATTGATGCAAATGGTGGATCCACCCGCTGGTGAACCTCAAATTTTTAGCTTGTTTTTTTTTCTTTTTTTATGATTTGATGTTACAACTAGGGATATCTTATTCTGGCTTTCTGTATAAACAAGTCTCATTACTTAGAAATTCCTACTTTAAATTTTATGGAATCACCTTTTTTTATAAAATGAAATAAATATAAAAATATTGATTATTATGATTTCTAGTTGTGATATTTGTAATCTACACAACAACTTTAACCATAATGAGCAATCTTGTAGTGAAAATGAGAGTTGAGTGTAGATTTTGTGAGGAAAACTTCAATCCTGAAGACTTTCTTCCAGGCCCTGTACTTATCATCTGAAATGTGGCTGAAGATGACAGACACATCAAATAAGTGCTGCATGCAACACATTAGTTGTGATACTATCTATATGTATATAGTTTTGCTTTTTTTTATGTTTTGTCTCTAGTTTTTTTTGGCTTATTTATTAGTCAATGCAAGAGCCCTCACTTGAGTATAACACCTATATTAATGCCATACATATTTCAATCTTTGATTCAGGCCAAAGATGAAGCCCGAGCATTTGCCACATCACAAGGTGCAAGTCTCGTTTGACTTTGGTCAACTAGAGATCACCATGGTGGAAAGCGAGAAACATACTAGTGGACAAGGATATATGTGCCGAACTTATGGGAAGAATGACCACAACACATGGACATGTCCTTCTAAAAATCACCAGCAATCATATATTTTACACTGCATAACACCCACACATTCTTCACTTTCTGCATCACCCTCTGTTCCACTTGCATTCCCAGTCCCTTTACTGCTGAAAAATTTCATCAGTGAGCTCCATGATGTCTCACCAGATAGGCATTGTGGTTTCTCTTCTCTTGCCAAAGCTCTTGGTTCCTCCTGGTCATGGAAATCAGTCCGCCAAGCCATGTTAAGCTACCTTTCAAGTTATTAAGAGTATTACATGCATTTATTTGATGAAAAAACAGTACATGATACATATGAGCAGCTGAACTGTTTTGAAGTGGAAGAACCATTAATTAAGTGGCTTGTTTTTCCATTTCATAGTAAAATTGATGCAGATACATTTGGCTTCCCTATTGTAGTACTCTCATGTGATTATTATATTTGTAATACATCTTTTACGTTTCTACCAGGTATATTTACAGCAAAAATAAAACCTTTAGCTCTTTTCTTTTTTCTCAGAATTTTGCCACTTTCAATGTGGGGTCTTATTAGAAGGTGCCCCTCTTCCACATGTATATTGTAAACATTTATCACCTCTAGTGAGAACATGGCATGAAGTTTTAGGACATCAGTTTAGTTTATGGGATTCAATGAATTTTTTGGTAGATGTTGCTAAAGCTCCTGTGAAGGGACATTTAGTTGTGGACGTATATTAGGCATTAGTTAGGAAATTCATTTTTCATACAATACTCGCTGCCCTTCTAAATGTAAGATATCTTGTTTCCACTGCAAACGTAAGAGGTCTCTCTGCCACGGTGAATATTATCATTGGTGGAGTTGGAGTTGGAGTTGAAGTATGGAGTTTCACAACAAGGCTAAAAACTAAAAAAAAGAGAGAAAACATAAAAAAAAGCAAAACTATATACATATAGATAGTATCACAACTAATGCATTGTGTGCAGCAACTATACAATGTTTCTGAAGTTTTCAGCCACATTTCAGATGATAAGTACATGATTTGACTTGAAAAAAAAGTATGATGCATTTTTTCTAAATTTAGAGTATGTCTGTTGTGTATGGTGTGTCTGACTAGCTTTTCCCAACAAAAAGCAAGTAAGAATATGAAAAATCTGGATCCTGGGAAGTCTAACCGGGGCTTTAATATACAGCACATTTCATAAAGCTTGGTGGTATTGCAAAAATAAATTGGCATCTCCTGACGCACCAAGTCCTAATCTGCAGCATAATTAAGTATATAGTGCCTAATTAAGCTCTAAAAATTGGTTTAGGTTAATTGGGAAGTCACAGGACAGGTATGAATGAGATTTTACAAGCTTAATTTGAATCTATGTATCTAATTATGTTGCGGATTAGGACTTAGTGTGCAGGGAAATGCCATTTTTTTTGCAAACCCACCAAGATTTATGAAATTTGCTATACACAATTTTTTCACTGCATCTAAAAAATACCCAAATTTTAGTATGTTGAGAATTTATTTCCTGTGATCCTTTTGCAATTCTTCCCTGCTATTACAATTCTTAAGGGTTTGGTATTTTTTTAATTTCATAAAATCTCATTCAATAAGAAACATGAAGGGAAAGAAACAAATGCAAAGTAAATGCAATTGAGTTTAAGATACTAATATGAAGTTATCTGTAAAATTTTTAAAAGTAGAAGGGCATGAGAAAACTAAACTAAGTGGTGAGTGGCAGGTTTCTAAGAAATATTTTGATTTTAACAAAAAAGGCAGCCACAACAAGATCTATGAGGTAGGGAGAGAGAGAAGAAGATGTGTGGAACAAAATTTTATAGTTTTTGGAAGCTGGTTTGAGAGAAACTCTGAGATTAATGTGGGCTGGACTGAATAGTAACAGTTACTTGAAAATACATCATTTTCCAAAGTAATGTGTAAGCAAAGCATCTCTGAAACTGATCGGCCAATAAATCAATTCACATTACATCCAGTTTCAGTATTTAAGCAAAATTTGTCATAGTCAAACCTTAGTAGAAGCTTTGTAGTGATAGGAATTTCAATCCACATATACAGATGAGAAACAGTTTCAAAAATCTTTTGAAGATAATAATTTACTGATAATACATCTGATAATTTCAGTTATTTCAGACCACGTTGGAAAATTCATGCCTATCACATTTGAAATGAAAAGAAAAAATTTAGTTTATCAAATGATATGATGAATGGAAGGTACAGAAGACTGGTATATTGTCTCTTCAGAAGAATTAACAGAAGTATAGAGATTTAGAAAATTCTCCATATACATAAAGAGATTGGATTGTATGGTACTTTCTTGTTGCCAAAGTTAAAAATAAGCTTATGAAATACCAATACATCTACACAATAAATGCAATGTCAGAACATAAACTTTTAATGCCAGCTTTGTGTTTCATAATTAATCAGAATCAACTTCTAGGATTTGAACTAGTTTGTTGTTGGGAATCTTGTCAGTTGTTTTAACACATCCAGAAGTATAAATGCAAATCTGGTGCAACAAAACCAACAAGTCTTAGTGAATTTTAACAAAAATTTTAATAAAATTTGGCACCACAAAATTAGCCCTCATAGCCAACTTTGTGCTTGAATTTACCTTTTCTCTGTTAAAATTTGGGAAAGATAATATGCTAAGACTTGTAAATTTACCTTAGCCAATAAAATTTTGACTGTTTAAACTACATTTCCTAACCTTTATCTGGCCCTTGAAACAAACTTCCTCATATACTGGAGCTATATTAGTGCTTCTCCTGTTAAAACATGTGACAATAAAAACTCCAACATTTACCTGGTATCAATTTTTGTACACAATGCATTTTTTGGTTATGAGTCAGATCATAGAAAAATTTTAAAATAAAAAGGTCATTGAGGTAAATATTCTACCAAAAATAATGGCACATCAATTAAGGCATCATCTGGAAGTAATGGGGAAGTAGAGACAAAAATTACTCCAATTATGGAAAACCTCAATATTCTTTGCTTCTATCTTACAATCTCAACCAAATACAAGCATGAAAAAAAGACCTGAAGACTAGATATGTGAGTATAGTGTTCACATAACTGCATAAATGACTAAAGGAAATGTAAATCAGAAAATAAGTAAGGGGAAGGAGAGGAGAGAGCCTTGATGGAAAAAATAATTCTTCATTGAATTGAGTAGTAGTGTTACCACAACAAGTAAAATGTGATCGAAAAAACCCCCATGTCTTGCAGACTTAGAATAATGCTTTAAACTCCACCTCCTATGACTCAAATAGACATTAGGAGGTATCAAAGTTGACCGATCCACAATTAAATTAATTTCAGATAAAAATCCTTATACCCCAATTATCTTCCAGAATTATTTTTGCTGAAAATTGAGTTATTAGAAATTTTATGTGTCAAAGTTTACCTCTTATCTTACATTTTTCTACTCAATTTTTCATAACCACATATTGGACAACTTTTTGTCATAACCACATCTTGCCCTTCTTTCATTCATAGCCACATCTTTGACCACTCTCTGGATATGCATTCTACCTTGCTTTGAGCCACCATTCTCATCTCATCCTGTCCATTCTCTATTCAGAACACCTCACTGTCTAATCTACTTGTTTTTGCTCCTTTTCATCTTCATTTATCTTAACATACCCCCTCATCATAGATCTTCTCAAAGGCAGCCTTCCCCCAGTTGTTCTTCAAATTGCACTACTCCCTCTTTACCTTGCTCAGCCAAGAAATCAAAGACCATTCAATTAAAAAAAGATGATCATCTCACTCTTATCAACTGGTTGAAAACTAAATCTAACTATGATTCTTGTTTTGGTACCAAAAATGAAACTAAAGTAGGATGGCCCCCAGCATCAAAAAAGAATGGTTATCTTCTGATGGCCAAAAAATTATGGAATAAGACCAAGGGAAGGATAGATCTTTTACCTAAACAGATGTCTGAACGCTTCAAGAATTATTGAGCCAAATACAAGAAGGCAAAGACTCTTTTATCTTCTACTGGTTTTGGTATTACTGACCTCAACATCAGTAAGGGAATCAAATCCATAGACAATAAATTTGATTCTTTATGTCCTTACTTTATGGATATGAATGCTATTTTCAGAGAGCAAGCTGATGTTAATCCTGCAAACATGTTGGATGGTGAAGATTCTATCTCCAAACATGATTTCAAAAGAAATCTTTTTCCTTCTTCTTCTACTCAACCTCCCCTCATTTAACTTCCAAAAATCAAGAAATCTTTTCAATAGATCCTTATGGCAAAATAAACCAACCTGATCTAACTCAAGTATGTTTTTTTTCTTTTATCTTACCAATTCTTTTTTTTATTTACATTTTCTTATTTCTAAAAAGGCTGGAGAACAAATGCAGGGGCAAAAATCAACTGAGTCAGAAGCCAGTGACAATGATGAGGAAAAAAATGGGACCTTGAACAGAAAGCAAAGGGCTTCAAGTAGTCTAAATTTACACTCTCAAAGAAGAAGAAAATGTGATACTTCATCTCAAACCTCTTTTTCTTCTATCAAAGAATTTTTGGAGAAACATGATGCTGATAAGTGATACTAAACCTCTTAATACTTTACTCTGCTTTTCTTCTAATTTTTGTTAATATTTATTATCACTCTAGAGCAAGTGGAAGTTGATAAAGAGACTCTAAAATTTAAAAAGAAATAATATGAGCCCTCTTTAAAGAGGAATGACAGGGTACATGATTTGGAAGAGAAGAAGTTACAACTCTCTTTATGGAAGGATGATAGGAAAAAAGTCTTGGAGGAGAGGAAATACAAACTCTCTTTACAGAAGGATGATAGGGCACAAGACTTGGAGGAAAAGAAATTTGAGCTATCTCTAAGTATTGAAAAATCAATGAAACAGGAGAAAACACTTGAGCATCAAAACCTCATGGAACAGATGAAATATAAGCTTGATTGTGAAAAAAATTCAAAAAAGAATAATTTCTTGATAGAATGTGTTAAAGCTAATAAATCTGGTGAGAAAATCGAACGTTTTAAGAAATTTTTTGATGAATAGTTTGTTTTATTTCTCTCACACTTCAACTGTTCATTATTAATTGTAGGTAAAATTTTATCTTAATTTCCTGTATTTCTTTACTCTATCCATCATCAGTTGAATTCTCATATTTTACTTTTATAAATTCTTTTTTAAATAAAATTTAAATTTCTTTTTTAGTTAAAATTTTTAAGCCACATTTGAAAATTTCCCAATCCTACCCCTGAATTTGATATAAATAAGGGGTGGGTATCACCAAAATTCTTTCAAGTAAAGAATTTTGCAAGTCTTATATGAAATTTTGGAAATACTCCCCCATGCATTTTACTGAAGTAAGGGATGGGTATCAATAAAATTTCAAGTAAATTTTTTTTTGCAAGTCTTATATGAAAATTTGGTAATCCCCCCCTTTATTTTATTGAATTAAGGAAAGGGTATCGCCAAATTTTCAAGTCAAATTTTTTTGCAAGTCTCATGAAAATTTGGCAATAACCCCCCTGTATTTTATTGAATTAAGGGAAGGGTATCACCAAATTTTCAAGTAAATTTTTTTTTTAAAGTCTAATATGAAAATTTGGCAACACCTCCCCTTCAATTTATCAAATCAAAGAAATCAAATGGAAAAAAAAATTAAAAGTGAAAATTTCTTCAACCAATTATTTTCACCAGTCCCAATCAAGTTTTCCTAGTTTATATAATAGCCATTAGAGCAACCTAAGTCCAGATGCACCATTATACAAAACAAGTAATCTATCTTAATGTAACTTTAAAAAATAATTGGAAGAGACAAATCCAAAATTAAATGAAAAAAATTTAAATTTAAAATTTCTTCAACCAATTATTTTCATAAGTCCCAAAAAAGTTTTACTATTTTATATAATAGCCAGTAGAATGACCTAAGGCCAGATGCACCATTATATAAAACCAGTAATCTATCTTTATGTAACTTTAAAAAATAATTGGAAGAGACAAATCCAAAATTAAATGAAAAAATTAAAAGTTAAAATTTCTTCAACCAATTATTTTCACCAGTCTCAATCAAGTTTTCTTATTTTATATAATAGCCAGTAGAAAAACCTAAGGACAGATGCACCATTATATAAAACCAGTAATCTATCTTGACATAAGTTTAAAAAATAATTGGAAGAGACAAATCCAAAATTAAATGCAAAAAAAAATTTAAAATGAAAAATAAAATTGAAAAAAAGGAAAATAAAAAGGAAAATTTAAAAAAATTAAAAAAGATACAAAATAAAATATAAAAAAAAAGAAAAAAAATGGATGAAAATATTTAATGATAGAAAAATATTTATAATATTTTTGTTAAAATACTTGACAGATCTACTAAGAACAACTTTTTATCTAATTTTTCTTTGATTATTAATACAATTAATAAGACCTTCATTTATTTTGAATGAAAAGCCAAAATAGGTAAATTATTGGCAAGAAACAAAAGTTGGAGGTGCTTTAGTTGTTTGATGCCAATGTTGAGAAGAATTCCATATAGCCTCAACTATTCCATTGGCACTACCAAAATCAATAATAAATTTATGGTAAAGAAAATAAAGGCCATTTCCCCCATCAGAAGAGGGAGATGGAATAGGAACACCAGTCTCTGAATTAATATAAGAAGAAATTCTAAATTTTAGGCAATTCTTATCATGTTTATCTAGATGAAAATCATTGTAGAATCCTTTATAAGTGATTATAAAATTAGAACAAAAAACATAAGCATTTATTACTTCTTCCCATTCAGGATCAAGCCAATTTGGTAAACCAGATTTCAAAGAAAGTTGATTGTTTTTTTACAAAATATTGAATACATAATTTTTTAAATAAATTTTCAAAAAAACATTAAATGATCCTCAAGAGCTCCATTGTTTCAGATCTTTTCCATATGCTCTGGTTTCAAATTTTTCAATAGAGAATAAATTCCTGAAATGTATGACAAAATTAAAAATTACATATAATAAAAAAAACATTTACACACCAAACAAAACTCCTTGATCATATCCTGGCCACCAGCCAAAACCTTTCATGACACCAGAAATCAGATTTTTATTTGATAAGGGTTGTCAAACCAAAGCCATTTGATAGAGAGTAGAAATTAAAATCAGAAAGCTGGAAAAAAAATTCATCCTTTTTCCTATTAAATGAATGAACTTCTAAGATGAATTGAGATTTGTATCCTTTATTGACAACTTCAACAGTGAGATCTATGCTTCCTTCTGTAAGGTTTTTGATGTTTTTGTAAAAAATAATTTTTTTAATATTTGAAATTGAAGTCTTATAGAATTTAACATTGTCCAAATTTCCAAAGAATGTTTTGCAAAATATATTCATCCTAATCAAATTTCTATTTCAAAAAAATTTTGTCTTTGAATTGCTTGATTATTTAGCTGGTTCCATGATTTTCTGCTTTTTATTTTCTGGTAAGGAAACCCAGATTGATTGGGAGAAGGAATAGAATTGAAGGACATTGTAGAGATAGAAGAAAGTAAAGATAAAGAGCAAGAAGTTGAATATATTGGAGGAATAGAATTAAGGACATTGAAGAGATACAAGAAAGTAAAGATAAAGAAGACAAAGTTGAATATATTGAAGGAATAGAATTGAGGGACATTGAAGAGATAGAACAAAGTAAAGATAAAGAAGAAGAAGTTGAATATATTTGATGGTTATTCTTGGATCTTTTAAGATTTGAAGACAAGGAAGAAAGAGAGGATAAAGATGATTCAGAAGAAATTGATGATAATGAAGATGAGTGAGTTAAATTTTCCATAGTAATGTCCTGGAAGAAAAAAATTTATAAAACAAAAAAAAATAAAAATAAAAAATAAATATATTAAAAATTATCAGTAAAATAATTGAAAAGAATACCTTTTTTTTGGTTAAAAAAACAAAAAAACAAAAACAAAAAAAAATTGCGAAAAAATCAGTAAAAAATCAGTAAAAATTTTTGAAAAAATAAAAATTCAAAATAAAAAATCTGAATTATGATTATTATACAAGGTAATATCCTAGAGCAAAATATCTAAAAAAAAAAAAAAAAATTGTTAAATAAATTGCAAAAACATGAAAATCAAAAAAAAATCCTGAATGATTTTTGAAAGACCAGATAAACTTCTTGAAAAAACAAACAAAATCACCAAAATAAAAAATAAAAAACAAATAAATTCAGTAAATTTAATTGCAAAAAAATAAATAAATAAAAATAATAATAAAACTACTTACCTGCTATTGGAAATACCACTTGATGTCCTTCAATCCAATTTATTAAAATAAAAAAAAATTTAAAAAAAACTAAATTCAGTAAATTTCAGAATAATTAATTCTTTGCAAAAACAAACACAAAAAAAATTAAATTACCTGATTTATTTTGGAAACAGGGGGAAATAAAAAAAAATTCTATAAAAAAAATTAAAAAGCAGAGATTAGTCTTTTTTTTCTTACTTCAAAATGCCCCACAAAAAGTCCCCCCCCTTTACCCCTCCTTTCCCACCTCAACCCCCCTTTACCCCCTCAATCCCCCCTTTAATCCCTCCTTACCAACCTCAAACCCCCCTTTACCCCCCCCTTTAACCCCTCCTTACCCACCTCAAACCACCTTTCACCCCCCCTTTGCCCCTCCAACCTGCCTCAACCCCCCCCCCCCTCAAACCCGTCCACAATCCCCCTACAGCCAACTTATCAAATTGGTAACAATTCAAAAATTTTATGAACAATCATTAGCAATTTTTCATTAACTTATCAATTCAATAGTGATTTGATAAGTAGGTACAGGGGGGTTTGTAGAGGGGTTTGAGGTGGGCAAGAAGGGTTTAAAGGGGGGAATTGAGGTGGCCAAGAAGGGGAGAAAGGAGGGTATGGAGGCAGACAAGGAGGGGGAAAAGGGGGTTGTTGGAGGGGGTAAAGGGGGGGACTTGAGGTGGCCAAGGGGAGAAAGGAGGGTATGGAGGGAGACAAGGAGGGGGGAAAGGGGGATGATGGAGGGAGAAAAAAAGATAAAAAAGATAAATAACAAAAAATAAAATTAGTCTAACCTTGAAAACCAAAAAAAAACACTTACAGGACAAAAATAAAAAGAAATAAAAAAAAGAGAGAAAAAATAAATTATTAGCAAGTAAAAAAATTAAAATTAAGAAATAAAATGACTTACCTGGAGAGATGAGATGAGAAAATAGAAGAATTGAAAATATTTGAGGGATTTTTGAGGAGAGGAGGAAATGGATATGAGGGATGAATGAAAAAATGAGACAGTGAAAAATTATGTGATTGCAGAAAATATGTGATTTCATGTTGAGCTGTTGAAATGAAATAAATGAGACATCCAAAAAAGAGAATTGACAGCAAATTCCAAATTGTAGTTATGCAAGACAAAAAATTACCAGCACAAGTGAATAAAACATCGAACATAAAAATAACACAAGTGAAAAAAACAAGGAACTTGAAAATTTGTAGAGTACAAAAAAAAAAATTCAAAGGCTGCTGAAGAGAAATGTTGGAGAGTAATATGCATAATGACAGAGCGTATGCCGGTTGAATGAATGTTTTATTATTCAAGGGAGGGGAGAGCCAGTGCTGTTTCAGGATCCTCTTCTTCATAAAGATCATTTCACTCATCCTTTAAATCAGCTAGGATATTGTGGAGTATAATGCAAGTCATGATCCAATGATTTGCAGTTTTTAATTCCATTTTTTTTGAAATTTGATTCTGAGTTCCCAGAGGCTAGAAAATCTTCCTTTTAAAATACCAATATCATGTTCAATCTGTACTCTGGATTTTGAAAGGTGATAATTAAAGGTGGTTTTGGGGTCATTTTCTAAAGTTGCACCAATGAAAGCAGGTATGATGTACTATCCACCTGCATATGCTGAGTCTGCAAGGAGGTATTAAGATTCTTCAAATTATGAGTCAGGACTTTGATAATTCCTCATTCTTTGAAAGATGGAAGAGTCATGACATGATCCAGGACAGCCACTGTGAAAAGCAATAAATTTTTTATTGACATCACATACAAGTTGAACGGAAATAGAGTATCTACATAGAAGATAAAAAGTCAGTTTATGAAAGATGTGAAATTGGAGAACATTTTAAAGAAATCTTCTTTTGTGATCAGAATAATGGTTTCCATCATGAGCAGGCTTTTGACTAAAAGGTATAGTCGTGCCATCAACAAATCCTACACATCCAGGGAAACCTTCAGCTTGCATTACTTGAGAGGATTCAAGTTGCTGTTGTGGAGTTGGCCAAGCAAGTGTTTGAGACTTGAGGGAAAGGATGGCAATCATACAATGCTTGGTGTATAATATGACCATCCCATATCCTATGGTAAAGAGATTTTCCAAACATCTTACAGCAGCACCATTTCCATTTGAGCCAAAGAAAAATAGTGCAACAGCACATTGAATAGCAGAATCATGCTTTTTATTTTGTGAATTTTTATGAAATATAGGATGTTTGGAGATGATTTGATAAAGTTTGAAGAAAGAATCGGGAGAAGTTCAAAATATTTGTGGGAAGTTTAGTTAAAGAATGTTGAGAATGGAGCAGAGATCATATCTGGG
Source organism: Hemileia vastatrix (assembly GCA_030280995.1). Lineage (NCBI taxonomy): Eukaryota > Fungi > Basidiomycota > Pucciniomycetes > Pucciniales > Zaghouaniaceae > Hemileia > Hemileia vastatrix. The sequence continues at coordinate 10,798,713 of JASXTE010000010.1, read as the reverse complement.
GTCATGATGAAGATTTGGCCCCTTTGGGTTTATGTAATGCTTTTTGGAAAGAAAAGACATATAGGCTAAAGAATCTTCCAAATAAGAGTCTGTTTTATAGTAAAGAACTAAAAATAAAGCAATAGCATTCATAGTTGAGTGAAGTAGCTGCCTAGTAGAGAGGTGTTTCATGGTTTTCAGTGGAAGGCTTATATGATGAGGGAAGTGGGAATTCACCGCCAAATGTGCAGTTGGGGTGTGTAGATAGAAAAAAACTTTAAGTGTTTTCTACCAAAATTAATTAGCATAGAGTAAGGAAAGACTTAAGGATGGCATCAGCAATTATAAGTCATGTGACCTTGTAAAAAATCTATCATGGATGTGATGAGTTTGTGATCAGGAATTAGGAATGGAAATTGGGGTATAAAGGCGGGAGAATGCATTATTTTAGAATCCTTATTCACTAGCCCTAGGGCTAGTGCATAAGAATCTTCCGCAGTTGATAATGTCTGATCCTGGGGAAAAAAATTCCAGATCCCTAATTGTGGATTGGTCAACTTTAATACCCCCTATTGGTCCCACTGTTCTTCCAAAGTCAAAATTGGGTTCCTCTGCCACATAATCCCATTTGAAAAGCTTGGTTATCAGAGGTACTAGTCAAGCAACAGAGCTCTAATATTAAAATTTATTAAAAGTATAATTAAAGTTAAACTATCAAAAGTTGGCATCAAAAGTAGAACTCATAAAAAATTTGCACATTCTTCTAAATTTCATCTGCCCCCAATTTTTTTTAATTTGCTCTGAATGTGCTGTATTTTTAGACAAGGTCAAAACATATTGTTTAACAATTGACTGGAGAGAGGGATGAATTAGCTCTCCAAAAAATTTTGAACTTACTAAACAGACTCAAACAGTTTGTGGTAGCTGTATAATTTTCAAAATCTTTGCTTTTTGAGATAACCACTGTGACAACTAAGCTACTTCAAAAAAAAGAAAAAAAAGAATATATATATTTATATATTTACATGGAGGTGAATTTTTTTTCAAAAACACTACTTTTGGAAAGAACCATTTTTATATAGCAGTATGTAGGATAAGAGCATCCATCCTGATGAGGTGTGAAGTTTGTGTATGCATAAATTACTTAAAACTCTCATTACAATTTAACCCTGATTGCAATGTGTCCCTTCATTAAGCCATCACATCTTTCTGCTCCCTCTCCTCCATTGAATACAGACTCAAATCAATTCTTTCCAGCTTAAAATGCTCACATCCCTCATCAAAAATATCTCCACCCCTAGCCAAATCATTTTCTCAAGCTGCAGCCTCTGGTACCTGCCCCTCCACAATACATCCCCCATCAGAGGTCACCTCCCTAATAATTAAACAGCTCAATCTGACATCTCCTGTCCTTTCCAAGTACAACAACATCCAACTACTTACTTTCCCCATCAACAGCATTTCAGAAAAAAAATATCTCTCCCTCATTCTACCTCTCCCATAAAATTAGAGATGCCTTCAGACATCAATCTAACAACATCAAACTCACTCTCCCATCTGAGGATGTGAAAAATGTCCTTACTAGCTTGTTGAAAACATGGATCCCCCGAGGTATAATCTTCAAACCACCCACATTACTGGTAGTGACTCATGGTATCCCCACTATCTTTGACACTGACAGCCAAAAATGTCTGGACTCTCTGATAGAAGAAAATCCAGAAACTCTAAACTCCCTATACAGAGTTTCATGGCTCAAGAAATCAAAAGGACAAATAGGGAAAAATTATTCCTCCATTATTCTTCACCTTCTACAAAAACCTGATACTGACCTCATTGCTTCTTCTTACCCTATGTATCCTTTCATCTGTGATTTTCATGTTCATTGCACTGAGGCCATAAAAAAGGAACAAAACATGTGCTTTAAATGCTGGGGAAAGGGTCACTTATCAATTCACTACTCCCTCCCTCCCAGATGCTCTAACTGCACTGGCCACCATCACACCAAAAAATGCAAAAAACCCAAGCTCTATTATCCAGTCTGTTTCCAATGTATTGACTCTCTTACACACAATCATTCTCTCAAGGCATCTTCTACTTTAATTTCTGAGTTAGCTCCTAACTCACCCTCCACTCCTTCTATCTACAATCTTCCCCATCATGTCTCCTGCCCTCACAAATCATTATAAATAGAGACCCCACCACACTGCTAAATGGTCAACACTTAAACTTCAACATACTGCAACTGAATTTTCACCACTCAGTCTTAATTTTTAAACTCTCTATTTAATGAACTGATCAGTCACACATTTAATTTATTAGCTTTCCAGGAACCATTCTTTGCACCAGAATATGTCTATCTGGCTCAGGAAAAGGGATGGAACCACATAAGCACCAACTCCACCACTCTTCCCCTTCACTAAACCCTAACCAGAAGCTGCTTTTATATTAATGATAATAATTATATTCATAATTTTATATTTCTTCCTTCCTCTAATCCAGATCTTATGCTTTTTTGAGAAAAAATTTACTCCCCACCAGTGCTATTTGAAAATATGTACACTCCCCTTCCTTCTTTTTCCTCCCTCCAATTTCTCAGTGTGTGCTAGTATCTAAGTATGATTTAATAGTAAATATTAATGGTCCTACTACTTATTGATAAATGATTTAGTGATTAAACCTCAGGGGAAGACTAATAAAATAGTTATTCTCAATGTAAACTCACAATACTTGGATTTTTATGTGTGCTAGTGGTGAAAAATAGATCAATAAATTATAGTTTATAGCTTATATAGAGATAATATCAATTAATAACTGCTTTATATTATATTTATATATGATAATAATTGTGTTATAGTGTTTTTTTAATGTGTAGTAAGTAAGTGATGTCTAATAACCCATCAAATCCTCCCTTACTCATACCAAAATGCACTGGAGTGCACAGACCTTCAATCCAGATAATGTCACTGCTATCCCTGGCAATTACAGCACTGTGAGGGCCCATCACCTCCCCATGGCGTCCAATTAAAGAAGATTCAACACCCATACCTTCAGTAAGGACCCTCCATCACAATTAATGATACCACAGACCCATACCATAAATAAAATAAACAGATAAAAGCGGATACCATAAAGAAACAGGTAAAATAACTCATCCAAAGAGTATATAATGAAACCCAAAGCATATAAAAGAACCAAATCAACTTTACAAGCCCCCAATAACATCCCCAAGAATCCATATTAACCCAGTAATGATATCCCAACCCATAAATCTGTGAAAATCCATCAAAGGAAGCAGATTAAGATGTCCAAACTGGATATATGCACCTGAAAAAGGTGTATATGCTTGTGTAGGCATTTTGAGTCAAATGAATACGTCCATATGACCTAAAATAAGCAGAAAAATAAAGTTTATGGGCTATTAAGGGGTTAAAATCCACTTATAGACCTAAATATACATAATAAAACTACATATTTCATTGAATATGAAGTTTATGTATACATATAAGCTTATGTATGTCTATAATTACTTAATATCACTTAAAATAAGTATATTATGAATCCATTAGCACTTTAAGAAGTATTATTATGCTATGTATAAGCTATTTGAACTACTATAAGTCATATAATAGTGTAATAATTATATGTATGTATGTATTATAACCATATATATAAGTATTTAACCATATTTTTAAGTTATAATCTTAATGTAATTAAGGTTATCTTATTTTAAGCATAAAAACTACTCAGTCCTGGGGATACCTAGGCTGACACCATTCCTGTTCCCATTACTCTCCCCTCATTTTTACCTTCCCTTCCTCCTCATCACAAACTCCAACCTTCACCACGATTTGTGTTCCAATTTGGCAACCCATCACCATAGCCACCTTGAAGCCTAAAATTTCCTTGACTCCATTTCATCCCTCAACATGGTCCTTGCATCTCAAATGGGGGTTATCATCTTTTGTAAGTCCAGAAATTTTACATCAGTAATAGATCTGGTTTTTAAAATAAGAAAGGACTCAAGCTTCTTACAAGATGTAAGACAGACCCCAAAGGCTCACTATCTCATATCTCTGACCATTTCTATATCTCAAACTCTATATCTGCCTCCTCCATTTCAGTTTTTTAACTGGAAAAATCTTGATAAGTCTTCTTTCCTCTCTTCTCTCTCCTCCATACCCTCCCCTCCCCCCATCTCTTCCCCAGACCAGATTGACCTGGCTGCAGAAGTTCTTACTTTCTCAATTATCAAACTAATGGATGGAATCATCCATCTAAAGAAGCCTGGCTCAAATTGTCACACCTGTTAGAGCCAAATCATCCTAGATCCCCTCAAGAAAACCTGCTATCAGGCTCAGAAATGTCTCAAGCTCTCCCAAGAACCTCATCTTTCATGCAAGCTCAAAGAAGTAAGAAAATAATTCTAAGCCAAAATCCCCTTCTTAATTAAACAGCATTGGAAATCCTTCCCATCCTCCCTCACCCTAACTATGGTTCATCAAGAAGCCAAGTACTTTTCTTCTTCTGCTTCCCAACATACTAACCCCCCTTGGTTTTCCAAGATGGCTCCCCCATCTTGGACAATTTAGAGAAAGTTTATATTCTTTTTGAAGGAATGTATGTTGCCTCATTTCCATGTGCCATAAACAACCTCCCCCCATTTACCTACCAAGAGGTAATCAATTCCCTGAACAACACCAAAATGAAATGGGCCCCAGGCCTAGATGGCATCCTCAATGCCCTTCTAAAACTTGACCCACACAACTCTAATTGCCTTCTTCTCCTTATATTCCAAGTGTGCCACAATATGGGGTACTATCCCAAAGCATGGAAGGGAGATAAAACTATTATTATCCCTAAGAAAAATTGACCTAATTATACAGTGGCTAACACATATTGTCCCATTTCACTCCTAATACAATGGGAAAACTAATAAACTCTCTACTCACTTCCCAATTCAGCTTTCTTCCAGAGTCCAATAACCTCCTACCTGAATATCACTATGGAGGCCATCCTTTCTGCTCCACCACTGATACACTTCTACACTTTACCACATGAAATAAGAGCCATTGGTACAAGGGTAATGTAGTTGGTGCCCTTTCACTGGAAGTCAACATCCAGAGACTCAAAACCACTCTATCCTCCATCCCTCTTCCCAGAAATCTCATTGAACTAATTATTAGCTCTCTTCATGATAGATTCACAAGAATTTCTTTCTCATGCCATGAATTCCTTTCTATCTTTCACCCCAAAGGCCTCCCACAAGGCTCTCCTCTCTCCCCAATTCTCTAAATTACATACAACTCCCCTCTCCCCCCTCTCTCTTCCATCTCCACTGGCTGCCTGTCTCTGAGTTACATTGGTAACATAATCTATCATGTGGAAAACAAGAATACATACTGGGTCATTGATAAGCTCTTCTCAATTGGCTCAGATGCCCTAGCATGGGGAGAACAACACACTGAAGTGTTAGAAAAATCTAAAACCAAGTGCTTACTATTATCTAAAAAAAATTCTCCATACTAACCTCCTCCCCATCTCTTATCTTCAATGGCTTTAAACTTCCTCCCTCCCCAAAAAACAAATGGGTGGCTATGATTATTAACCCTTCTCTGACTCAAAAAGCAAATGGCACCAAATTATCATCTGTTGGTCCCCAGACTGCATCTAGAATCAATTTTCTGGAATCATCAGGATAGGGTATTCCTTTATAATAATAAAAACTTCTCATTCCCTTAATTATACATGCTTGCACTGATTATGTGGCAATCATTTGGAATCATCTCTGGAAAAATAAATGCACATCCCACATGATCCAAGCAGTTGACAACAAAGAAATAAGAAGAGCACTTTGATGTCTCAGGACTACCCCAGTATGTATTCTACTTCATGACTCTTCCTCACTAAAATGCATCCAGAGATTAGAACTGGTGGTCCAAAAGACCTGGCTCCACCTCCTCTCCCTCCCCTTGTCAAACCCCATGGCATGACTGGCTAGGAATTTGGTCTCCTTGCCTCTCCCAAAAACATACTGCAATCAACTAAACAGTTTGTAAACCCACCACAAATTTCCACACTCTTCCCTATAAGAGAACCTGGACACAAAGAGCAGGAACCTCTTCCCTCCATGGTCCCCTGCACTATTCAAAAACTCTATTGTCTCAGATAATTAAACAGCACTTAGAGAAGTCTCCTTTTATATTTTATCTTACCTGCTCTCCTCACAATTCATCTACACCGATGGCTCTGAATCTCCCTCTAGAACCCATGCCCCTGAATATGACCCTAGCTTACCATTTCTTTTTGTTTCAATCCTTAGGGGCTTCTCAATCTATTTGTTTTTTTGAATCTGAGCTGATAGGGATTCTCCTGAGCCTCAACCTCTTCCTATCCAACCCTCAACACTACCACATAAAATCCCTCCCCATCTTAGTGGACAGCCAAGCTGTTATCAGAGCTTTCAGGCTTAGTTGAAGTATAGAAACATGAATAGCTTGATTAGGCAGCTGTCTAGAAGATTTAAATTGTAAAGTATGAATATTTTTGTCAAAATCCAATCAAGTAATAAAATATAATTCAGTGTGATGGTCTCAGTAATTTAATCTCACTAGTTATAAATGGTATGCAGCTTACAGTTGGTAGAAAAATAGAACTCATGATTTATAAAAAATTTCAAAGATGTTAGAAGTACTAATGAATATTTATTATAATGTTTTGGTTATATATTTGTAAGGTGATGTAAAAAGAATGTAGAATATAAGCCCAAAACCTCATCCTTTTATACCCATGAAATCCCCAATTTTTCTCCTTGACTTACCAATCCATTACATTGCCAATGACACCCAAACTAGCAGTTACACATTTGAATCAAAAAACAGATCAACCAATGACAAAAGAAGAATTATATCACATTCCAAAATAAATAAATAACAGGTGTTAATCCATCAAAATAGAGTAATAACCAAAATGAGAGTATATGCGTGTAATTCTTAAAATAAAAGACTAAATATAAAGTCTAATTAAGGTAGTTTAACAGTATAAATGAAGGTCTTAATTATTACAAATTTATATGTGAAATTGCCATCCAAAAATGACCAATTTAGCTTGAGAAACCATTGAGAAACCCAAAATTAGACGTGAAATGTGGGTGGCTGAGTGCAGACTCTTGGCAGGTGCTTGCAGAGGTAAATCCTTGACTAAATAGGCAATTTTAACTGTGGAAGTGAAATCTGGGAACCAATCTTGAGGCTATTAATAAAATTAGTGCACATAATGAGGTTAATGCACTAATAATGAAATTAGGATGCTAAATAAAAACCTCTTGCTTATTTTAGCATGTTTACACATATGGAGCATACAATGTGGGGTAATTATATGGCTGAATTACTAACTTTGTTAATAATGAAGCTATGCACATTGGATAAACTCAGGAAGCATGAGGCCGTGCACAGAAGCTGTTTCTAGCATAAAAAACATCATTTTTAAAAAGTGTTATTTTTATAAATTTTAGTAGCCAAATAAATAGTCATAAATAAGACAGATTGATCTTTCAAATCACAATTTTAGTATTATAAAATTTATAGCGCATATATTTAACTTTAAGTGATTTAAAGCACATTTATTCATTTTTTCACTATAATAATGAAATTAACAGCTTTAAGTCCACTCTAAATTTATGTAACCTTACTTCTAAGGTTCTTAAGATTACCTTAAAATATTCCAGCCTAATATTAAGTACATAAGACATATAAAAGTTGGATATATGTGTGTATCTAAAGTATTATAATGGCATATATTGTAATAACTGACATATTTCCATAAGTATACATATAGTATACTTTTACTTATTGTCCCCATGTGTAATACATGTGTCTAGCATATTTTCTATGCATGTTTTACTCAGTCTTGGGGATATCCAGGATAAAAAAAGCTCTCTCATCAACTTCCCTGCGCCCCTCTAACACAACCTCCATCTTTTCTATCATCTAAACCATCTCATGCCTCCTTCATAATAACCCTAAACTCAAGCTCCTCCTTCAATGATGCCCTGGACATACAGGTATTTGTCAGCATATTTTAGTACTTAAGTATGATTTAATAGTAAATATCAATGGTCCTACTACTTAATAATAAATTATTTATAGATTAAACCTCAGGGAAAGAGTAATAAAACTGTTATACTCAATTTTTATCTCACCATATTTGGATTGGTGCAGACTAGTGGTGAAAAATAGGCTAATAAAATATAGTTATAGCTAATATAAAGATAATATAAATTGATAAGGGCTTTAAAATATATTTTTATATGCTAATAATTCTTTTATATTATTTATTTGTTGTGTATTAAGTAAGTGATGTCTAATAACCCACCAAATCCTCCTATACTTATACCAAAATACATTGGACTGCACAGACCCTCAATCCAGGTGATTTCACTTCTATCCCTGGAAATTTCAGCACTGTGAGGGCTCATCACCTCCCCATGGCATCTACTTCAAGAAGTTTCAACACCCAGACCTCCAGTAAGGGCCCTCCATCACAATTATTGATATCATATACCCATACTATAAATAGAGAAAACAGATAAAAGCAGATAACATAAGGAAACAAGTAAAATAACTTATCCAAAGAGAATAAAATGAAACCCAAAGCATATAAAGGACCCAAATCAACTATTCAAGCCCCCAATAACGTCTCCAATTATTCACATTAACCCAGTAATCATATACCAACCTATAAATCCATGAAAATCTATGTAAGGAAGCAGATTAAGCTGTCCAAACTGGATATATGCATCTGAAAAAGGTGTATATGCTGGTGTAGGAATGGTGAGTCCATTGAATACATCCATATGACCTAAAATAAGAAGAAAAATAAATCTTACAGGTTTTTAGAGGGTTAAACCCACATATTGACCTATATATACATAGTACAACTGCTTATTTTACTTAATGAGAAGTATGCATACATATAAGCTTATGTATGTCTATAATCACTTAATATCACTTAATATCACTTAATATAAGTATATTATGACTACATTAGCACCTTAATAAGTATTATGGGGCTATGGATAAGCTATTTAAAATAATATAAGTCAGATAATAGTATAATAAATATATATATAAGCATAATAACCATATATTTAACTTATAAGCTTAATAAAGTTAAGGTTATCTTACTCTAAACATAATAAATACTCAGTCATGTGGACATCCAGGCTGAAAATATTTCAGGAAATGAGATAATGGAGAGTTTAGTCAATGGAAATCACCAGTTCTCATTTAGAGCCAAATACCTCATTCATTTCTCACCCCCTCCCTCCTTCTCTTCCTCTTTCAAACCCCTCTTGAAAATACATACTCACTCCCTTCTTTTCTCCCCTCCTGACCACAACTCTCTAAGAAAAATACAGGACATTTTGAGTCCCTCAAAATGTTTAACAATCTCACTAGTCTCCCAAGGGCCCAGGAAAAATCTTTCTCACAAGTAAGCTCAGGCCATTTTCCCCTGAATAATTAACTTTTCTGATTATAAGCTACATACTTGCCTTGGTGCAGAGAATGCTGTGAGAACAGCAAGGACACCCCTGAACACTTCTTGATTTTTTCCCAGGCCATTCAGAGATACAGTCATCACTTATAAATGAAGCCAAATGCCATAAAATCCTTTTCATACCTCATTTATCCTCCCTTCTTCATTTATTTTTTCAGAAGTTTCTTCTTACTTAGTACATACTGGGAGTTTTATAGACAATCTCCCTCTACTGGGTTAAATACCCACTTAAGTCTTTACAATTTTCTGATGCTTATTGCATTAACCTACCCTGTTATAGCTTTTTCTCATTTTTAGTTACCTATATTAGTGTATTGTTCCTTCATGCCCCTTATTGGGTGAGATTGTACAGCTATATCAGAAATTGTATCTGAAAATTCAGGATTTTCCAAAAAATTTCTGACTGTGCTAGAGTCAAAATCTGTGATTAGCTTCAAATCCTGTCACCCAGCCAATGACTAGCCAAAAATTATCTGAGAATTAGCCAAGAATCTACTCAGGTAATGTATCAGGGCCTCTAATCAAAACTCCCCCCACTCTCCATCTTCCCACTTTCCCCCCTTCTCTTTTTTTTATTTATTTCCTTATCTTTTTTTTATTTTTTAGTCAGTTTTTCATCATCATAAGATCTTTATTATTTATTTATTCTTTTTTAAAATTTCAAATCTATCAACCACCAATATCCCTCCACTTCCACTCTCCAGTTTGCTTCCTGGTGATCTGCAACAAAAGTAAGGGTTTTCTATTTTTTTTAAAAAATATGATAATATTTATCTTTTTGCTGCTAGTATTTCAATGGGTTTTTTAAAGTAAAATCCACAACTCAAGGTGAAAGTTGTGTTGAATGCATTAAATTGCCTCAGCCTTGATCAAATCAACAAGTAATATGTATCCATCATACACAAAAATTAATTACACAACTGGCTTGATTTACATGAAAGCACACAAGCTGCAATTGATGATCTAATGACTTATATGAGAAGTGGGAGACTTTTTGAGATTAATATTGAACAGAATCATTTCTTCAAAGAAATTTTGGACAAACACCCCATGATATATCAGATGAAGCTTTAAAAAGCTTTATTTGTAAAACACCATGTCAATTTTTCATAAGAAACAATTCACACAGAGCTGGTATCTTGTCTCAATATGACCAAGAAAACAACCCAAAAGGTGCATGCAAGTCAAAAAATAGATTAAAGGCTCCAATATATTACATCAGTCATGGATTTAAACCCTTCTTGCTTGGTTTTTACTGGTGACTTCTCTATCCTCTTTCTTTTTAATTTTTTAGCATTATTGATTATTCCTTTTGCAGCAAAGATGAATCTGGTGTCTCAATGGATGGTGTAATACGCTCAAGAGGGTGGGAAGTGAAGGGAAAATATACTAAAAGGATTCCTCAAGTTAGGAAGAAGAACCAATTCAATATAATACCTGCTGTTTCTCTTGATGGTCTGGCTGCAACTACTGTTTTAGAAGGAACAGTTTGCTTATATCATGTAGAATATCACTTAGAGAAGATTTTTTTTGTAGCCTTTTTGAATTTTCTTTTAAAATATACTAAAAATATATTTCATTTTCTATACTAGCTTCCACAAATGAATCCTTCTCCAGGCCCCTCAATTGTCTTAATTATAGACAATGCATCTATACATCATGTTGGATTCATTGCTGAAATTGTTGAAAGTAGAGGATGTGTTCTTCTCTACCTTCCTGCATACTCACCAGATCTTAACCTGATAGAAAACACTTTTAGAGTCATGAAATTCAAATTGCGTCATGAAGGTAGTATGACAGGTGGAGCAGGTGATGGTGAAATAATTGATGATTTTGTTAGAATTTAACTTTCACCAACACTAATGGGAAAAATCTTTTGAGCTAGTGGTTGCATATCCAACAATTTTAATACTAGATCTTTATCTTGTCATATTAAATCTTATTTAATTAAATAAAAGGTAACTGAAGTGAAGTGAGAAATATTTGAGAGATGAGTCACCAAAACAAAAAAATGTGACAGGAATAAAATTGTAAGTCTCAATTTTTTATATCAAAGTTTTTAGAAATTTAGTCAGAGAAGTTATATATTTATTACTGAAAGTTTCATCTCACATGAGTACTTAAATTAGTTAATATATACTTTATTTAATTCTTGTCACATAAATGTTTGAGTAAGTACAATATTTATTATAAATTTTTAAAATTTGGCATTTTTAGGACTTTTCAATGCAATTTAGATACACATATGCATGCTCTTGCATATGGATCAGGTATCACAGCTTTTTTTAGCTCTTCAACAGTGTAATCCTGTAAAAAGGACCAGTATGTAATATGAAATTTTAAAAAACCTCTTTGTAATTCAGGATCATTACCATCAATAAATGCAGCTTCCATGAATTGTGACATAGTTGTATGGTCATTAATAGCATTTTTTGACTCAGATAATTGATTAGCATTTTGTTGTTGTGGAGATAAATCCAAAAAATTAGAGGCATTGCTTCCAGATGTTAAATTTGAAAGGTATTGGAGTTGCTGTTGCTGTGAACAAACATTAATTTTCTTCAAAGCAAAAAGTGGTGTGTTTGGTGGTGTTACATATGTCACTTATTTTAAGTTGATTTTCCATTAATCATAATTAAAAATTAAAATTAAAAAATGAAGCCAAAATATATATGCATTGTCTTACCATTGCTCATGCCCAAAATTTTGTCATATGGTATGACAGCTCAAAATATTTTGTTGGGTTTTCTGGGTTAATACAATAGTGTCCATCTTTCAGCTTTGTAATATGTGGTAACTGGGAGTGGCTTTGAAATATGATTCAGACTCTCTCATAATAGGCTGGTTGGCTTTTAAGGGAAGCAGGAATATCTGGACCTCTTTCTGGATCTGAATCAGTTATTGAACTAGAAGAATTGAGTTTTTGATGCTCTGAATGAAACTGAAGAAAAATAGAAAACTGAAAAATCAACATACAGGAATCAATGAAGAAAAAACTTATCTTCATTGAAATTCCAGGATCCTTGTGATTCAATGTGACCTGTATTATGCAATTGTCATAAATTTTTTGGGCTACCTCTAAAAACTGTTTAAAAGTTGAATTTGCATCCAATTTCCTGCCTGCACTATCTGAAAACTTACCAACATGAGATACTGATACATTCCAAGTAACAGTCCCATTTGTATTTTCAGCTTCCAAAAAGTCACCCATCCTAAGATTTTCCTCCTGAAAGATAGTATTAATGACAGTGTCCTTGAAACCTACAATATCATGATTTTTGACTTGCCAAAGTACAGACAGTTTATCAGGTTCTGAGACAATAGGGCCAATACTGCTTGAAGATTTTTATTTTACATTCTTATAATTTTCTGCCCTTGACATATTGAATTTAAACTCAACTTGGATGTTTACTTCAGCTTGAAAGCTATCATTAGTCAATTAATTGGACTTGTGGAAGTTGCAATCATCTTTGCTGTCTTAAAAAGAAAAGACCAAGCAATTTTGTAGAGTATCTGGTATATAAGTATGATTTAATAAAATTTTTTAATGGTTGTACTACTTGTTGATAAATGATTTAGTGATTAAACCTCAGGGGAAGACTAATAAAGTAGTTATACTCAAATAAAACTCACAATACTTGGATTTAAATGTGTGCTAGTGGTGGAAAATAGATAAATAGAATATAGTTATAGCTTATATAATGATATTATCAATTTATAAAGGCATTATAATATATTTCTAAATGATAATAATTGTGTTTAAGTGTTTTATTTAGTTTTAGTAAGTAAGTGATGTCTAATAAATGCCAAAATCCTCCCTTACTTATACCAAAATCCACTGGAGTGCACAGACCTTCAATCCAGATGATGTCACTGCTATCCCCGGCAATTACAGCACTGTGCCGGCCCATCACCTCCCCATGGCGTCCAATTCAAGAAGATTCAACACCCAGACCTCCAGTAAGGACCCTCCATCACAATTAATGATAACACAGACCCATACTATAAATAGAAAATCCAGATAAAAGCGGATACCATAAAGAAACAGGTAAAATAACTCATCCAAAGAGGATATAATGAAACCCAAAGCATATAAAGGAGAAGAATGAAATGTCCAAGCCCCCAATAACATCTCCAAGCATCCATATTAACCCAGAAATGACTTCCCAACGCATAAATCCGTGAATATCCATCCAAGGAAGCAGATTAAGCTGTCCAAACTGAGTGTATGCGCCTGAAATAGATGTATAGGCTTCTGTAGGCGTTGTGAGTCCACTGAGAACATCCATATGACCTAAAATAAGCAGAAAAACAAAGGTTATAGGCTATTAAGAGGCTAAAGCCCACTTATAGGCCTAAAACTACATAATATACTGCATATTTCACTGAATATGAGATTTATGTATCCATATAAGCTTATGTATGTTTATAATTACTTAATATCACTTAAGGTAAATATATTATGACTCCATTAAAACCTCAATAAGTATTATTAGGCTATGGATAAGCTATTTAAACTACTATAATTTATATAATAGTGTAATAATTATATATATATGTAATATAATCATATATATTATTGTTTTAACCTTATTTTTAAGATATAAGCTTAATGTACTTAATTTTATCTTACTTAAAGTATAAGAAATACTCAGTCCTAGGGATATCTAGGCTAACACTCCCTCACCCAAAAAAAAATATAAAAAATGTTAAGACATTTTAATTAAAAGTAAGGAGTGAATAGAAAAATTTTAAAATTTTCTATAATACATATACTGAATAAACAGTATTATTTTGATTTAAATTTTTTCAAGAGATTTTTAAGATCAGATATTTCATTTTCTGGAATCCACTGGTCATATTCAATTGATTTATTTTTAAATCTTAATAGATACCCAACTCCCTTTTCTTTAGTAAGGTGTCTCTTTTTAAGTATCTTTTCAATTTCTGCTTGTTCAACAATTTCTTCAGGTTGCTTTTTATGCCTTCCTGATATTCTTGGAAATAGAGCAAAATCATTATAATGGTATGGTTTTATAAGATAAATAGGAAATACTGGATGTTTTCTACCATATGGTGCATATAGAATAACCTCAACAGCATTGTTATCAACCATCTTTTTAACTACAAATGGTCCAATGAATGGATCCTTCAATTTAACATTACCATTTAAATTGAAATTTAGTGTAGAAATAAGGACTTCATCACCCTCTTTGAACATTTGTTCTTTATGGGCTTTATCCCATCTTTTCTTCTCATACTCAAATGCCTTATTTATACATTCTTGAGCATGTTTTCTGCGTAATTCTTGCATCTGAAGAAAGGATTTAGTACCTGGATGGATATCCAATCTAGTTAATTTATTAAGAGTTTTAGCAGGGGTATTAGGTACATAACCAAACCATAACTCAAATGGCTTTTTGCCAGTGACAGAATGTACTGTACTATTGTATGCAAATTTTAAACCTGGGATAAGGGTTGCCCAATCATGTGTGAATTTGTCATTGTCTTTAAAGTTAAGACCAAAAGCACAATATCTTCTTATCATATCTTCTAAAGTTTGTATCATTATTTCTGCTAGCCCATCAGTTTGTGGATGGTGTGCTGTAGAAAGTTTTAATTCACACCCTGAAACATCCATAAGTGATGTCCAGAACTCAGAAGTAAATTTAGGATCTCTGTCAGAAACTATTTCTTTGGGGAAACCTGCTATATTTAAAATTTGTGTCCACCATAAAAAAGCTAAGTCATTTGCAGAAACCTCTTTGTGGGTAGGAGTAAATTTACACATCTTTGTAAATCTATCTACAATTACCCATCAGGAGTTATAACTCTTATACCCTGCTATTGGCCAACCTGTTACAAATTCCATGTTAATTATTTCCCATGGAGCTTTTGGTTGCTCAATTTATTGTAATAAACCAGCTCTTTTGCCTGTTAATCTTTTTTATTTTTGACAATAATCACACGTCTCGACATATTTTTGAACATCCTCAGACATGTTAATTCACCAAGCTGTATTTTTAACTCTGGTTAATGTTTTATGGTAGTCAAAATGACCTGCTAAGATATCATCATGACATATGCTTAACATTAACTCCTTCATTGAAGGGGATATTACAATTACATTACTTAATTTTTTCCTGTAATATATAAAACCATCCTCAATGGAAAATTTTCCTTTTATAATGCCTCTTTATACATTTTTGGTAATGTTTTTATTAAAACATTCATTGAAGAATTAGATGGATCATTTAATATTGTAGTGATTTTACTCAAGTCAGGATCTGAAGCATACATATCAAGAATCGATTGCATATATTCATCCTCAAGATCTACAATATTAATGCCATAAATGTTCATAATCTCTGACTCAGGAACATAAGCAGGATTATCATCATTATTAGGCAGAGGTACTCTAGATAACAAATCTACATTAAAGTGTAAGGTTCCTGCTCTATGTGTAATAGTCATCCGTCCTCTGTATTCTTGTACAGCTAATTGCCATCTAAACATGTATCTATTAGGAGTTTTCATGTTTAAGAGTGACTTAACTGCACTACAGTCAGTTATTAACACAAATTTTTGGTCTTCAAGGTAGTAATGTAGCTTCTCAAGAGCCCATACTACTGCCAAACATTCAAGTTGAGTAGCACCATATTTCAATTCACTACTTCTTGGAGTACGTGAAATATAGCAAATTACTACTTCTGACATTTTTCCTTCAATAAGTTGTTTTTGATGCAAAGAAGCACCCAGACCAATAAAACTTGCATTTGTATATAACACAAAAGACAATTTGAAATCTGGTAATCCCAAGATAGGAGCTGTCATCAAACATTCTTTCAACTTATCAAAAGCCTGTTGTTATTCATTATTCCAAATGAAAGCTTCTGATTTCTTTATCAGTGTGGTCAATGGTGCAGCAATTAATTAGTAGTTTTTTATATATTGTCTATAATAACAACACATACCAAGAAAAGATTGTTCATCCTTTACATTTTGAGGAATGCCAATATTCTTTATTGCGGCCACCTTATTTTGGTCTACACATATTTGTAAGCCAGATACAATATGACCAAGCACTTTTAAAGACTCAAACCCAAATTTACATTTTTTCAATGCAAGGGTCATTTTTATTTCATCCATTATTTGAAATACCTTCTTTAAATGGATTAAGTGTTCATCATATGTCTTATAGAACACTATGATGTCATCAATGTATACCATTAACCATCTTTCAATCATTTCATTATGGAATGTTATATCCATTAACTTCTGAAGTACTGATGGAGAATTTTTTGGTCCAAATGGCATTCTGACATATTTATAAATTCCCATGTGTGTTGTTATCAACAAAAAGTTCTGTGAATTATTTTCAACAGGAATTTGATGTTACCATTTATTTACATCTAGGCAACTTATATATTTAGCACCTTTAAGGGTAGCATGTATAGAGGCAATCCTTGGCAAGGGATAAATATCATCTACTGTAAATGTATTTAATGCTCTATAATCACCACACCGTCTTGCTTTATCTTGTTCATAAGAAATTAGCACTTGTGATATTACACAATATTTTGGTGTAGTTTCAACCTTCTCAAGAATTTTCATTTTTAATAACATCTTATTATTATCCTCTATGTCTTTCCTTTTCATAGGTGAAGCAGGGTATGGTTTCTTTTTAAGACTAGCAGGAATATTATTCATATCACAGGTTAAACTAATTTTCATCTCATGATCTTTTACAAGGCCAAGTTCATTTGTACCATGTGCAAAAGCCATTGGAAATGCTTTAATTAAGTCCAAAATATTCTTTTTCTCAGCTTCACTTATCTGAGTGCCAAATGATGCTTTTGAAATTTCTGTTTCCAGAAGTTCCATCTCATTGGATTCTCTTCCTTTGCACAGAATATTTGTTACTGACTCAATGTGTAAGACTGTGTTAAAAGAATTTATTTTATATTTCCTTTTACCATTCATTTCAATAGTAAAATTTTTATTAGCAGGGTCTAATTTCACACCAAACTTATTCAGAATATCATTTCCAATGATAAAACAGTTACTACAGTTAGTATTATCCATTACTAAAAAGTCACAAGTTACTCTTACATAACCATGTTGATGTTTAAAGAAAAAAGAAGTTTTTTATCTACCAATGGGGTGTAGTACTGATCCAAAACCTCTCCAATTTTTACTTTGAAGGGGTTCAAGCTAAGACTTATATTCACTATCAATTTTCTGTAATGTATTAGTAGAAACAACAGAACCAGCAGCTCCTGTGTCCAATACTATATTAACATTTTCACCAGAAATGATAGCTGGAACCATGATAGGTGTCATTCTTAAGTTATCAGCTTGTATATCTTTTATGATTTCAGCATCCTCAAAATTCAATAAAGATTCATTTGAGTCCATATCTAATATTGCATTTTCAAAGATAGACAAATCATCTTCCAACATACAGACTTCATTTTCATCACTACATGAGATATTACTGTCATAATCACTTGAATCTTTACTTTTCTCAGTTTCAGTTTCAGATTCACATTGATTTTCAACAATATTTATATTTTTCTCACATTTGTGACCTTTAACCCAAGGTTTGTTACACTTATAACAAGTATTTGTTTCATACTTTTTTGGTACTACAGTTGCAGTAGGTTTTTTCTACTTCTCCTGAAGTGTTTTTTAATTCTGATTTTTAACAGGCTCAATATTTTGTTTATAAGTGGAAAAACTTGCTTCATACTTATGGTTTAACAATATTTCATTAAAAATGTTAATAAAGTCAGAATATTCAGTAACATTAATTGTTCTAGCTACAACAATGTCTCTGACAGATATAGGTAATTTATATATTATCCTGTCTTTCCATAAGTTAAAATCCATGTTAGGCTCAATGGCTTTTAATATTTTATTTAAATTCATTAAAAATACCATAGGTTTGTCACCATTCAATGGATTATACCTAGTTTTCTCATAAAGTCTCTCCTGAGTGAGTCTGAATTTAGAACCTCCAAATTGTTTTTCAATTAGTTGTTTCCATTCAGCCCAAGAGTAATCTTTACCCTCATTAAAAACAGCCTCAAACCATAATAAAGCAGCATCCTTAAATAAAGAGATCAATTTTAATGTTATTTCTTCATCTGGTAACTTATATGAGAATTTCAAATTTTCAATTCTTTGAATAAAATGTTGCCAATCAGAGCTGGCTTCCCCATCATAAGTTGGGTACTGATCTATCTTAGGCCAGTTCTTCTGATTGGATTTTATTTCACTAATCTTAGGTAAATTCAACAACTCATTTACTCTTGATAAATGGTATTGTATTTCCTCCTGTATGGATTTTTGACTTACATTTTCAGATTTGACACTACCACCAGATGGTTTTAGTTGTGGTGGTATAGGGAAGGAATGAGATTCACTTTTGCCAATGAAAGTATTATTATTATACTGAGTATACTTATGATTATCCTGGCTCATTAGTAGATTGGCAGTTTCAATCTCAACTTTAGTCAATCTTTGTAGTAGCTCAGAGACACTTTGATTTGTCTGGGCAAAAGATAACTTAGTTCTTGATTCATTTTTCAATAAATGTGCTTCATATAACTTTTCTAACTCACAGAATTTGTTTGAAAGTTCACTATATTTATTACTCAATGAATCATACTTAAGAGTTAGAGACAAATGTTCATTCTCTAATTCTTTATTATGTGTTGCCAGTTGGGAAATGTTCAATGTTAAGGATGAAATTGTATCACTTGTGAGCTTAACTGTCTGTTCCTCACAATCACTCATTCTATTCCACAATGCTGAAACAATTCTATGGACAGTTGGATTATTTTTAAAATACTCCATGTCTTCCTTCTCAATTCTCTCACTATCTTGTGAGCTTCTCATCTCACTAGTAAGTGGTTGCAACTGAGGATTAAATGTATTATTATTGTAATTGGTACTGTTGTTATTGAAAAAAGACAAGTCAGGTGTATCTACATCAAAACCTAATTTTCTTAAGTCTTCCTCTATTTTCTGCACAGATTTGACATCAATAATATTACCTACATTGTAATTATCAGTATTGTGTTCAATCTGAGAGGGTAATCTACTTACCACAGGATTTGTGTGAGCCCTGATTTTTGGCGCCTTTGTTTTCCCTTTTAGGGGTGAAATGAGGAAGTCTGATGAGAAGGTGGATCCTTGTTGCAGTTGTGACTGGACCATTGTTGATGGAACCAATCCCACATTCATTTGCCTAACAGTATTTTCTCCTGGGAGTGATGTGACCCTCCTGGGGTAGGGGGTTGCTGACTTTTCTGGCCTCCCTTTATCTCTGCCAGTGATTGGTTCATCTGCTGGAATCCTACCTTGCAATTGTTCTGCAATTGCTCTACCTCCTTGAGCATGAGAGACTTTGATTCCTCTATCTTCAATACCTGTTTTTCCAGATGTGACAGTTGATCCTTCAGAGGAGGAGATGTCTTTTTTATTGTAATATTTTTTAAGAGGGTGTCTTTTTCCTCTATACTCATTTGCTCTGGCTGGGAGTATGATTGACCCTCCATGGTTATGTCCTGGAGCAATGTTTTTGTTAGCTTTAAACCTGGTATTATAAGCAGGCTTTTCACTTGCATTGTCCTGAGGAGCACTCATATTGATAAGAGTAACAATATATTAGGTCTACAGAAAGGAAAACCTATTGGAAATGGTAGATTAAAAGTATTAGCAATGTTATTACTAATAAAAAAGCACTGGAGCTTACCCTGAAATTAAATCTTTATTTATTTAAATAAAATGTAAGAGAAAATTCAAAGAAATATGTTAAAATTAAAACAATAAGTTTTACTAGAGCTTTATAAGGGTAAATTAATATCTTACCAAGCTTTAACCAAATACCAATTTAATTGGGTTTATATTGGGTACAGTTACTACTGTAAATACCTAAT
Source organism: Hemileia vastatrix (assembly GCA_030280995.1). Classification (NCBI taxonomy): domain Eukaryota; kingdom Fungi; phylum Basidiomycota; class Pucciniomycetes; order Pucciniales; family Zaghouaniaceae; genus Hemileia; species Hemileia vastatrix. Next base: position 10,778,233 of record JASXTE010000010.1, on the reverse strand, counting down.
TTTTATTATAAAAAATTAGTACAATTATTATAAGGGTTCTTTTCCGCAATCACTGAGTTATGATGACCCACTAATGTGTAGCAGACCCAAATATTAGGTTTTTTTGAGCTATACTAAAGTAAAAATAATGTCCCAAGGCTTACACTAAATAATAAGTAAAACTAAGGAAAGACCCCCAATTGTCAGTGTATCTAGTATATAAGTATAATTTAATAGTATTTATTAATGGTAATACTACTTATTTATAAATGTTTTAGTGATTAAACCTCAGGGTAAGACTAATAAAATAGTTATACTCAAATAAAACTCACTATATTTGGATTTAAATGTGCGCTAGTGGTGGAAAATAGATAAATAGAATATAGTTATAGCTTATATAATGATATTATCAATTTATAAAAGCTTTATAATATATTTCTAAATGATAATAATTGTGTTTAAATGTTTTATTGAATTGTAGTAAGTAAGTGATGTCTAATAACCGCCAAAATCCTCCCTTACTTATACCAAAATCCACTAAAGTGCACAGACCTCAATCCAGATGATATCACTGCTATCCCTGGCATTTACAGCACTGTGAGGGCCCATCACCTCCCCATGGCGCCCACTTCAAGAAGATTCAACACCCAGACCTCCAGTAAGGACCCTCCATCACAATTAATGATAACACAGACCCATACTATAAATAGAAAATCCAGATAAAAGCGGATACCATAAAGAAACAGGTAAAATAACTCATCCAAAGAAGATATAATGAAACACAAAGCATATAAAGGAGAAGAATGAAATTTCCAAGCCCCCAATAACATCCCCAAGCATCCATATTAACCCAGCAATGACCTCCCAACCCATAAATCCATGAATATCCATCCATGGAAGCAGATTAAGTTGTCCAAACTGAGTGTATGCACCTGAAATAGATGTATATGCTTCTGTAGGTGTTGTGAGTCCACTGAATATGTCCATATGATCTAAGATAAGCAGAAAAACAAAGTTTATAGGCTATTAAGAGGCTAAAACTCACTTATAGACCTAAATATACATAATATACTGCATATTTCACTGAATATGAGATTTATGTATACATATAAGCTTATGTATGTCAATAATTACTTAATATCACTTAAGATAAATATATTATGACTCCATTAACACCTTAATAAGTATTATTAGGCTATGGATAAGCTATTTAAGCTACTATAATTTATATAATAGTGTAATAATTATATATATATGTAATATAATCATATATATTATTGTTTTAACCTTATTTTTAAGATATAAGCTTAATTTACTTAAGGTTATCTTAATTTAAGTATAAGAAATACTCAGTCCTAGGGATATCTAGGCTGACAATTTGTGTCTTGGTAAAAGTTATTTTTATTTTTAGGAGACGAAGCCATAGGAAATGGTGCCATCAGAGAAGCTGTGGTTTTGTGTAACAGGGAGAAATTAATAGAGTTTAACTCAATTGGTTGTTGAAGAATATGACTTAAAAGGAAGATCATAATAAAGGATAATAATAAAAAAGTTCAAGCTTAAAAATATTAAAAAATAACTAACTGATCAAGATTTTGATTGTTGTAAATAGGAGAGGATAAAGATGAAAGAAGAAAACTGCATTGGGGAGAAACATGCATATTTGAGTTATTATGCATTGATTTTGGGGATGTGTTTAGCAAAGTTGAGGAATGAGGGAGTATATTTCTGGGACTATTTTTTTGGAAATTGACAGCATTCAAAATATTAGGGGTTATCAAAGTTGACCGATCTGCAATTAAATTAATTGCGGATAAAAATCCTTATACCCCAATTATCTTCTGCAATTATTTTTTTCTAATAATTGAGTTATTAGAAATTTTACTTGTCAAATTTGACCTCTTATCCAACATTTGTCAACTCAATTTTTCTTAACCACATATTGGACAACTTTCTTTCATAACCACATCTTGGCCTACTTTCATTCATAACCACATCTTTGACTACTCTCTGGATATGCCTTCTACCTTTCTGAGCACTCCCATTATCTCCATTCAGAATAATTTGCTATCTCATCTGCTTTTTTTTGCTCTTTTTCATCTTCAATTATCTTAACATGCCGTGTCATCATAGATCTTCTCAAAGTCAGCCTGCCACCAGTTGTTCTTCAAATTGTACTACTCCCTCTTTCCCCTGCTCAGCCAAGAAATAAAAGACTGTTCAATTAAAAAAAGATGATCATCTCATTCTTATCAACTGGATAAAACCTAAATATAACTATTATTCTTGTTTTGGTACTAAAAATGCAACTAAGGTAGGACGGCCCCCAGCATCAAAAGTTAATGGTTATCTTCTGATGGCCAACAAATTACGAAATAAGACTAAGGGAAGGATATATCTTTTACGTAAAAAGATGTCTGAATGCTTCAAAAATTATTGATCCAAATACAAGAAGGCAAAGACTCTTTCATCTTCTAATGGTTTTGGTATTACTGACCTTGATATCAGCAAGGGCATTAAATCCATAGACAATAAACTTGACTCTTTATGTCCTTACTTTAAAGAGATGGATGCTATTTTTGGAGAGCAAGCTGATTTTAATCCTGAAAACATGTTGGATGGTAAAGATGCTATCTACAAACATGATATCAACAGAAATCTTTTTCCTTCTTCTTCTACTCAAGCCTCCCCTCATTTAACTTCCAAAAATCAAGATATCTTTCAATAGATACTTATTGAGATATATACCAACCTGAGCTAACTCAAGTTTTCTTTTTTTTTCTTTTATCATAACATTTCTTTTTTTATTTACATTTTCTTATTTCTAAAAAGGCTGAAGAACAAATGCAGGAGCCACAATCAACTGAGTCAGAAGCCAGAAACAATGATATGGAGGAAAATGTGACCTTGAACAAAAAGCGAAGGGCTTCAAGTAGTCATAATTTACACTCTAAAAGAAGAAGAAAATGTGATACTTCATCTCAAACCCCTTTTTCTTGTATCAAAGAATTTTTGGAGAAATGTGATGCTGATAAGTGATACCAAACCTCTTAATACTTTACTCTGCTTTTCTTCAACTTTTTCTTAATATTTATTTTCTTTCTAGAACAAGTGGAAGTTTGTAAAGAGACTCAAAAGTTTGAAAAGGAAAAATATAAGCTCTCTTTAAGGAGGGATTACAGGGTACATGACTTGGAAGAGAGGAAGTTCAAACTCTCTTTACAGAAGGATGATAGGGCACAAGACTTGGAAGAGAAGAAATTTGAGTTATCTCTAAGTATTGAAAAATCAAAGAAAGAGGAGGAAACACTTGAGCATCAAAACCTCATGGAACAGATGAAATATAAGCTTGATTGTGAAGAAAATTCCAAAAAGATAGATTTCTTGATAGAATTTGTTAAAGCTAATAAATCTGTTGAGGAAATTGAACGTTTTAAGAAGTATTTTGATGACTAGTTTGTTTTATTACTCTCACACTTCAACTGTTCATAATTATTGTAAATAAAATTTTATCTTAATTTCCTGTATTTCTTCACTCTATCCATCATTAGTTGAATTTTCATATTCTAATGTTATAAATTCTTTTTTAAATAAAATTTTCAAGAAATATTTCATGTTAAAAATTCTTTTTTAATTAAAATTTTGAAGTCACATTTGAAAATTTCCCAATCCCACCCCTGCATTTGATTGAAATATGGGGTGGGTATCACCAAAATTCATTCAAGTAAAGAATTTTGCAAGTCTTATATGAAATTTTGGCAATACTCCTCCCTGCATTTTATTGAAATAAGGGATGGGTATCACCAAAATTTCAAATCAATTTTTTTTTGCAATTCTCATATGAAAATTTGGCAATACCCTCCCCTGAATTTTATTGAAGCAAGGGGTGGGTATCACCAGAATTTTTCTAAGTCATCAATTTCACATGTCAGACTTGAAAATTTGGCGATACCCTCCCCTGTATATAATTGAAGTAAGGGGTAAAAATCACCAAAATTTAATATGATTACATAAATTAATATATAAACAACTAATATATATCAATTTCCCTAGTTTTAAAGTAATGAAAATTCCTCTAGCCAAAATGTGGATACATCTAGAAACAAATTTTTTATGACTTTCCACAAGTGTAGGGCAAGTAACCTCATGCAACAAATAAATGTTGTCATGATTCTTATTTATAAAACACAAGGTTGTTGGCCCATTACTTTACTTTAAAAATTTGAAATATAAGAGTTATTTATAGAAAATTTATGAAAAAATAAAAAATATTTGATGACTCTACTCATCCCCATACCTTTTTTATCTACATAAAGTTTTTTTAGATCTGTTAAATTTACCTTCTTTTTTTGCCTTATCAGTTTGTTGGATTAGTTTTTGACTAATTTGGAAGGAGCAGCCAAAATGAGTAAAGTTGTGACAAGACTCCAAACCAGGGGGAGCTTTTGTTGTTTGGTGATTATCCTTAGAAGAGTTCCAAATAGTTTCAATAATTCCAGTTCCCAGTCCAAAATCAATTATACAGTTGTGATCCAGAAAGTATAACCCTTGACCTTTTATTTTGCTGGGGAAAGAATAGGTTGTCCAGTTATTGGATTGATATATGAGAAAATTCCAAAAAGGAAGATAATTGGCATCATTCCTATCAATATAAATCTTATTGTGCAATCCTGAATGAGTAATAATAACATTTGAAAATAAAAGATATTGGTTGCTAATTTCTACCCATTTGGAGTCACACCAATTTGGTATTCCAACTTTGGTAGAAAGTTGATGATTCTTTTCAAAAGCTTTATTACAGAGTTTTTTGAGGCAACGAACAATAAAAGTATTGAAAGAAGGTAAGGCATCCCATAAGCAAAAACTGTCATCTTTTTTGGCTTTAGATAAATGTTTAAGTAAAGAATAGATGCCTATGGAAATAAAATTAGTGACATGATTTTAAGAAAGAAACATATATTATCAGACATACCAAAAGAATAGCTTTTAAAAAATCCTGGTCTCCAACCAAATCCAATCATAATACCACCCAACAAATTTGTATTCCATAATGGCAAACAAGACAAAGCCAATTGATATAGTGGTATTATGAGATTGGATAGTTGATTAAAGGTTTCATCTTTTGAACCATTAAAAGATTAATTTTCATAAATAAATTGAGGTTTAAAAAAACTACTGATAATGGCTTTAATTTCATTATCTCCTGATTTGGTTAAATATATTAAATCTTCTGTTAACTCATCTGAATAAGAATATTTTTGATCCACTCTAGTTTTATAGTACTTGATATTTGATATATGTCCAAATAAGCAATCCAAATGAATTTTCTTTTTTAAATTTCTTTTATTCTGCTGACTTTGAACATCATTATTATTTTTTTTTTGATATTTTGGATGATGATTGAAATGAAGTTGAATTTGAAAAAGATGATAAAGATGATAAAGAAGATGATGATAGATAAGTAAGAGGTGATTCTGACAAAATAGACATTTTTTTCTCTGAACAAAAAAAATTGTGTCAAAAACCAAAAAAATAAATTGGCAAAAAAATAAAACTCACAAAATTCAGTTTGTTTATTCAACCTTAAGAATTTTATTGATAAAAATTAATCTAAATAATTTTTTTGAAAAGAAATCAATTACTAAAACTGCCCTTGAAAAACAAATTGAAACAAAAATAAAATAAAAATAAAAACAAACATCAGTAAAATTATTTTCCAAGTAAATGAATATTAAATTTATTTGGTGCTAGATATACCACCAAAAGTCCTTGAAAAAAATGATAAAAAAAACTATACTCAAAAATTTAAACAAATAAAATGTATCAGATTAATTATTCCCAAAAAAAAAATCAAAATTATAAGCACACCAAATATATTTTTGCATCAGCTTGAACCATAATAAAAATTATTTATAATATTCTGTAAAAAAAAAATACAAAAAAAAAATAATGTTAATAAAAATAATAAAAATTATCTTTTACAAAGGGGGAGGGGGAGGAAAGGAATAAGGAAGTTGGGGGGGAGGGGGGGAAGTGGTCGAGGGGAGAGGGGGATGAGGGGGGGGGTGAGGGGTGAGGCAGCCTAAAGGGGGGTATAGGGGGCCTAAAGAGTGCAAAAAAAGAATGCCTAAAGGAGATAAAAGGGGGAAAGGTGAGAAATGAGGGGTGAGACAGAGAAAAAAGGGGGAAAGAGGGAATTGAAGCAGTCAAGAAGGGGGAAAAGGAGGTAAAAAGAGCAGGACAAGAGAGAAAAGAGGGAGAGAAAAAAGGGAGAAAAAAATTAGTTTAACCTTGCAAAAATAAATTGAAGCATTTGCAAAACATAAAATAAAAAAAAATAAAAAAAAAGCAAAAAAAAAACCTGATTAGCAAATAAAAAATCAATAAAAATGAAAAAAAGAACTTACCTGGTGAGATGAGTTAAAAAAAATGCAACCAAAATATTTGAAGGATGTTTGAGGAGAGTAGGAAAAGGATATGGGTGAAGAATGAAAAAAAGAAACACTGAATAAATATGCAATTTCATGTTGAGCTGGTGAAAGAAAAACAATGAGCCATCCAAAAAAGAGATATTCATCATAAATTCAAAAAAAATGAATATGAAACAAACAAAAATACCAATCAAAGTGAATAAAGTATACAAAGTAGAAATTTGGAGAGTATGAAATCAAAAAATTTAAAGGGTTGTGTGTCAGAATGGTGTAGGGTAATTGGCATAATGACAGAGAATATTCTGTGGCATTCCAAATCTTAGTACGGCTCTAAAAGACTATTTAGAATGTTTATTGGAAATATTACAGTGATCGGAGAAGCCGTATTAATTTAAAATATTTTATTAATAAACAAAGAATGAAGTTGAAAAGGTCAAGATATGAATGTTTGGTCAGATTTATTAATTTCATGGGTCATATGATTTTTTACAGCTCCAAAATTAAATTTAATGAAAGTAAAGAAGCTCAAGAGCCTTTGTGAATTTTCCCTGAACTTTTACTGTTTTTCTTATATTTTTAATTGATTCTTAAAGATTTATTAAAATATTTACGTTTTTGAAAAATACTTAACTTTTATAATTTTTCATAGGATGAATAGAGCTGTGCAGACTACGAAAAATTGTTTGGAATGTTAAAAAGAAGTAGCTCTATCATGTGTAATTTTTCAAGATATTTTATTGAAGATTTAAGGTTCTAAATTGAGTCCAGAGGTCCGGATGAGCTCCAGACAAACTCTGTACAAGCTCCAGATGAGCTCTGGCTGCACTCCAGAGGGAAAAGGGGCACATGACTGATTATTATGCATATAAGGCTTTAGACTTGAAATTTTTCAGGGAGACGCAATAATATAACAGATTATAACAACCATTATTCATATTTTTCTTTTATCAACAAAATAATTAATCATTTATAATACCCTTATAAAATATTAATTTTACACAACACTTCAAATATTTTACTCAAAAACTCTTAAACATTAACATATAGGGTATCATTAGAAAGATCTCAACTCCAGGGACTCATTTATAGTATCAGTTCTTTAAAATTATTAAAATCTAAAAACATTAAAACTTCATTCTTTTAAAATATTGTATCTGGTGTAACTCTATTGTTGCATTTCAGTTGGGTTGCACAGAAGAACCGCTCAATCATCCTAACAAGCGTTAATTAGACAGGGTTTCATTCTTTATTATTATCAAGCAGACTTTTAAGCTTATTGATCTAAAAAACTCACAAATTCATTTAGAGGGACAGGGTTTTCTCTGATTATCCAACTCCTTTAGATTCTGCTTACAGCAAGGCAACTGTAAGAGTCTACCTACCATATTTGGCGCCCAACGTGGGGTAAAATTTCTCTAGCTTTTAAAAGAACTTACTTGATACTTGGACTTTTAGCCTGAAAGAGGCTTGTTTTCTGAAACTCTTATCAATTTATTAATCTTAGCCTGCAAGAGGCTCACTTATTGTAATGCTTTATCTTTAATCTATTCTATTGGGATGTCTTCTGCTGATGGATATGGTGTGTCTCTTCCTATGACACTATCAGTTAGGATTGTTTCTTGGGATGGGCCCAAGTTTAATGGGGAAGAAGTTAAATGGTTTTTGAGCAGATATGAGGCTGCTGCTTTGGTGGATGGAGCTACTAACCTGGATATGGTAAAGCAGATAAGGTTTTTTATTGTTGAAAGAGAGGTGGAAAAGTAGGTCATTTCTATGGAGGGTTATAAAAGTTTTGATTGGATAAGGTTGTCAAAAGAGATGGTTGATAGATGGGGTGTCAGGTATACTATGGTGGATCTCAACAAGATTGTCAGTGATTGGCAAGCTAAAGGTGGTTTTTCTAATATGGTGGACTTCAAAAAGTTATGTGGACAGTTTGATGAAGTGGTGGAATATCTGATTTTGGTGGAGGAATTGGGCCATGAAAATCAGGCCAAGGATCAATTCTGGTCTTTTTTTAGTAGGAATATTAGGATGGATGTGTTAAAAGAACTGTCTAGGAAAAATTTGATGAAGTATCTGCCTAATGGTGAACAGAAACTGCCAGCTTTGGAGATCATCAAGGAAAATATTCAAGGCTACTTAAAATGCATGGCACTGGACAAATATCAAGAATCTTGTACTCAATATGTTAGCAAGGTTAGTGAAGTGTTGGCTGAAAATAACAATATTATGTTTCAAGCTCAAGAAGCCAAGAAGGCTCAGATGGGACAGCCTGTTGCTAAAGTTGAGGGAAATGTAGACAACAAGATGGTTGATCACTTGGCCGATTTAACTAAACAAATAAAGATATTTGTTCAAGAGACTCAAAAAGCTAATAGAGCAGCTATGGCTTCTACTTCAACTTCTTCTTCTTACCAATCTAGAGGTTATGAGAGGAGGAATTATGGATTTAATGGCAATGGTAACTGGCTCTCTGGCGATGGTGATGGTGGTAGGAATGGCAATGGTAATGGAAATGGTTTTAGAGGTGGATATGGCAAGTCCAGGGTGTGTTCTTATTGTAATAGGAGGGGAAACAAGGCTGGTCAATGTTATTTTTTGGATAGGGACTTGGATGCTGGTAGATTAAAATTTGATGGAAAGTTTTATAAATTCCCTGATGGATCTTTCATCAAGTCCAGTGAAGGTCAAGCTCCCTCGGATTTGGTTAGAAGGAATATGTATTTGGGGAAAAGGACCAGGCTTGAAGAGTTACCTGGAGATAATGAAGAAAAGGTTAAAGGTGGTAAAGATAATGATGGTAAAGATGTGGAAAAGGTAGATAAAGGAAAAGGTAAAGTGGTCAATAAGTCCACATTCTCAACTTTATTTGGTGGTTTGGAGTTATCCTCTGTAGTTAGGGCAGTGGAAAGTTGTATGGCAGGTGAATACAATATTGATGCTGCTAGAAGAGCAGCTGCTACTAAAGCTAAGAGTAGCATTCAGAGCCAATTGAGGGCTAAACCAGGCAAGGCAGAGATTAAAAAGTTGGAAAAGAAACCTTACTCTAAGGACAAAATTTATAATATGCAGAAGGGGATGGCTGACATGGGGCCTCCTAGTTTTGGAAAGTTGGATTTAAATGGTGAGTCTATGCCTGTGGACAAAAAATCGGATTCTGAGGAGGATTTACCTTTGGCATCTCTCCCCAGACCAAGTTTTAGTGGTCCTACTCCTATGGAAGGGGTAAGGAGGACCAGTGATGGATCTGTATTAGTGGAAGTAGCTGGTGATGGAGCTAGTGTTATTAGTAGTGAAGATGGCAATGTGGGTCCCCAAGAGGTGCCCAGGGCCAAGGTAACAAAATCTAGGGCTCAATATGAGAGGCCAATTGTTGCTGGACAAGAGAATGAGATGGAAACGGTTTTAGGAAGATTGAATCAACTTCAAATTCCTTTATCCTTAGGCAAATTATTTACGATTAGTCCAGCCTTTGCAGAAAAGCAGAAGAAGCATCTGACAAGGAGAAGAGTGTCCACAGGAGAGGTGGAATATATATGTGAAAATGTGGAGAAGTTTGGTGAGGAGCTGGAAACTCATTTTTCTGCACCTTTAGGTTATTTGATGGTTACTATCAATGGTAAAGAAGTGAAGGCCTTGGTCAATTCTGGGTCTCAAATTAATCTTATTTCTTTAGAGCAAGCAACAATTATAGGCTTGCCAATTAAATCTGGCACTGGTGGTAATATCAGAGGTATTGGAGGGCATGCTACTGAGCTGATGGGTACAGCAGAGAATTTTAAGTTATGTGTTGGTGGATCGGTGGGAAAGGTTCATTTCTATGTGGCCAGAGGGGCAGTTAAAACTGTTCTTGGTGGTCCTTTTTTGATGGATTTTGAAGCCCAGATTGGTTATCAGTCTGGCATGGGCATTAGTTTGGAGATTACAGGGGACGATATGAGAAGGCTTCATATGCGTCTAGCACCCCCAGGAGATGAAGGTTGGGAAACTAGGCCTGGGGTGACCACTATGTGTAAATGTTGTGTATGCACCAAGAAGTGGTGTATTAAATGGATGGCTTCTGGTGAAATATGTCTAGAAGGGGAATTTTGGAAATCCTCATTTTTTGGGGTAGCAGGGGATGATCACTCTAATGTTGCAATCTCTCCCCAGGATGAGATCCCAGATTGAAATAGGTCAGCTCACTTGGAGATAATTCAAGTGGATTCTCAATTATTTTCTGTTAATAATACGTTAAATTGTTATTATGATTTTAAATTTTCAGTTTGTCTCACTTCTTTGTCAAGATTTTTGATCACATTCAAGAATGGATCAAGAGGGAAGATGGGGAATATTACGTTGAATAAAAATTGGAATGTTTTATTTTCTGACCTCCAGCAAGAGGGTAAACTGCAATTATTTCATCAAAATTCTATAAAAAATCTTAGTATAATTAAAACACAAAAAAATAATTTTTGTTATAATTTGATTCCGGACCTTCAGCAAGAGGGTAAACTGCAATTATTTCATCAAAATTATATAAAAAATCTTAGTATAATTAAAACACAAAAAATTAATTTTTGTGATAATTCGATTCCAGTCCTCCAGCAAGAGGGTAAACTGCCAAATTTTTTTACTGGTTATTATATGATAGATAAGTGAATTAAAGGTGGTTGAAAAATTATTGATAAACTAGACGAGGGAAACGAGAAAAGGGTTAAATTTAAAAATGAAATGAAATATTTTTCTTCTTATATTGATTCTGATTCCAAAAATGAAGTGAAATCCCGTGATGAAATTTTCAATGGCAATACAAAAATAAATATTTTACTTCAAGTTTATGTAGATGTGGAGGCAGAAAAATATAAGAAGGTAGCAAATAAAATACGACCAATTAATGAGCCGCTAACCACTGAATTAAATCCAACTTTGAGAAGACCAAGGCTATCAAGAGATCCTTATGAATGTCCCTTGGTGAAGAATCCTCCTGAATTTTCTGAAATTTCAAGAATCACTTTTGATAGATTATGTTTGTTAATTTTGGACCTGATGGTTGGTTGTCTGGAGAAGAGAAGAAGTTGTTGTTGGATGTGATGGTCAAGCGAGAGAGGGCCATTGCTTTTGTAGAAGAGGGGAGGGGTGTGTTGAAGCATTCCTATGGGGAGCCTTACAAGATTCCTGTAGTATTTCATGAACCTTGGCAGCAAAAACAAATCCCAATTACGGCTGCATTAAAAGAAGCTTATATTGAAGTTGTCAGAGAACAGATTGGAACTGGACTGTATGAGAAATCATCATCAAGTTATTCTAGTCCGGTATTTTGTATCAAGAAACCATATGGCAAACTTAGAGTAGTTCATGATCTCAGGGAATTAAATAGGGTTACAATAAAGTATGCTGGTATACCACCTAGTGCTGAGGAGTTTGGGGAAGTGTTTGCTGTGAGAGTGTGTTATGGTTTAGGAGATATTATGGGGGGATATGATGAGAGAGAGTTGTATCCAGACTCTAGGCCTCTCACTACTTTTGATACACCGCTAGGACAATTACAATTGACAAGATTACCTCAAGGAGCAACAAATTTAGTTGCCGTTTATCAAGCTCAGATGGCTTGGATTCTTCAAGATGAAATTCCTCAATATTCTGGAATCTTTATTGACAATGGAGGAATTAAAGGGCCTTCAACAGATTACAATAATGAAGTGTTGGAGGAGAACCCAGGGATACGAAGATTCATCTGGCAGTATGCAATCACTTTAGAGAGGATATTGTTTAGAATTGAAGAAGCTGGTTTAACTATTTTGGGCTCAAAATTTTCATTTTGTGTGCCAGATTTAGAGATTTCAGGTCATGTGGTATGTAGAGAGGGTAGGATTATGTCCAAGAAGAAAGTGAATAAAATTCAGTCCTGGCCAAGACCTAAGAATACGACCAAAGTTAGGGGGTTTTTAGGTGTATGTGTTTATGTTTGAATGTTTATCAAGGACTTTTCTTCATTGGTAGCTCCATTGAGAAGGTTGAGGAGAAAGGATGCAGACTGGGAGTGGCATGAATAATGTGAGCAGGCGTTTGTGAAGCTGAAGAAGTTTGTGGGAAAATATATTGTCCTGCACAAGTTAGATTATGGAAAAGATTCTGGTAGGATTTATTTAGCAGTTGAATCAAGTCAGGTTGCTGCTGGGGCAGTTTTGTCTCAGATGGATAAAGCTGGTTACATTAGGCCAGTTAGGTATGAATCTGTGGTATTCACTGAATTTTAATCAAGATATTCTCATCCAAAATTGGAACTGTGTGGAGTGGCAAAAATTTTAAAGAAACTTCAAAATGTTTTGTGGGGCCAACACTTCAAATTGCAAGTGGAAGCGAAATCTTTAATTCAAATGATTAATTCCCCAAGTTTACCAAATGCACCTATGACTAGATGGGTAGCATTTATTCAACATTTTTCTTTTGACATAGTTCATAAGCCTGGAAAAACTTTTACTATGCCAGATGTTTTGTCAAGAAGACCACCTACTGAAGATGATTCAGACTCAGAAGAGTTCAATGAAGATATACCTATGATTAAATCCAGCACTAAAGGAGCTGAAGACTTTCCATACCTCCCCCATGAGGTTTAACTGGCTGGTTGTATAAAGTGGGATGAATATGTGGGATATGAGGATAATTAAAGTGTGGAAAGTGTATATGTGGATGAGAATTATGTGGTAGTATGGGATGGTAGTAGATTGATTAATGTTGTATATGTTGGAAGATTAGAAAATTTGGTTAAAGAGAGGTTGGGTGTAGATATAAATTTGGTAAAGCAGAGGTTGGACGATGATGATGATGAAGGAGATACTAAAAAGGGTGGTAAAGAGGTTGATAAAAATTCAGTTAAAAGAGATTTGAAGTTTCAAAATTTAAAGATGAAAAATTTTATTTGTTTATTGATCAAACTCAATCAAAGAAGCTTATGGCTCATGCAAGTGCAGGTGATATAGGTGATAGGGAAGTGCCCTTGGATGTTATTTTATTGGATTTTAAAGATGAGGTCTGGGGAAAGACTGGGTTTCATTATTTTTTGGTAAAATATTTGTTGACTCTGGAAAGGCCAGAGGAATGTGATGATGATGACTGGATGGCTATCAAAAGAAAGACCCCAGCATTTTATATATCTGGGCAAAGATTGATGAAAAGGAGGTATCCAAATACTCAAGTAGTAGTTTCTCAAAAGAAAGGGCAAGAGTTGGTTATGAAAGCAATGCATGAAGATCTTGGTCATAGGGGAATGGGAAAGACATATAGACAAATTACTGATAGATTTTGGTGGCCTGGTATGAAGATGGCTGTTAAGAAATGGGTTCAGTCATGTGAAGAATGTCAAAGAAGGAGTTATCTAAGGCCAAAAGAACCTGGACATGCAACCGGTGAACACACTCTTTTTTGTAGGGTTAGTTTGGAAGCTGTTGATATAAAAGAGGGGAGATATAAATATTTAATTTTAGCCAGAGATGAATTATCTGGTTGGGTAGAGGCAGCGCCTCTTATTAATTTAAATGCCAAAAATGTGGCAGATTTCTTGCTGAAGGATTGGGTGTATAGATATGGGATTATGAAATTGGTAACAGTCAATGGAGGACCTGAATTTGGGGCAGAATTTAGGGAAGCTATATCAAAGGTTGGATTGAAGGTTAGGGTAGCAACCCCTTATTATCCTGAAGCTGAATGAATGGTTGAAAGAGGGCTTAAAGTTATAAAGGATGCATTAGTTAAAATGTGTGGAACAAGTGCTGAAAAATGGAGGCACTATTTATCCTTAGTTTCATTTTCTGATCAAATCACTGCCAAAAGGACGACTGGATATTCACCCTATGAACTAGTTTTTGGACAAAAAGCAGTTTTACCAGTTGATTTAGAGGCCGAATCATATCTTGGAATAGATTGGGATACTGTTAACACTACTGAAGAATTGTTATGTGCAAGAATGATGCAGCTGGAGAAGAAAGAAGAATTCTTAGAAAAGGCATATTCTAGAATGATTAAAATCAGAAATCATTCAGTAAGGCATTGGGATGAAGGATTAGCACACAGGCTCAGGAAACCTTTAAAGACTGGAGATTTGGTTTTGGTGTATAATAGGAGTTTGGAAAGCCAGTGGGGGAAGATGTTTGCAGATAGGTGGAATGGACCTTATAAAGTCAGAGAACAGGTGTCTGGTGGTTCATATTTTTTGGAAGAATTGGATGGAGTAGTTTTAAAAAAGAGGGTAACCATCAATCAAGTCAAACGGTTCTGTCCTTGGGGCACCAGGAGTGCTGAAAGTTAACTCCAAAATGAGGTTAAACTATTTCTACAATTTTTTGAAGGTGAGACTCCAAAATGAGGGTAAACTATTTCTAAAATCGTTTGAAGGTGAAACTCCAAAACAAGGATAAACTACATATTCAATTAAATAAAATTTTGCCAAAGTTTAACTCCAGAATGAGGATAAACTACTTTCTTATTAAAAAATATTACTTTTGTTTTATTATGGTATGGGAAACAAAACCGTTAACAAAATCTTACAACATTTATAAAGACATTTTTTTGAAAATTCTTAAAACTCTCAAAAGCAATAAAAATTATGGAGAAGATATATGTTGGAGTGATAAATTTTTTTTGGTAGAAGCATTCACAGGGGAACCTTCTGAATTAAATATTGGCAAGTTTGGGGGTAATTTATGGGCTGGCTGCTCTATACACAATTACCCCACAATGTTTGTTACAAATTTTTCCCTGTTTCTAGTTGAATCCTGGATTTTTTTTTGATCTATAGGAAGTCTGCTAAGACTATAAACTGGAACAAACAAAAAGACACTTCTCTTAGTGCCAGATTCAAGATTCTTTTTTTATTTTTGTTTTTGTTATTTCTTTTATGTCAGATTTTTTTAAACAATATACTTGTTTTGTTCATTTTAATTTTTATAATACTATAAAATTTTGTTAAGGGTGATGATCACTGGTGGTCTCTAATCATTTTTACAAATTGGAGGGAGCCCACCCAGTGATCATTATCATAAAAATTTTATTTTTCTAAACTTTCATTTATTAATTTTGTATTTCTAATTTCTCAAAAATGTGTAACCACATCAAGTTGCACTTGGATTTGGGTATAATGTCGAGGGTACGGCTCATCAATTTGTGGGGGGGCATTTTTAAATTTCATTTTACATTTCATAAATTTTTATATTTCAAATTAGTTTATCATCATTCTTTTAAAAATAAAATAAAATAATAATAATTAATTATAGAATTTTTTTCATAACATCCTTTTATAACTTTTTTTATTTCTCATCAAAAAAAATAAAAAATAAAAAATAAATAAAATAATTAAATAATTAAAAAAAATAAAAAAAAAATAATAATAGAGTAGTTTTTTTCAGTGTATATTTCTTTTTTTTTATGTTTCATTTATATTCCCTTCAGGACAGCTAATTAACCAGAATAAATCGAATTTAAGAAGAATTATTTTTGGGAGAAGCTCTATCTGGAGAATTTGGAGCTGATTTGTTGTTTATCTGGAAAGCTGAATCAATTTGGTGGTATCGTGAAATTTGAAGCCAGTTGGCTATTTTTAGTTGATCCCTCAAAATTTGCTCTCTGAACCATACCTCAGTTTGATCAGAAGGAGGATAATGGTGAAAATAAGTTAAAATATTATTAAAATTAGGTAAAAGGTGATGTCCAACTAGATGAATAGGGACCTGGGGATAATTAGGACCAGGTAAAGGAAGCTCATATGCTGATGAATTGATGGGTGAAGCATTGGACACTGGAATTATGGAGCAAGAGTCAATTTTATAAATATGATCTAATCAAGATAAAATGGATACTAACCGCTATGAACACTATCATAATCGAGTCTAAAAGGCTTACTGGGAATAGGAATTGGTTTTTTTAGAGATGTGAAGGGGTTGATAATTTTTGAAGGAGGTTTGGTATTGGATCTGGGTCTTTTAGAGGATTTTTTGGAGATAGGAGAAGAAGGAAGGCTGTTGGTTCTAGATCTTTTGGGCTTGTTAGTTATTATGGGACTAGGAGATTGGATAGAATATGAAGAAGAAAGATCCAAGGATGGTTTAATTGAAGGGGTCTTTCTCATGGCTCTTAGAGAGATTGTAGTCCTGGGAGGATTAGAAGCAAGCCTAGACTGAAGAGAAGGAGCAGATGGACCCATTTTTTTCTGGTCAGGAGAGAAGTTTAGATAGGCAGAGGGGGTAAATGGTGTTGGATTGTTGGAAGTATAAGGGATAGGAGGAGGAGTTGATGGTTTTGGAATGGGACTACAGAAGGAGGCAAAAGAGGTGGCAGGAATTGGCAGGGATCCATATTTCAAGCTGGAGCATTTTCTTTTCTTAATGAAGCAGGCAGAACAAGCTCTGTTATAGGTGTGTTTCTTAGGGTTGAAGGTATAAACACATTCTTGATGGGTGAAACAGAAGTAGTTGGAAGCTTGATCAGGAGAAGCAACATAGCTGGATGGAGTCATCTTTATAGGATTAAAAATTGGATGGAAACACTGGATAATGGCCTGAAAATTAGGAGAAAAGGAACTAGTGGAAAGATATGGACTCTGGATAGAAATGGATGTTGGAATCGATCAAAAGTATGGTCCACCATGACCTTAAACTGGAAAGTTTATCATTCTTTGGTCCACTATGACCCTAAACTGGAAAATCACTCATTATTTGTCCTCTATGATATTAAACTGGAAATTCAATTGTTATTTGGACAATTTGAAAGAGATTTACAAGATGGGTCCCCCATGACCTTAAACTGGAATATTCTATGCAACTCTAGGAACTCATTTTAATTTATCACTGTCCACCAAGACATATAAACTGTTAATTCAAATTTTTTTATGAAGGCTAATTCAATTAACAATCAAAAAATTATTTAATTTATCACAGGTACTCAAATTTATGAAAAGGGCGTATGAATGATTTGGAAAATGTAGTGGTTAATATTGTGGAGGTGATGGATGAAGAATGATAATTATGGTGCTAAACATGGTGAAAATATGGTGATTGTTATTATTTAAAAGATGAGTTATTAAAAGGTGGTCTATTTGAATGTTGTGATGATGAAATTTTTGAAGGAGGATATGGTAGTTGGAAAAGTATTGTGCCTTGAGTAGGCTAAATGGTATGAAGCTTGGAGGACCTTATGGCGAGAATTGGATCAAGTATTCAGCTCAATCAAAGAGAATGGAATCAGGAGTATTCTTCTCATTCGATGATAATGGAATCAAGTATTCAGCTCAGTAGGTGTGGAGCCTACTCTCTTAATGCATATGAGTAGATACTGGTATAGGGGAGTCTGAAGGTATTCAAACTTTGCTCTCAGTAGTTGGAAGCATCACGAGGCAAATATATTTTATTTCAAAATGAAAATTTATGAAGAAATTGATTTAAAACCATTTAATATGAAGAAAAGATCAGGATTCATGTTTACTAAAGCACTAACTATAAGATTAAAACAAATAATTTTGCTGAAATTTTTCTACATCATCATCAAAACTCTACATCAAAAATCTTATCTCATTAAATCTTCATGATTATTGGCGGTAGTTTCTTGAAAGTAGAAATAATTTATGTAGTTGGAGTGGGATTTTGAAGAAAAGATGAAGAGATGAATATGGAGAAGATAAAAGTAGGATTATACATTGATCAAACATGCAAAATTTTAAGAATGAGGACATTCTTCATTGGAGGGAGAATGTGGCATTCCAAATCTTAGTACAGCTCTAAAAGACTATTTAGAATGTTTATTCGAAATAGTACAGTGATCGGAAAAGCCAGATTAATTTAAAATATTTTATTAATAAATGAAGGATGAAGTTGAAAAGGTCAAAATATGAATGTTTGGTCAGATTTATTAATTTTACAGGTCATATGATTTTTTACGGCTGAAAAATTAAATTTGATAAAATTCAAGAAGCTCAAGAACCTTCGGGAATTTTCTCTTAATTTTTACTATATTTCTTATATCTTTAATTGATTTTTAAAGATTTATTAAATTATTTACATTTTTCAAAAATTACTTAACTTTGATAAATTTTCAAAGGGTGAATAGAGCTCTTCAGACTACGAAAAATAGTTGGGAATGTTAATGAGAAGTAGCTCAATCATGTGTAATTTTTTCTAGATTTTTTATTATATATTTAAGGTTCTAAATTGAGTCCAGAAGTCTGGACAAGCTCCGTATGAACTCCGTAAGAGCTCCAGATGAGCTCTGGCTGCACTCCAGAGGGAAAAAGGGCACATGACTGATTATTATGCATATAAGGCTGTAGACTCAAAATTATTCAGGGGGAGGCAATAATATAACATATTATAACAACCATTATTCGTATTTTTCTTTTGTCAACAAAATAATTAATCATTTATAATACCCTTATAAAATAACAATTTTACATAACACTTTAAATATTTTACTCAACAACTCTTAAAAATTAACATATAGGGTATCATTAGAAAGGTCTCAACTCCAGGGACTCATTTATAGTATCAGTTCTCAAAAAATTCTAAAATCTAAAAACATTAAAACTTCATTCTTTCAAAATATTGTATCTGGTGTAACTTTATTGTTGCATTTCAGTTGTTTTGCACAGAAGAACCGCTCAATCATCCTAACAAGTGTTAATTAGAAAGGGTTTCATTCTTTATTATTATAAAGCAGACTTTTAAGCTTATTGACCTAAAAAACTCACAAATTCATTTAGAGGGACAGGGTTTTCTCTGATTATCCAACTCCTTTGGATTCTGCTTACAGCAAGGCGACTGTAAGAGTCTACCTACCATAATGCAAGTTGAATGAATGTTTTGTGATTCAAGTGAGGGGAGAGCCGGTGCTGGTTCAGGATCCTTTTCTTCATGAAGATCATTCCACTCATCCTTTAAATCAGCTAGGATATTGTGGAGTATAACGCAAGTCATGATCCAATGATTTGCTGTTTTGATCCCCAATTTTTTTTTTTTGAAATTGGATTCTGAGCTCCTGGAGACTAGAAAATCTTCCCTTAAAATACCAATAGCAAGCTCAATCTGCACTCTTGATTTTGTGAGGTGATAATTAATGGTGGTTTGGGGGTCATTTTCTAAAGTTGCACCATGGAAAGCAGGTATGATGTACTTTCCACTTGCATATGCTGAGTCTGCAAGAAGGTACTGAGATTGGTCAATGTATGTCACAGGAATTTGAGAAATCCTCATTCTTTGGAAGACGGAAGACTCATGACATGAGCCAGGGAATCCACTATGAAAAGCAATAAACTTTTTGTTTATTTCACAGAAAAGTTGAATGGCAATAGAGTATCTACAAAGAAGATAAAAAGTTAGTTTATAAAAGATGTGAAATTGGAGAACATTTTGAAGAAACCTTTTTTTGCAATCAAAATAATGGTTGCCATCATGAGCAGGCTTTTGAATCAAAGGTAAAGTTGTGCCATCAACAAATCTTACACAGCCAGGGGAACCTTCAGCTTGCATTACTTGAGAGGATTCAAGTCACTTTTGTGGAGTTGGCCTAGCAAGTGTTTGAGACTTGAGGGAAAGGATGGCAGTCATACAGCACTTGGTGTGTAATATCACCATACCATATCCTATGGTAAAGAGATTTTCCAAACCTCTTACAGCAGCACCATTTCCATTTGAGCCAGAGCAACATAGTGCAACAGCAAGTTGAATAGCAGGATCACACTGTTTATTTTGAAAATTGTTATGAAAGATAGGATTTTTGGAGATGAGTTGATAAAGTTTGAAGAAAGAATTGGGAGAAGTTGGAAATAGTTGAGTAAAGTTTACTTGAGGAATGTTGAGAATGGAATGGAGATCATATCTAGGATCATGATGAAGATTTGGCCCCCTTGGTTTTATGTAACACTTTTTGGAAAGTAAATACATATAGGCTAAAGCATCTTCCAAACCAGAGTCTGTTTTATAGTAAAGAACTAAAAGTAAAGCAATAGCATTCATAGTTGAGTGAAGTAGCTGCCTAGTAGTGAGGTGTTTCATAGTTTTTTCAGGAAGGCTTATGTGATGAGGGAAGTGGGAATTCACTGCCAAATGTGCAGTTGGGGTGTGTAGATAGAGAAAAACTTTAAGTGTTCACCACCAAAATTAAGTAGCATAGAGTGAGGAAAGACTTAAGGATGGCATCAGAAATTATAAGTCATGTGAATTTCTTAAAAATCCATCATGGATGTGATGAGTTTGGGATCAGGAATTAGGAATGGAAATTGGGGTATAAGAGGCAGGATAATGCATTATTGTGGAATCCTTATCCACTAGCCCCAGGGCTAGTGGATAAGAATCTTCCACAATTAATAATGTCTGATCCTGGGAAAAAAAATTCCTGATCCCTAATTGTGGATTTCTCAACTTTGATACCCCCTATTATTTGGATGAAACATTAAATAAAAATAAATGAAGCATGATTAATTTGTAGTTTTTTTTAAAAAAATATAGAAAACACTTACTTTTGTTGCAGATTACCAGGCAGCAAAGCAGAGAGTGGAAGTGGAGGGATACGGGTGGTTGATAGATTTGAAACTGTAAAAAATAAAAATAAATAATAAAAATCTGATGACAATCACTACACAATATAGGGGGTGGACTTGCTAGCAAGTCCCCAACCTGAACTCAGACAGAACTCAGATGGAACTCAGACTGAACTCTACTTGAACACCCACCTAAAACTGTTCTGCTGAGTGATGTTCATCCCTGATTGTATGGTTCCTTTGTCAATAGCTCAATGTGTGTTCAATCTGTGGTGAATTTGAGTCCAAGGGTGTGGACTTGCTAGCAAGTCTGCCCCCCATATTGCGTGGTGAATGATGAAAAACTGACCAAAAAATATAAAAATTAAAAATTAAAAAAAGATTAGAAAAAAAATGAAAAAATAAGGAATCAGAAAAAGAAATGAGAAAAGGGGGAAATGTGGGGAGATGGAGAGTGAGGGGATTTTTGATTAGAGGCCCTGATACATTACTTGAGTAGATTCTTCGCTAGTCATTGGCTGGGTGACAGGATTTGCAGCTAATGACAGATATCTACCTAAACCTAGTCAGAAATATTTTGGAAAATCCTGACTTTGCACAAACCATTTCTGATATAGCTGTATGAAATAAAAAAAAATAAGTAAAGCCATCACATCTGTAATTTTTTCTGCAAAGTGTGCATAATTACGACAAAATGCACAAATCTTAAACTAAGTCATTTTCACACGCGCGAGTTTTTCAGTAATTCATACTACTGGCTGATCATCTCTTCACTCCTTCCTTCCTATTTCATTAACTTTTATCTTCCACCGAATATCATTATGCTCACTCCACATTGCCACTACTTCCCAAAAATCACCTCTTTAATCTATGGTTTCAATTTCTGAATGAGAAAAGCATCAATAGACATGCTTAAACATACCAAAAGTTTGAAAAAATCGTTTCTCAATTGTTAGTGAACAAATGTAAAAACATGAGGAGTTTTCGACACTTGAATCAGCAAATAAATGGTAATATTGTGATGAATCCCTGCGAAAAAATGAGAAATGATTTTTTTGTGTAAGTTTCAAGTAGCCTAATTTTGCTCGTATGAGCGATGAATGGAACTTTTAAGTAGTGTGACTCATGTGTAAAATGCATGTTACTGGCAGATGCACAGAGATGCACATTGTCAACTGAGTGGATGCTCTAAGACATTTTTGGGAACTTGTAACTATTAGCAACTAACATCACAAAATATTTAAGAAAGGGAGGGGTAGAGCTTGGGATTTTCAAAAAATCTTTTACCTTTGGTCAACGGAAGTACAACTATTATATTGGGAAAGGTGGTGGCATTTGCGAAAATTCTTGAAATTTTTACACGTAAAGGTTGACATTTGGAAGCCAACACAGAGGGAAAAAAAGCTTGCACTAGACGTCTAGTGCTTTTTTTGGCTTCATCTGGCAATTTTGTGCGTGTTTTTGGTAGTGTCTCTGTCGGAGTCTGTTACATCTCCTTTGTGAGACAAAGGAAGAGGGTGGGTTCAATCAGAGTTATTCCACAGTTCAGACAAGAATTACAAACTGTGTTTGACTGGGGACCAAAAAAACTACTGGACGTCTGGTCCACTGGTTTTTCCCCTGTGAAAGATAGTCTTAATACACCAAAATTTGCTGATTTTGCTGTCAAATGGAAATCTTTCTGTCTAAAATTTTTAATTTTTAATTTTTTGCAAAAATGCACCAACTTTTTTCGATATAGCTGCAACCCTGTTTGCACACTTTAGTCAAAACTATATCTGTCATCAATACATTCCATGTAAGCACCTCTCAATACATCTAATTATGAAAGTATAAACTTCCACAACATGACACACTTCATGCATTGGTTAACACTTGTTTTAAAGCTTTGGTAGTAGGGAGTGGTGCCAATTTGGACGGACTAGTTGACCACTAGCTTTGATGAACTGCGTATCACAAATACTTGAACAAATTTACTTCTGTAAGCAGATGAGACAAATGTGGCCAGCATATATAAAGCAGTTGGATTGAATCCCTTGTCATTTTTTCTATCACAAGCTAATTGATTCTTCGGGGAAGGAAACCTACAAATTGGATGACGTGGGAGAAGCCCCAATTTTAACTTCAGGCGAGGTGGGGGCTAATGTAAGTTTGACTTTGACGACATGGGGGATTTTACATCAGCATCTTGCATGTAGCGTTAATAGCTTTAAAGTTGAGTAATTCATCTTGTAAGCTGATTTACCATTTTGGAGTGACGAGAGAGAGCTTACTTCAGGGGATTTGGGATTCAGGTGCAGAGGGTACTAAGGCTCACCCCAAGTGCCAAAAGTAAAAGGAAGTTTGAGATGAGTGAGTTATTTGAGCAGTGGCCTTGCATGCTTACCCACCGATATTTATATATGCATCAATTATTGTTGCGGTTGGTTCTGTTTCTCCGGCTCTGCTCGGATTCGATAACAGGAACCGTGCCAACAGATCGGAATTTTGTTACTCAAGATGAGATGCCAATAATCGGAGAGGCTGTTTTAAGCTGTGTTAATGTATGTATGTATTATGTACATATACAACTGCGCATATTCTTTTATGCCCTTCGATGTGTGGGATCGTACAAAATCAGCAAATTCATACTCACAAATTGGTTTCCTTTAAAGAAACAACATATCAGTCATATCATTTTTTAAATTCAATAAGAATTGAAGACATAGCTATTTTTTTTAGTTATTGAATGAACTCACATCCTTATCTTGTATGAGTTATTGAGGGAAGGTAGATCGCCATTATTCTATGGAGGCAGTGGTATGTTGATGAGGACATTGGGTCACCAGATTTAGAGCTGAATGGGTTTGCCAAGTGATGCCAATTTCCATTCAAGTGTTGATTTATAATTTTTTTCTATTCCTACTATCTCACTCTAAGAAGTAAGAAAAATAACTAATACCAAGATGGCATTCACGCATGAATGGAACAATGATGGGAATCCTGTATATAGACTCAAACTTAAATCAATTATTTAGCCAGCTGAGTGGTTTCAACTACTTGTCGCCAGTCCCATTCATGTGGTCCCATCTTTAATCCGCAGATCAGATCCTCCAACAAGCCGCCATATGGTCTGGGTTGGCTGAGTGTCTGGATTTCAATGAAACAAGCTACCGCCATCCGTTCCGATTGCACCCTCAAAAGTTCACTGTTTGAGCAATGGTATCATTCTTTAGCTCTTATAATGTTCTGGCGCCCTCATTCTCAGCTCCCATCTTCAAACCAAACCAGCTTACAGTTTATCGCCATTTGTCTTGACGATCCTGTTTATTCTCTTAGCCCCAATTCTTTGAAAGCCACCTTGATCTAACATAACTAGGTTGAGATCCTTTTTTCTCTCCCTCTCTCTGGTTTTTGGTCGTGTTTTGTTTCTTCCTATTGTATTTATCTATATATATACTAATAACATCTCATTATAGATTTGATAATTTCATTTTATTGAATTTTTCCTATTGTCTTGTGCATTGAGTCGTCGATGTTGACAAATTTTACGCACTGATCGTAGCAGTAAAAAATTACTGTCTCAGGACATTTGCCTGCTTATCCCTCCTCTCGACCTTTGTAACACATTTTGACCATTTGACAATTGTGGCTATTACCAAAAATCTTTCCTAGTTCCATTTTTCGGCGTTAGCTGCTTCCTGTTGCGACAATATCACTGGAAAGTGACACATCAACACCAACATAAAAACACCTGTTTTCCTGTTAACACCTACAACCTCCCTCATCTTCAAGTGTTTCTCACCCATCACTTTGACAATTGTGTCATAGGTCTGTAGTATAGATCATTACTTAATCACAGATCTGTCAAAAATTTCAACTCCAATTAGTCAATCTTCCCTTCCAACTTTCAAAATCTTCATCCACAAGGGGCAATATCTTCTGCACCTCTATAGCCCTCAACCTGGTATTCGATAGACAATAAATTTCTTTACTATATATACATATATATATATACCAATATCTCATAACGTTTGAATTTCAGACTTTACTTGCCCTCTACATATATTCTTTACCCACTGGGACTACCAAGTCTTGTTCATTTTGATGATCAAGAATCTAATTTAGCTATCATATTAGAAACAAGTCAATAGATTAATCTTCTTGCTCACTGGGGCGTTGGGTTCACCTTCAGTCACATTGCTCTATTTGTTTTTTGACATTTTGGCGCACTGTTAAAACTTCTTCTCGCGGGTTTCATTTCCATGCAAGACACTCACAACGATTGTGGAGAAAAATGCCCTCATTACCCTTCTGCATTTCTTTCTGAGTCGGTGGACTGTAGTGTTTCAACCTCTCAATATGTATCTTCCACAAAATTTAATAAGATTTCGCAGGACCAACCTGATCTTGCAACAGCTCAAGCTGCCATCAGTCCCCACTCTCCTGTTATCTCTAGTGGTGCAGAAGTAGCTTATCGCTTTGCTGAGGTTAGGCAAAAAGAGACAAATCGAGAAACCATGTAAAGAGATTTCTTTTAATTTTTTTTCTCTATCTACAAATTTTTAAATGAATGTAGGCTAATTATTACCTCATTATCATGATGGACTTGAATTTTGAAATCAACACTACTTTTTGTCCAGTAAATATGATTTAAAGATTAAACAACAGCCAGTGAAGTCTCGCATGGTAGGGAGCGGCGATAAAGCCGATCGGTCAGTTTTTTCATTTCAATTTCAAAAAATTCCAGTAGATATCTTGCGCAGTTTAAGATCATCTTCCTCACCTACGTTTGCTATGTCATCATCAGGCGGCCGATTGATCCCCCTCCTATCGTCCAACTCACTGTAACTGATGGCTTTCAAGATTTAACACTTCTCCAGTCACCTTGCTTTTTTTGCTTTGCGACTCTCTGCACTTCTGCGCCACCATTCACAGAGCTGTATTTTTTACCTGGAACTAAAAAGCCATACATCGTCGGTGCCATTGCCAGCTCCCTTTATCATGTCCGAGCAGATCCTGAAGGTGGGGATGGCCATTTTTTCGTGTTTGGGGATATCGGAGTGCGTGTTGAAGGGCAATACAGATTGAGATTATCTTTGTGAGTCAAGCAGCCCACCGGCTTCAAAGGCGTTTCCCTAAAACATACAAGGGAACGATTATTTCATAGGCACCAACGGAGATGCTAAAAGAAGTTCATTTTTTTTGTCCAACAGGTACGAAATTTTGGGCACTAAGATACATTATTGTGCCCACATCATGACAGAAGAATTTAAGGTTTATAACGCTAAAGCATTTCCTGGAATGGAAGGATCCACTGAGCTATCGCGTCACTTTCAAGGGCAAGGCATCAGGCTTCGCATACGCTCCAGCAACCCCAGCCCCTCCAACACTTCTAGACGTAAAACTCGATCAAAAAATAAAACTAGCAGCAGCGCTGCCAAGAACTTGAAAAATTCAAATCCTATGCCACAGGTTCAAGAAGACCCATCACTCCTATCTTCGCCCGAAAAGAGAAATAAACGTCGCGTAGAAGACAATTGGTTCCTGAATAGTGAAGGCGGATCTTTGCCCCGTGCTCGAGCTAGAAAAGTGCGACACACTTTACCTAGCATCCAGTCGATTTTAGAGGGAGCCACAGCGCGTCATTCTCCGCCTTCCACCAACCGCTTGCCACCGATGAGAATACATTCAAGTTCCGATCCACTGCATCCTAGGTCCCATCGAAGCAATGCCCAGTCACATCCATTTTCTTCATCTCTAATTCATTCCACCTCGGCACATTACTCTTCTTCACACTCATCAAGTCATCCTATAAGTCCAGATATACATTCGCACTCCATGCGAGACTTTCCATTCCCACAGACAGGCCATGCAAGTTTTCAGCGAAATTCTGACAGTCAAAGCTGGTCCTCCAGTGAGTCTTCTTCCCAGGTACATTCTACTTCGCGGCAGATACCCCCCTTATCTACATCTCCGTTTTTCTCATTAGTTAGTTCAGATAAACCTCCTTCTATTAGTCAGATAAGTCGCTAGAGATTATTTTCTCATTAAATTCTTTTGACTGAATCACTAGAAAATTTATTAAAGGTTTTTGGCGCAACATTGGATAATTTTCATTTTTTTAATGGATGACCAAAAACAAATTTATTTTCTCATGGGTTAAATACTTTTTAATAAAATTTAAATTGTTCGTAGTCTCGATTTTATGTGTGATAGCTATTTATAGGCTTAATTATTCTTCAGTTCTTGTAAAATCGTCGGGGTTGGAATTTTTAGTATCAGCTCAATGGCTTGAATCTCAAGGAAATACCATTCACAATAATGTTAGGGTTTAATTCCAAAGCTGCAAGGATAATTTGATAAATTTTCTTGATGTCTTGCTGCATCCTTTCTGTCTCTTACCCCATCACGTAATGGTAAATTCAATCTATTCTAATTTCTATGACTTTCAAGATTGGAGGCTTTGTCATAACCGTGTGTCAATGTTATTAGTACCCAATGTTAAATAACTGCAACTCGCCTCTCCCTCGGGCCCATGCAACCGCCTTCACACAGTGTCGTTCAGGACACTGCCCCCTCAATAATTACTTATTCCGTTTCAAAGTGGTAGAGTCTCCTGTATGTACCATGTGTGATAACAACAGTTAAGACGCTCCCGAAAACAACCTCTTGCTCTGCCCAGCTCACAAAGAGCTTCGGGCCATTCTAAATTTATCAGCTACCAAGCATACAGTCCCTTTTCACACATCTACATTACTATCTCCCTCTCCCATTATAGCAGATGTTGCATCTCATCTGGTTCATATTAAACATTTTGTTCACAACCTACCTTTATCCGGCTAAAATTATTTGTTTTTCTCCCTTAAGTTTTCATTTCTTTTATTGCACAGTTAACTCCCCAATAGTTAATTTTTACCCGCCTTGTCTTTACAGCATAATAAATCATTTCTCCTTCATTCCCCTTGTAGAGAGAGATTGTAAGAAATTAATAAAAAAAAGATGAATCACTGGGGTATGCACAATTTTTCTCTGAATGGTATGAGTCATTTTAAACTCAAATGATACATAAATTATCGGCTTGTATCGTTGAACTAATATAGGAGTAATTGATTTTAACACCTAGCACCACAAGTTTTCATTTCTGAAGAGAAGACATGAGAGAGAGCTTCAAGGACCAAAAGCCTGACTGAGAACTATTTTTGGTCTGCTACAATAATGGAGAAAATGATTTACAGTGAGAAATGATATATCCCGAAAAATATGAACAAGAATATATAAACTATAAGGAGAGACAGAAATTTACTGATTGGAAAAACAATCAAATATAGAATGTTATAAATGGAATACCTATACGAGATAATATTCTAGTAAAATCCTTGATTTAAAGAATAGGGTTTTTTAATTTATTAGAATCTCACCCAGCTAAGGGCACGAAGGCATGGTAAACTAATAGGCTAAGTACATGTGAGCAGTAATGAAGGTAATGGGTTAGGTGCCTGGGAAATTAACAAGATAAAAGGGGGAGCTAGGTGTCTCGAGAACACAGATGGGGTTGCCATAGGGGGGAAGGGGGGAGGCTAATCCCCAAAGGGTTTGTGGTTTGATGGACAGGGTTTTCAAGGATATAAGGGAAGTGGAATCTCACAGCTGACCCAAGGTGAATAACCAAGAACAATTTTCAAGATACTCGGGGGTTGGCAAAGAAGGCTAGGTTGACAAATTGGGTGGTTGAAAAAGTGGGGTGGGGTTTTCCAGCCTTCACATATGTGTCCATCCACCACAGGTTGCTGAGGAAGAATGAGAAATCAATGCCAGTAAGGAAACAAGTGTGCCAACCATGGACAAAGGGGTTCTGGTTAAAAATATTAGGGGGTGTCAGTTCTGGCAAATTGGCACTTAACTTAAGTGCAGATTTCAAACCAAATCAGCACTTACAAATCAGCACTTAAATTTTGAAAAGAAGTCACTTATTTCAAAAATGGGTGTCAGTTCTGACCTCAAATCAGACCTTTTCTTGCTCACCTACTTCTTGCCACACATTCCCCTTGTTAGTTTGTGCTTCATAGATCATGTTCTCACTATTTGTTTTCCAATTGAAACATTGTTATCTGACCAATGGTAAGTTTTTTTTACTTCTTTTTTTTCAGTTATTTTTCTTTTTCTCTTTTTCTTCTTGATCATTTAGGTATGTTTTTTGTTTTAATTTTGGTAAATTTTTCCACCTTTCATGCAACCACTCACACCACTGCCACCACCTTCTCTCTCACTACCACTGCCACCACCACCACCTCCTCCTTGCTCACTACCACCACCACCTTCTCACTCACTACCACTACCACCACCTCCACCTCCTCACTCACCACCACCACCACCTCCTCGCTCACTACTACTTCCACCTCATTCACTACCACTACCATCACCTCCACCTCCTCACTCACTACCACCGCCACCTTCTCACTCACCACCACTACAACCACCACCTCCTTGCTCACTACCACCACCACCACCACCTTGCTCACTACCACTACTACTACTACCACCACCACTCACACAGCCATCACCAGCTCGCTCACCCCCTCAACCACCTCACCCACCACCACAACCAGCTTTCTCACCACTACAACCACCTTTCTCACCACCAGATACAGCATCAAGAAAAAGAGAAATGATAATTTCACTATACAACTGTGGAAAAAAGTGCACTAGCCTAATTAACTATCAAAAAATAATAATAATGTCCTTATAGTTAAGAAAATGGCTGTACATGCTCTAAAATTGTAGCTAGGTGAGAGCAAATGAGCTTCAGAAGCTTGAGATACTTCTAAAATCCTCTTTTTTGAAATTTGAAATATACTAAAATATTTGAGACATGAGCAAGCAAATTTGGTGACTTGCTCATTGGTGTTTTGTACATAAGGAGCAAGAAATTTCACTCCTTCCTTTTTTTATGCAGTTAATTTTGGGTGTTTGAGATGTTTGGTTGCTTATAAATCAATCATGAGTGAGGGGAAAGGGGTGCAATGAAGAGAGGGAGTGGAGTGAAAGATGGGAGTGAATTAATGAGCAGAGAGGAGTGAGAGGAAGAGGGGAATTGAAAGGGGAGGGGTAATAGGAGCTGCAAGTGGAGAATGTAACAAAAGGAATGGAGAGGTAGTGGGAGGTGAGAGAGAGGGAGAGTAGTGAGAATTTTGAAACCAGCACTTTTGGTTGAGAAAGTGTGGATTTGAGTGAAATAAGTGACTTATTTCATTTTGAAATCCACCAGTGTTGGGGCTAGTGTGTTTCGGAAATCCGCACTTAAATAAGTGCGGATTTGTAAGTGCAGATTTTCCAGAACTGACACCCCCTATTAAGGTGGAAAAGAATACTTTCCAATATGGGGGTCAAACACATTGTTAGTATATACATATAATTTTAAAATTTTTCATTATTATTGTATTCATGGCATTACTTGCCCCAAAGTAGAACATTATGATCTGTATGTAGAAAGAAGACAACATGTCCTGGAATAGTGTGGGAAGTTACAGAAACAGTATATAACTCTCTATGTAGTAATAGTTATTCTCTATACTTCCTTTTCTTTGCTTACCATCTCATTCTATCTTTCTACACGTCCACACTTGACCAAGCAGGTGTGTATAATGATTAGTTCTAGTTTATGCTTTTATATTTACAAGTCATCCTCACTATAGGCAAGCACATCACAATCAGAATCTTCAGCTTCATCCTGGTGTTACTAGAGGAGAAGACTTACATTTGATTAAAGGTGTGCTTTGCCATAGATTATTGTTGTCATTAGTCTTATTCTTCTATTTACTGTAGGTCAGAACATCACTGCATTACTTGTGTGTTTTGGATTAGTAATGACATTCAACTGCACTGTTTAGGTGTGGTTATCTCTGCAATAAATATACTTCCTTTTCTTTGCTTACCATCTCGTTCTATCTTTCTACACATCCACACTTGACCAAGCAGGTTAGTGCATCACAATCAGGATCTTCAGCTTCATCCCAGTATTACTAGAGGAGAAGACTTATGTTTGATTAAAGGCCAGAACATCACTGCATTACTTGTGTGTTTCAGATTAGTAACAACATTTAACTGCACTGTTTAGGTTAGCGCATCAAAATAAGAATCCTCAGCTTCATCCCAGTGTTACTAGAGGAGAAGACTTACATTTGATTAAAGGTTAGCACATCACAATTAGAATCTTCAGCTTCATCCCAGTGTCACTAGAGGAGAAGACTTATGTTTGATTAAAGCTTCTTATATTTTAATACATTATCAGTACCAGGCTCCAATATCAAAGCTTAAAAAAACAACAACTAGTAACCAAATAAAATGGACAGCAATAGCATTCATGAATTATTATTGGCACTTGAAAACAAAAAATGACACTAAACTTGGAAACAACAACTATTTCACTTAGGCTGCTCAAATGGAAGGTCATCTCTTTGAAAACAATCTGTGGGAAGCAACGGAGAATGAGTTTGTCATAATAACAACCGAGAAAGAAGATGGAACCATAATAAATAAATCTCCAAGTGCAAACAAAATCAAGAAGTGTCAAAAGATAAACATGAAAGCTTACTCAATGATTTTACAACATCTTGATCACAAAAATACAATGCTTATTTGCAAATGTCTGGAGCTAAAGGGAGACCCATATAAAACATGGATGAAGCTGAAAGAAAGACATGCCAAGGTCAATCAATTCAGTAAAGCCGCTGCCTTCAAGTCACTAAATGATTTGAAATACTCCACAGATCTTAAAAATTTTATTACCAATATTCAAACTGTACTGCAAAACTTGAGAAATGCAAAAATAAGTTACGAAGGTGATACCGTGGCAACAAAAATTATTATGAAACTTCCTGATCAATATCACACCACAGCACAAAACATTCTTGCATCGGGAAAAGTTAACATGACAAATGTCCTGGCCAAACTCAAACAAACAAATAAATTCCACAATCTCCAGGATAATCAATCGAGTTAAGCAAAGAAAAATAACGCCCTGATAGCTGAATCAAGCAAAGCCGGTAAATCAACATCAAAGGAGAGAAAAACCAGAAAGAAATGCACTCACTGTAATAAAACTGGACATCTCAAAAGTGAATGTTGGGAAAAGATTGGAAAACCGAGTTGGGTGGAGCAACAAAATCAGTGGAAAAAGGAGATTGCTGAAAGAAATAAAAAAACAGAAGAATCAGCTATGATGGCGCACAATCAGTATGTACTCATATCTTCAATCAATAACAACACCAACCTGAAACCTATCCTTAACTCAGGAGCCACCTCAATGATGATTAAAGATCAAAAGTACTTCTGGACCTATCAGAGTACAAAATTTGACATTGTTACAGGCAATTATAGCACTAAATGTGTCAGTAGAGTGACTGTTAAGTTAGTTGAAGGGGATAATGTTGTGACTCTTGATGCACTCCATGTACCTAAATTACTGTATGATCTTGTTTCAACAATTGAGTTCTGGAGAAAGTATTATCAAGTCAACTTTCTTAAAAACCCCAAAAGATGCATTGTCAGCAATAAAAATCTCAAATTTCATGCAGACGTTGAAAATAACTTGTGCAAAATGTGTGGTGAATTCAAAGTTGTTGAGTCTGCTCTGTTATGTTCCGTTAAGATTTGGCATGATAGACTGGGCCATCCAAATTTGAAGTACACAAAGTCAACTGTTGATGAGAATCTTGATGATAGTCAGTTCTTCTGTGAAGTATGTGAATTGACGAAAGCAAAAAAGCTACCTTTCAAAGGTCATCTTCCAACACCAAAGAAACCAATGGAAGTAATCCACACTGATCTTAGTGGAAGAATAAGTACACCAACCAACAGTGGCTACCAATACTACATGATAATAAATGACGGTTTAATGTTGACTCAAGCCGCGTATCTGTTGAAAAGTAATGATGAAGCTTTAGTTAAACTGACTGAGTTCAAATCTAAGTATGAAAATATCTGCAAAACAAAAATCAAAGTCATTGTAGCTGATGGAGGAGGAGAGTATTTTTCCAATAAATTTGAGACATATCTTAAAGACAACAGAATCACTCACCAAGTTACAGCTCCCTACACACCAGAGCAAAATCCAATCAGCAAAAGAGGGAGCAGGTTCACCACCAAAAAGGCACGTGAAATGTTGTTTCAATCAGGATTACCACTTAGATACTGGGGAGAAGAAGTAACCATGGCAGTGTATCTTGAAAATTTGATAGTCAGCAAAGCAGCAAACATGGTTTCACCACATGAAGCACTTACTGGCTGGAAACCAAAGATTTATCACCTCCATCCATTTGGCTGTCTAGCTATTTCCAATATCCCAAAACAACTCAGAAAGAGTAAATTTGCTCCAACAGGCACAAGATGTGTTCTACTTGGATACTCTGAAGTAAATAATAATTATAAGATTATGGATCTGCAATCAAAAAGAATATTCTTCACTCACAATGCCACATTTAAATGAATTAGTTTTTCCTATGAAAGATCAAACCAGTCCAAAAGAGTCCTTCACTATCATCTCAATACAAAAATCAACAGAGACTAATGTGACTAGAAATATTGAAGACAAAGATGAATTTCATGATTCAGTGGAAGAACAAACCAAAGAGCAAGATAACTCTAACAAAAATCCAACTCACCAACAACTAATTCTTTGACTTGGACCACCACCATCTGAAGACAATCCAGATCAACGCACAGGGCCAACATTACAATCACATAATTGAGCACTAATAGCTGAATTAGAGGGAACCCATAATTCTCTCATACACTTTGTTGAAAAACAAAGTACAGATCATGAAAATTATAGAAAGGCAACCAGTGGAGGTCAAACAGCACATTGGGTTGGTGCAATCAAAGAAGAACTGGACTCACTTCACAAGAATCATGTATAGTGTACTGTTACAAACGAGAGACAAAAGACACTTCCTACATGATGGATCTTTAAAACTAAGTACAATGAAAACGGTGTACTCAATAAGTTCAAAGCAAGATTAGTAATCAAGGGCTATCTTCAGAAACAAAGTATAGACTTCAACACGACCTTTGCACCTACAGAAAGAATGGCTATCCTACATACTATCTTTGAATTGGCAGCTATTGAGGGACTACCAATTCACCAACTCGACATAAAAACTGCATTCTTAAACTGCACATTAGACAAAGATATCTTCATTCAAGCTCCAGAAGGATTCACTCAGTGGTTGGACCAATTGAACCTAAACTGTAGATACAAAATTGAACAGCTTAATAATGGAAATTATATATTGAAATTGAAGAAAGCGCTATATGGCCTAAAGCAAGCACCAAGGGCTTGGTATCAAGAAATATCCAAATGGTTTCATAAGCATAAGTTCAGAACCAGTAACAGTGATCCTTGCCTATTCATCAGGAAAGACACAGACGATAACTACTTATACGTGTTCATCTGGGTCAAAAATATGGAAATCATTGGTCATGGTGCTCACCAGTTTCACTCCGAGCTGTCAAAAGATTTAAAAGTCCATGATTTCACTAAAGAAACCTATTTTCTCGGTATACAAATCACATGTCTAAACGCCACTACGATTTAGCTACATCAAAGTCAATATATCATAGATCTTCTGGAAAAATTTGGCATGACCAACTATAAAATCAACCCTACTCCCATGTAATCAAATCTCCAACTACTTCCATAAGATGATGAAAAACACAGTAATTTCACAAAAAAAGGGAATGATTATTGAAGCATATTTGGTAGTTTAGGATACCTAGCTCAGTGTACCAGACCAGACATTACCCATGCAGTCAATTAATTATTGCAGTTTCTCATAAAACTGAATCAGTTTCACTGGCAAGCTTCTCTCAGAATTCTACAATATCTCAAGGGAACATCCAATGTAGGATTAATATACTCACGAGATTACAAAACACTTATACCAGCAAAAACAAACACTATCAATCAAGCACCTATGGGCTTCAGTGATGCTGACTGGGCTGGCTGCAATCTGACATGCAGATCAAATAATGGGTATGCCTTTCTACTTGGTGGTGGAGCCATTTCATGGAAAAGTAAAAAACAAAACACAGTTTCAACGTCAGCCACTGAATCTGAATACAAAGGATATCTGGATGCTAGACTGGAAGGTGTTTGGCTGCAAAAATTGTTAAGTGAATTAGGGTATGAAAAAAATCAAGGAACTCTACTGTATGGAGACAATCAAGGTGCAATAGCACTGTCAAATAACCCCATAGCTCACAAACAAACAAAACATATTGAAGTCCATTTCAATTGGGTTAGAGAAAGAGTACTAGATGGAGAAATAAACCTCAAGTCATGCTCTAAAAATGACATGGTTGCCAATATTATGACTAAAGCACTAGATTGCACAAAGTTTGAAAAATTCAGAATGGATCTGGGCTTAAATGTGTGTCATCGTAATATTGGGTCAAGTAATGAGGTGGAGTGTTAGTATATACATATAATTTTAAAATTTTTCATTATTATTGTATTCATGGCATTACTTGCCCCAAATTAGAACATTATTATCTGTATGTAGAAAGAAGACAATGTGTCCTGGAATAGCGTGGGAAGTTACAGAAACAGTATAAATCTCTCTATGTAGTAATAGTTATTCTCTATACTTCCTTTTATTTGCTTACCATTTTGTTCTATCTTTCTGCATGTCCACACTTGACCAAGCAGGTGTGTATAATGATTAGTTCTAGTTTTTGCTTTTATATTTACAAGTCATCCTCACTATAGGTTAGCACATCACAATCAGAATCTTCAGCTTCATCCCAGTGTTACTAGAGGAAAAGACTTACATATTATTAAAGCTTCTTATATTATAATACACATGACCACATAATACACACTGGCTACTCTACCAATGAGCTAATCAGACCACTACATGTAAGGTGCATCCATCACAAAAAAGGGAGTGAGGTGGAAGGGGTTCAAAACTGCAACACACAAGTCAAGGTGACTGTCAGGATAAGTTCAAGTACAGAGGTGTGAATAGCTTTATTAGTCAGTTTTCTAGAAGATTTTAATGGTCCTATATTAATACTGTAGTAAAAATCTAATAAGTATTAAAATATTACTCAATATAAGGGTCTCAGTAATTTAATTTCACTAATGAGAAATGGGTTAAAATCTTATAGTTGGTAGAAAAATAGATATAATACTCCAAACACAATTCAAAGACTTTAAAAGTTCTAATGAAATTTAATGTAATTGTAATTGTTATATTCATTAATTGAAATGCTAAAGAATGTACAATATAAGCCCAATAACCTCCTCCTTTTATACCCATTAAGCTCTCAATGTTTCCCCTTCATTTATCAATCCTCTCAATAGCCAATGACAACTCCAATTATCAGTTACAAATGCCCATCAACCTAAGGATAGCCCAGTAACAAAAGAAGAATCATATCACATGCCAAAATACAAAAATAACCAGTGTTGATTCATCAAAAAAAGAGTAATAACAAAAATAAGAGTATATCCATGTAATTCTTGAAATTAAAGACAAAGTAAGGAAGGAAAAGTACTAAATATAACCCATAATTAAGGGAGATTAACAGTAGAAATGAAATGGTTAATTATTCCAAATTACTAAGAGAAATTCCCATCCAAATATGACCAATATTGACTGAGAGACCACTGAGAAACCCAAAATAAGACATCAAATGTGGGGTAACTGCATGCAGTCTCTTGGAAGGCGCTTACATGGGTAAGTCCTTGACTAAATAGGCAATTTTAAGCATGGTAGATAATTATAGGCACCAATCTTGTGGTTTGTCAGTGTATCTATTATTTATTAATGGTCCTACTACTTATTAAAAAATGATTTAGTTATTCAACCTCAGGGGAAAACTAATAAAATAGTTATACTCAAATAAAACTCACAATACTTGGATTTAAATGCGTGCTAGTGGTGGAAAATAAATGAATATAATATAGTTATAGCTTATATAAAGATAATATCAATTTATAATGGCTTTATAATATATCTTTGAATAATAATTGTGTTATAATGTTTGTTTGAATTGTAGTAAGTAAGTGATGTCTAATAACCGGCAAATTCCTCCCTTACTTATACCAAAGTCCACTGGAGTGCACAGACCTTCAATCCAGATGATGTCACTGCTATCCCGGGCAATTACAGCACTGTGAGGGCCCATCACCTCCCCATGGCGCCCAATTCAAGAAGATTCAACACCCAGACCTCCAGTAAGGACCCTCCATCACAATTAATGATAAAACAGACCCATACTATAAATAGAAAATCCAGATAAAAGCAGATACCATAAAGAAACAGGTAAAATAACTCATCCAAAGATAATATAATGAAGCCCAAAGCATATAAATGAAACAAATGAAATTTCCAGGCCCCCAATAACATCCCCAAGCATCCATATTAACCCAGAAATGACCTCCCAACCCATAAATCCGTGAATATCTATCCAAGGAAGCAGATTAAGCTATCCAGACTGAGTGTATGCACCTGAAATAGATGTTTATGCTTATGTAGGCATTGTGAGTCCACTGGATACGTCCATATGACCTAAAATACGCAGAAAAACAAAGGTTATAGGCTATTACGAGGCTAAAACCCACTTATATACCTAAATATACATAATATACTGCATATTTCACTGAATATGAGATTTATGTATACATATAAGCTTATGCATGTCAATAATTACTTGATATCACTTAAGATAAGTATATTATGACTCCATTAACATCTTAATAAGTATTATTAGGCTATGAATAAGCTATTTAAACTACTATAATTTATATAATAGAGTAATAATTATATATATATGTAATATAATCATATATATTATTGTTTTAACCTTATTTTTAAGATATAAGCTTAATGTACTTAAGGTTATCTTATTTTAAGTATAAGAAATACTCAGTACTAGGGATATCTAGGCTGACACTCCGCCACCCAAAAAAAGACAATAAAAAAATGTTAAGACATTTTAATTTAAAGTAAGGAGTGAATAGAATTTTTTTCAAAATTTTCTATAATACATAAACTGAATACACAGTATTATTTTGTTTAAATTTTTTCAAGAGATTCTTAAAATCAAAGATTTCATTTTCTGTAATCCACTGGTCATATTCACTTGATTTATTTTTAAACCTTAATAGATACTCAACTCCCTTTTCTTTAGTAAGGTGTCTCTTTTTAAGTATCTTTTCAATTTCTGCCTTTTCAACTATTTCTTCAGGTTGCTGTTTATGCCTTCCAGATCTTCTTGGAATTAGAGCAGTATTATTAGAATGGTATGGTTTTATAAGAGAAATAGGAAATACTGGATGTTTTCTATCATATGGTGCATATAGAATAACCTCAACAGCATTGTTACCAACTATCTTTTTAACAACAAATGGTCCAATGAATGGATCCTTCAATTTAACATTACCATTTAAATTGAAATGTAGTGTAGAAATAAGGATTTCATCACCCTCTATGAACATTTGTTCTTTATGGGCTTTATCCCATCTTTTCTTCTCATACTCATACGCCTTATTTATACGTTCTTGAGCATGTTTTCTGCATAATTCTTGCATCTGAAGAAAATATTTAGTACCTGGATGGATATCCAATCTAGGTAATTTATTAAGAGTTTTAGAAGGGGTATTAGGTACATAACCCAACCATAACTCAAATGGCTTTTTGCAAGTGACAGAATGTACTGTACTATTGTATGCAAATTCTAAACCTGGGATAAGGGTTACTGAATCATGTGTGAATTTTTAATTGTCTTTAAAGTTAAGACCAAAAGCACATTATATTCTTATCATATCTTCTAAAGTTTGTAATATTCTTTCTGCTAGCCCATCAGTTCGTGGATGGTGTGCTGTAGAAAGTTTTAATTGACACCCTGAAACATCCATAAGTGATGTCCAGAACTCAGAAGTAAATTTGGGATCTCTGTCAGAGACTATTGCTTTGGGGAAACCTGCTATATTTAACATTTGTGTCCACCATAAAAAAGATAGTCCTTTACAGAAACCACTTTGTGGGTAGGAATAAATTTACACATCTTTGTAAATCTATCTACAATTACCCAGCAGGAGTTATAACTCTTATGCCCTGCTATTAGCAAAACTGTTACAAATTCCATGTTAATTATTTCCCATGGAGCTTTTGATTTCTCAATTCGTTGTAATAAACTAGCTCTTTTGCCTGTTAATCTTTTAGATTTTTGACAAGAATCACATGTCTCAACATATTTTTGAACATCCTCAGACATGTTAATTCACCAAGCTGTATTTTTAACTCTGGTTAATGTTTTATGGTAGTCAAAATGACCTGCTAAGATATCATCATGACATATGCTTAACATTAACTCCTTCATTGAAGGGGATATTACAATTACATTACTTAATTTTTTCCTGTAATATATAAAAACATCCTCAATGGAAAGTTTCCTTTTTTAATGCCTCTTTATACTTATTTGGTAATGTTTTTATTAAAACATTCATTGAAGAATTAGATGGATCATTTAATATTGTAGTGAGTTTACTCAAGTCAGGATCTGAAGCATACATATCAAGAATTTATTGCATATATTCATCCTCAAGATCTACAATATAAATGCCATAAATATTAATAATCTCTGATTCAGGAACATATGCAGGATTATCATCATTATTAGGCAGAGGTACTCTAGATTACAAGTCTACATTAGAGTATAAGGTTTCTGCTCTATGTGTAATAGTCATCCGTCCTCTGTATTCTTGTACAGCTAATTGCCATCTAAACATGTGTCTATTAGAAGTTTTCATGTTTAAGAGTGACTTAACTGCACTACAGTCAGTTATTAACTCTAATTTTTGGTCTTCAAGGTAGTAATGTAGCTTCTCAGTAGCCCATACTACTGCCAAACATTCAAGTTGAGTAGCACCATATTTCAATTCACTACTTCTTAGAGTACATGAAAAATAACAAATTACTACTTCTGAAATTTTTCCTTCAATAAGTTTTTTTTTGATGAAAAGCAGCACCCAGACCAATAAAACTTGCATCTGTATATAATACAAAAGGTAACAATGTATACCATTAACCATCTTTCAATCATTTCATTATGGAATGTTATATCCATTAAATTCTGAAATACTGATGGAGAATTTTTTTGGTCCAAATGGCATCCTGACATATTTATAAATTCCCATGTGTGTTGTTATCAACAAAAAGTTCTGTGAACTCTTTTCAACAGGAATTTGATGGTACCCTTCATTTCCATCTAGGCAACTTATATACTTAGCACCTTTAAGGGTAAAATTTATAGAGGCAATCCTTGGCAAGGGATAAATATCATCAACTGAAAATGTATTTAATGCTCTATAATCACCACACAGTCTTGCTTTATCTTGTTAATAAGAAATTAGCACTGGTGATATTACACAAAATTTTGGTGTAGTTTCAAACTTCTCAAAAATGTTCATTTTTAATAACATCTTAATATTATTCTCTATGTCTTTCCTCTTCATTGGTGAATCAGGGTATGGTTTCTTTTTAAGACTAGAAGGAATATTATCCATATCACAGGTTAAACTAATCTTCATTTCATGATCTTTTACAAGGCCAAACTCATTTGTACCATGCGCAAAAGCCATTGGAAATGCTTTAATTAAGTCCAAAATATTCTTTTTCTCAGCTTCACTTATCTGAGTGCCAAATGATGCTTTTGAAATTTCTGTTTCCAAAAGTTCCATCTCATTGGATTCTCTTCCTTTGCAAGGAATATTTGTAACTGACTCAATGTGTAAAACTGTGTTAAAAGAATTTATTTTATATTTCCTTTTACCATTCAAGCCAATTGTAAAATTTTTATTAGAAGGGTCTAATTTCACACCAAACTTAGTCATAATATCATTTCAAATGATAAAACAGTTACTACAGTTAGAATTATCCATTATTACAAAGTCACAAGTTACTCTTACATAACCATTTTGATGTTTAAAGAAAACAGCAGCTTTGTATCTACCAATGGGATGTAGTACTGATCAAACAACTCTCCAAATTTTACTTTGAAGGGGTTCCAGCTTAGACTTATATACACTATCAATTTTCTGCAATGTATTAGTAGAAACAACAGAGCCAGCAGCTCCTGTGTCTAATACTATATTAAAATTTTCACCAGAAATGATAGCTGGAACCGTGATAGGTGTCATTCTAATGTTATCAGCTTGTATATCTTTAATGATTTCAGCATCCTCAAAATTCATTAAAGATTCAATTGAGTCCATAATATCTTTAATGATTTCAGCATCCTCAAAATTCATTAAAGATTCATTTGAGTCCATATTTAATATTGGATTGTCAAAGATGGACAAATCATCTTACAACATACAGACTTCATTTTCATCACTACATGAGATATTACTGTCATAATCACTTGGATTTTTACTTTTCTCAGTATCAGTTTCAGATTCACTTTGATTTTCAACAATATTTATATTCTTCTCACATTTGTGACCTTTAACCCAAGGTTTGTTACACTTATAACAAGTATTTGTCTCATACTTTTTTGGTACTACAGGTGCAGTAGGTTTTTTCTGCTTCTCCTGAAGTGTTTTTGAATTCTATTTTTTCACAGGTTCAACATTTTGTTTATAAGTGGAATACCTTGCTTCATACTTATGGTTTAGTAATATTTCATTGTAAATATTAATAAAGTCAGAATATTCAGTAACATTAATTGTTCTAGCTACAACAATGTCTCTGAAAGAGATAGGTAATTTATATATTATCTTATCTTTCCATAAGTTAAAACCCATGTTAGGCTCAATGGCTTTTAATATTTTATTTTAATTCATTAAAAATACCATAGGTTTGTCACCATTCAATGGATTGTACCTAGTTTTCTCATAAAGTCTCTGCTGAGTGAGTCAGAATTTAGAACCTCCAAATTGTTTTTCAATTAGTTGTTTCCATTCAGCCCAAGAGTAGTCTTTAACCTCCTTCAAAACAACTTCAAACTATAATAAATCAACATCCTTAAATAAAGAGATCAATTGTGATGTTATTTCTTCATCTGGTAACTTATATGAGAATTTTAAGTTGTCAATTCTTTGGATAAACTGTTTCCAATCAGAGCTGGCTTCCCCATCATAAGTTGGGTACTGATTTATCTTAGGCCAGTTATCTGATTGGATTTTATTTCAATAATCTTAGGTAAATTCAACAACTCATTTAATCTTGATAAATGGTCTTGTATTTCCTCCTGTACAGATTTGAGACTTAAATTTTCAGATTTGACACTACCACCAGATGTTTTTATTTGTGGTGGTATAGGGAAGGAATGAGGTTCACTTTTGCCAATGAAAGGATTATTATTATACTGAGTATACTTATGATTAACCTGGTTCATTAGTAGATTGGAAGTTTCAATCTCAACTTTAGTCAATCTTTGTAGCAGCTCAGAGACACTTTGATTTGTCTAGGCAAAAGATAACTTAGTTCTTGATTCAGTTTACAATAAATGTGTTTCATAAAATTTTTCAAACTCACAGAATTTGTTTGAAAGTTCACTATATTTATTACTCAATGAATCATATTTAAGAGTTAGAGACAAATGTTCATTCTCTAATTCTTTACTACATGCTTCCAGTTGATAAATATTTAATGTTAAGGATGAAATTGTATCACTTGTGAGCTTAACTGTCTGTTCCTCACAATCAGTCATTCTATTCCACAATGCTGAAACAATTCTATGGACAGTTGGATTATTATTAAAATACTCCAAGTCTTCCTTTCAATTCTCTCACTCTCTTGTGAAATTCTGATCTCACTAGTAAGTGGTGGCAACTGAGGATTAACTGTATTATAAATACTACTGTCGTTATTGACAAAAGACAAGTCAGGTGTATCTACATTAAAACCTAATTTTCTCAAGTCCTCTTCTATTATCTGCACAGATTTGACATCAATAATATTACCTACATTGTAATTATCAGTATTGTGTTCAATCTGAGAGGGTAATCTACTTACCAGGGGATTTGTGTGAGCCCTGATTTTTGGCGCCTTTGTTTTCCCTTGTAGGGGTGAACTGAGGAAGTCTGATGAGGAGGAGGATCCTTGTTGCAGTTGTGACTGGACCATTGTTGATGGAACCAATACCACTTCCATTTGTCTACCAGAATTTTCTCCTGGGAGTGATGTGACCCTCCTGGGGAAGGGGGTTTCTGAATTTTCTGGCCTCCGTTTAGCTCTGCCAGTAATTTTTTTATCTTTTGAAATCCTACCCTGCAATTGTTCTGTAATTGCTCTACCTCCTTAAGCATGAGGGACTTTGATTCCTCCAACTTCAATACCTGTTTTGCCAGATGAGATAGTTGATCCTGTAGAGGAGGAGACGTCTTTTTTATGGTAATCTTTTTTAAGAGGGCGTCTTTTTTCTCTATGCTCATTTTCTCTGCCTGGGGGTATGACTGACCCTTCATGGTTATGTCCTTGAGCAATGTTTTTGTTAGCTTTAGACCTGGTGTTATAAGCAGGTTTTTCACTTAAATTATCCTGGGGAGCATTCATATTGATAAAAATAACAATATATCACGTCTACAGAAAGGAAAACCTATTGGAATTAGTAGATTAAAAGTATTAGCAATGTTATTACTAATAAAAAGCACTGGAGTTTACCCTGAATTTAAATCTTTATTTATTTAAATAAAATGTAATAAAAATTCAAAAAATCTGTTAAAAATAAAATAATAAGTTTAACTAGACCTTTATAAGGTTGAGTTAATATCTTACCAAGCTTTAACCAAATACCAATTTAATTGGATGTTATATTGGTGACAAAATACCAAGTTAAATTGGGTTTTTATTGGGTACAGTTACTACTGTAAATACCTAATTTTTATTATAAAAAATTAGTACAATTATTATAAGGGTTCTTTTCCGCAATCACTGAGTTATTATGACCCACTAATATGCAGAAGACCCAAATATTTGGTTATTTTGAGCTATACTACAGTAAAAATCACGTCCCAAGGCTTATACTAAATAATAAGTAAAAAACTAAGTTAAGACCCCCAATTGTCAGTGTATCTAGTATTTAAGTATGATTTAATAGTATTTATTAATTTTCCTACTACTTTTTAATAGGTGATTTAGTGATTAAACCTCAGGGGAAGACTAATAAAATAGTTATACTAAAATAAAACTCACAATAAATGGATTTAAATGTGTGCTAGTGGTGGAAAATAGATGAATATAATATAGTTATAGCTTATATAAAGATAATATCAATTTATAATAGCTTTATAATATATCTTTGAATAATACTTGTGTTATAATGTTTGTTTGAATTGTATTAAGTAAGTGATGTCTAATAACTGTCAAAATCCTCCCTTACTTATATCAAAATCCACTGGAGTGCACAGACCTTCAATCCAGATGATGTCACTGCTATCCCCGGCAATGACAGAACTGTGAGGGCCCATAACCTCCCCATGTCGTCCACTTCAGGAAGATTCAACACCTAGACCTCCAGTAAGGACCCTCCATCACAATTAATGATAACACAGACCCATACCATAAATAGAAAATCCAGATAAAAGCGGATACCATAAAGAAACAGG
Source organism: Hemileia vastatrix (assembly GCA_030280995.1). Taxonomy (NCBI): domain Eukaryota; kingdom Fungi; phylum Basidiomycota; class Pucciniomycetes; order Pucciniales; family Zaghouaniaceae; genus Hemileia; species Hemileia vastatrix. The sequence goes on along the minus strand of JASXTE010000010.1, from coordinate 10,733,724 downwards.
TAAAATAACTCATCCAAAGAGAATATAATAAAACCCAAAGCATATAAAGGAAAAAAATGAAATGTCCAAGCCCCCAATATTATCCCCAAGCATCCATATTAACCCAGAAATGACCTCCCAACCCATAAATCCGTGAATATCTATCCATGGAAGCAGATTAAGCTGTCCAGACTGAGTGTATGCGCCTGAAATAGATGTTTATGCTTCTGTAGGCTTTGTGAGTCCACTGGATACGTCCATATGACCTAAAACACGCAGAAAAACAAAGGTTATAGGCTATTACGAGGCTAAAACCCACTTATATACCTAAATATACATAATATACTGCATATTTCACTGAATATGAGATTTATGTATACATATAAGCTTATGTATGTCAATAATTACTTGATATCACTTAAGATAAGTATATTATGACTCCATTAACACCTTAATAAGTTATATTAGGCTATGGATAAGCTATTTAAACTACTATAATTTATATAATAGAGTAATAATTATATATATATGTAATATAATCATATATATTATTGTTTTAACCTTATTTTTAAGATATAAGCTTAATGTAATTAAGGTTAACTTATTTTAAGTATAAGAAATATTCAGTCCTAGGGATATCTAGGCTGACATGGTTATTAATGAAAGTAGAGCATATAATGAAGTCAATGCACTAATAATTAAATTAGGACACTAAATAAGCACCTGTCACTTTTTTTAGCATTTTTCACCATAGTGGGCATACAATTTGGGGGTGATTATAGTATGAAATTTCTAACTTTTCAAAAAATGAAGCTATTCATGTGGGACAAATGCAGACAGTATGCGGCCAGTAGACAGAAGCCATTTCTAGCATAAAAAACATCAAATTTGAAAAGTGTTATTTCTATGCATTTGAATAACCAAATCAATAGTTCTAATTAAGACAAATTGATCTGTAAATGATAATTTTCAATATTATTAAATTTATAGTGCATATATTCAACTTTTATGTGATTTAAAGCACATATCTTATTTTTTCCATGAAATCATGAAAATAACGGTTTTAAGTATACATAAAAATTATGTAGCCTTATGTTTAAGGTTATAAATATTAACCTAGAATATTGAAAATTAATATCAAGTACATAAGACTTATAAAAGGTGGATATATGCATGTATATAAGGTATTATAATGGCATATATTGTATTTAATCATTAATTTCACTTCTGTATGCATCTTGTATACCTTTATTAATTGCTCTAATGTGTACTAAATGTGTTTAAAATAATTTTTAAGTAGTTTTTACTTAGTCCTGGGAATATCCAAGCTGACACTCACCAACAAAAAAAACAATAAAAAAATGATAAATTATAAATCTTTTTATTTTTAATTTTTAGGTATTCAAAAAAATATGTAGCATTAAAGAGTAATTCTTTAAAGAAATAAAACATAAAAGATATTATGAGTACTGGTTCTAACCCCTCAGCTGGTTGAACAGAATATTATTTCTGTTTTAATTTTTCAAGAAGAGAGAATAGATTTAAAATTTCCTTTTCAGGTGTTCACTTATCAAATTCATTTGATTTTCTCTTATATCTTAATAAATACTCAGTTCCTTTCTTTTTAGTAAGGATTCTTTTCTTGAGTATTTTTTTAACCCCTGATTTTTCCACAAGTTCTTAAGGCTGTTTCCAAGGCCTTCTCCTTCTTTTTAGAAATAAAACAGGATCATTTGCATTTTAAGGTTTTAATCATGAGATAGAGAAAAATGGAGATTTCCTATCATATGAGGCATCTAATAGGGGGTGTCAGTTCTGGCAAATCCGCACTTACAAATCCGCACTTAAATAAGTGCGGATTTCCAAAACACACTAGCCCCAATACTGGTGGATTTCAAAATGAAATAAGTCACTTATTTCACTCAAATCCGCACTTTCTCAACCAAAAGTGCTGGTTTCACCATCAAGTCCCATTTCACTGATTTGTCAGCATCATCCCATTCATACGCAGCACTCCGCAGCATAACACTTCATAACTCAAAACATTGTACATCACTTACATCTTCATATCATATCGTATAAGAGTTATGCCTTCCTCACTTTCAAATCATGATAAATTACATAAAGCAATGACTTTCATGGCTCTTGAACTGCTCTTGGACTCTGATTGCAATTCTGATTCTTATCTAGAAGAAGATTTTGTCTTTTTATCAAAAATGGCCACAAAACGTTACCTTCTTCCCAGAAAGCCTCAAGTACTTCATACCCCCAAGTACACCATCCAAACACTTCTTAAACTATCTACACCCAGTTTTAGACAGCTGTTCAGGACTTCTCAGGATTTTTTCCTTAAATTTCTTGAGCTTATTCAGGATCATCCCATATTTCACAATAATTCTCAAAAAGAACAACAACATCCTTCAATTCAATTGGCCATCACACTATGTCATTTGTGTTCAAATGGTAATGGAGCCGCTTTGAAACATTTAGAAAATGTCTTTGATTTAGGGTATGGTCCAGTTAACACTTATACCAAACAATGTATCACTGCCATCAACTCCTTGTAATCTCAAATTCTCACCTGGCCAACAAAAGAAGAGCGACTTGAATCATCTCAGGTTATGCAAGCAGAGGGCTTCCCAGGATGTATTGGTTTTGTTGATGGTACTGCTATTCCTTTGAGCCAGAAACCTGCTCAAGGTTGAAACAATTACCTTCACATTCTCGTCAAAAATTTTCACCAAAATATTTACAAGTCAAAAAAATTCCATATCTGTTTTGAAAAATTTGCAATACTCTCCCCTGCATTTTATTGAACCAAGGGGTGGATATCACCAAAATATTTCTAAGTCATCAATTTCACATGTCAGATTTGAAAATTTGGCAATACCCCCCCCTGCATTTTATTGAAGTAAGTGGTGGAAGTCATCTAAATTTAATATAATTACATAAATTATTAAATAAATATCTAATATATATCAATTTCCCTAGTTTAAAGTAATGACAATCCCTCAAGCCAAAATGCAGATCAAATCTAGAAACAAAAGTTTGGGACTTTCCACAGGTATAGGCTAGAGGAACCCCATGAAACAAATAAATGCTATCATGATTACCATTTATACAACACAAGGTCGTGGGCCCATTACTTTAGTTGAGGAAATTGATACATAAAAAATATTTATTAAAAATTTACGAAAAAATATAAAATTTTCGATGACAACTCTAATCCCCATACTTTTTGGATCTAAATAAAGTTTTTTTAAATCAATTAACTTTACCTTCTTTCATTACCTTATTGATTCTTTGAATCAACTTATGACTGATTTGAAATGAGCAACCAAAATGTGTTAAATCTTGACAGGATTCCAAACCAGGAGGAGCTTTGGTTGTTTGATGATTATCCTTAGAAGAATTCCAAATAGTTTTGATGATACCATTTCCCAAACCAAAATCAATGATGCACCGGCGGTCTGGAAAATATAAACCATGTCATTTGATTTTAGCTGGAGATGGTATTGGTTGGCCAGTAATCGGTTTGATGTATGAGAATATACCAAAAGTAAGAAAATTGGTGTCCTTGGTATCGGTGTGGTAGCCTAAAGTTTAGTATGGCACCTAAGTACGTAAATGGAGTTATTACGGCGTGCAAGATTGGCGTTATTATTTTTTTATATATAAAAGGGTTTTATTTAATTTATTTGAGTTTTAAATATGAAGAAATTGGTCACGAGCGAATGCCTACACGAAAACAATTTATTTTACGGAGAAAACTTATTTTTACGGTCTGAAAAATTTATAAGTATTAAGTCGAGTCACTCAAGAACCTTGGGAAATTTTCCCATTTGGCTCAGTGGGGGGACCTATGAGGTTGGAATCAGGAGTATTCGGCTCATAGGAAGATCCACTCTCTCAATGCTGTGACAAGAAGGAAGACTGGTATATGGGAGTCTGAAGGGATTCAAACCTTGCTCTCAGTAGTGGAATCATCACAAGATTTATATTATTTTATGTTATATCAAGCCAGAGAAGAAGAAAGAACGTTTTTATTATAAAGATTTAAAAGAAGACCAGCTAAAACAAATTTATCAAATTACTTTATTGGAAAAGATAATTCTTTTGGAATTGCTCAACCACTTATGCAAAGTTATAAGAATGGGGACATTCTCAATTGGAGGGAGGATGTGGTAGCCTAAAGTTTAGTATGGCACCTAAGTACGTAAATGGAGTTATTACGGCGTGCAAGATTGGCGTTATTATTTTTTTATATATAAAAGGGTTTTATTTAATTTATTTGAGTTTTAAATATGAAGAAATTGGTCACGAGCGAATGCCTACACGAAAACAATTTATTTTATGGAGAAAACTTATTTTTACGGTCTGAAAAATTTATAAGTATTAAGTCGAGTCACTCAAGAGCCTTGGGAAATTTTCCCAGAATTGTTACTATTTTTCTTATATTTTTAAATGAATTTTAAAGTTTTATAGAAATATTTACGTTTTCAGAAATTACTTAACTTTGATGAATTTTCACGGGGTAATTAGAGCTGCGCAGACTACGAAAATTAGTTTGGTATGTAAAGGGGAAGTAGCTCTATTATGTGTAATTTTTCTAGATTTTTTTATTATAGGTTTAAGGTTCTAATTGATTCCGGAAGTCCGGACGGACTCCGTTTCGACTCCGTTCAGACTCCGCTTCGACTCCGCTTCGACTCCGTACGGACTCCGCTTTGGCTCCGTACGGACTCCGTACGGGCTCCGGATTGACTCTGGAGGAGCTCTGGAGGGGAAAACTTAGGCACGTGACTAGGAATACTTAAGCACTTCTCAAACTCGAAATTGAGAAGGGGGACACATCATACAGCTTAATCATTAACCACCACGGTCTTATTTTTTATTACTCAACAAATTAAATAAATTTGTAATACCCTTATAACTTTAATTTTATATATAACATTTTAGAAATACTACTCAACAATTTAAATCACACTTCATACAGGGTATCTTTAGAAAGGTCTTCATCGCTGGGACTTGATTATTGCTGTCTCATAAAAATTAAAATTATTATAAAAACATAAAAGTCAATCTTTTCAGATCTTTCACTGGTACACCTTAATTGTTGTTATCAGTATTTCTTTCTCAACAGCCACTTTCTTTTAATCTCAATAAGCGTTAAATATTTTAGAGTTTCATTATTTTCATCAATCAGATCCAAGTAGATTGGTTAGCTTAGTGATTTAGAATACCCATTTTGTTATTTATTGGAAGGACGGGGTTTTCAGCTAAATCCACATATCTCCTCCGGATTCTGCTTACAGCAAGGCGACTGTAAGAGTTTACCTTACCATAGTTGGCGCCCAACGTGGGGTTCGAACCCACAGCCTTTTCCTTAGGACTTACTTGGATCAAGAACGTTCTTAGCCTGCAAGAGGCTTATTTTCTGGAACTCTAATTGGATTTTTGTTATTGGCCTGCAAGAGGCTTGTTATTTTATCGATTTTTAACGCTTTTCATTACTTATTGGGATGTCTTCTTCTGCTGTTGCTTCTGGATCTTCTAACCCTCTTACTCCCTCAGTTAGAATTGTTTCTTGGGATGGCCCAAAGTTTGATGGGGAGGAGGTTAAATGGTTCATTAGCAGGTATGAAGCTGCTGCTGCTGTTGATGGTGCTTCCCATGTGGATATGGTGAAGCAAGTTAGGTTTTTTATTGCTGATAGGGAGGTGGAAAAAGAGGTTATTGCTATGCAGGCATTCAAGGACAAGGATTGGGTTAAGCTTTCTAAAGCTATGGTTGATAGATGGGGTGTTAGGTTTACTATGATGGACCTCAATAAAATTGTTGGAGACTGGAAAGCAAAAGGTGGAGTTTCTTCTATGGCTGACTTCAAAAAGCTCTGTGTTCAGTTTGATGAAGTGGTGGAATATCTCATATTGGTGGATGAGTTAGTGCATGAGAATCAAGCAAAAGATTTGTTTTGGACAGCATGCAGCAGGGATATTCGTATGGACGTCTTGAAGGATCTTTCAAGAAAAGATTTGATGAAGGAACTGCCTAATGGTGAGAAGAAACTGCCGGCTCTGGAGGTTATCAAGGACAACATTCAAGCCCATCTAAAGTTATTGGCCTTGGACAAATATCAAGAGTCATGCACTCAATATGTTAGCAAGGTTAGCGAAGTTTTGGCCGAAAACAACGATATTATGGTCAAAGCCCAGGAGGCCAAGAAGGCTCAAATGGGATTACCTGCTGCTAAAGTTGAGGGTAATGTAGATAATAAGATGGTCGATCACCTGGCCGATTTAACTAAACAATTAAAAATATTTGTTCAAGAAACCCAGAAGGCCAACAAGGCCCCAATCGCTTCTTCGTCGACGTCAACTTCTTATCAGTCCAGAGGGTATGAACGTCGAAATTATAATGGCAATAATAATGGTAACCGCTTCCCAGGCAATGGGAGAAATGGTGGGAATGGTGGAAATGGATATAGAGGTGGCTACGATGAGCCAAAGGTGTGCTCCTATTGTAATAGGAGAGGGCACAGAGCAACAGTTTGTTTTGCTCTTGATAAGGATATGGATGCTGGGCGAGTTTTATTTGATGGTAAAGTTTATAAATTTCCTGATGGTTCGTTCATCAAGCCCAGTGATGGACAGTCTCCTTCTGATTTGGTCAGAAGAAGTTTAACGGCTGAAAGGAGAGCCAGATTTGAAGAGGTGACAGATGAAGATGTTAATGCCAAGAGTGGCAAAAATGGTAATGGTAATGGTGGTAAAACTGACAAGGGCAAGGAGAAAGAGGTCAGTAAAGCCACATTTTCTACTTCTTTTGGTGGTTTAGAGCTGGCGACGGTTGCTCAAGTGGAGGGTAGCTGTATGGCTGGCGAATACGATGTTAATGCTGCTAGAAGAGCAGCTGCTACTAAGGCAAAAAGTAGCATTCAGAGCCAATTGAGGGCTAATCCTGGCAAGGCCAATAACAAAGTGAACCCTTACTCTAAGGACAAGAATTCTAGTGCTCAAACTGCCGCCAACAAATTGAACCCTTACTCTAAGGACGAATTATATAAAATGCAGAAGGGGATTGCTGATATGGGGCCCCCTAGTTATGGCAAGTTTGATTTAAATGGTGAGCCTATGCCAGAGGATGATTCGGATTCTGAGGAGGACGTACCATTGGCGTCTCTACCCAGACCAAGTTTTAGCGGTCCCATCCCAATGGAGGGAGTAAGAAGGACTAGCGACGGATCAGGATTAGTGCAAGAAGCTGGTGACGGAGTTAGGGTTATAGAAAGTGAAGATGTTATTATGGGAGGTGAAGATGGCTCGGTTTGACCTCAAGAGGTACCCAGGGCCAAGGTTGTTAAACCAAAGGTCCAGTATGAGCGGCCAGTAGTTTCTGGTCAAGATAATGCGATGGACACAGTTTTGAATAGGGTGAATCAACTTCAGATTCCCTTATCTTTGGGGGAGTTATTTACAATTAGTCCGGCGCTTGCTGAAAAGCAAAAGAAGCATTTGACAAGGCGTCGGGTTTCCACTGGAGAGGTGGAATATATTTGTGAAAATGCTGAAAAGTTTGGGGAAGATGTAGATACGCATTTTTCCGCTCCCCTGGGTTACCTGGTGGTAACTCTTAACGGTAAAGAAGTAAAGGCCTTGGTCGATTCAGGGTCTCAAATTAATTTAATTTCATTGGAGCAAGCGACGAGTATAGGCTTGCCAATTAAAAGTGGAACTGGGGGAAACCTCAGAGGCATTGGAGGGCATGCAACCGAGCTGATGGGTACAGCTGAGCATGTCAGGTTAGGCATTGGTGGATCTGTTGGTAAGGTTCACTTTTATGTGGCCAGAGGAGCAGTCAAAACTGTTCTTGGTGGTCCTTTTTTGATGGATTTTGAGGCCAGGATAGGGTATCAAGCTGGCATGGGGATTAGTTTGGAGATCACTGGTGAAGATATGCGGAGGTTACATATGCGGTTAGCGCCTCCTGGAGATGAAGGTTGGGAAACACGGCCAGGGATTACTACTCTGTGCCAGTGTTGTGTTTGCACCAAGAAGCGGCATATAAAACGGACGGCTTCTGGTGAATTATGTTTGTTGGAAAGGGATGGAAGCCCTCATTTTTTGGGGTAGCAGGGGCTGATCACTCTAATGTTGTAATCTCTCCTCAGGATGAGATCCCGGATTGCAATAGGTCAGCTCACTTGGAGATAATTCAAGTGGATTCTCAATTATTTTCTGTTAATATTACTTTGGAGTGCAAATATGTTATGGACTTTTCTATATGTTTATTGGATTTACCCGGTTTTTCTATTAAATTTAAAAACGGTGAAAAAGGCAAAATGGGCCAAATTAGGTTGGATAAAAATTGGAAGGGTATGTTTTGTGACCTCCAGCAAGAGGTTAAACTGCAATTATCACCTTCTATTCAGAGCCTCCAGCAAGAGGGTAAACTGCAAAAATTACATCAAAACTCGATTAAAAATCTCAGTATAAGTAAAACACAAAAAAATAACTTATGTGAAAATGTTATTCGGGACCTCCAGCAAGAGGTTAAACTGCAATTATCTCCTTCTATTACGGACCTCCAGCAAGAGGGTAAACTGCAAATATCACATCAAAATCAGATAAAAAATCTCAGTATAATTAAAACACAAAAAAATAATTTTTGTGAAAATTCAATTCCGGTCCTCCAGCAAGAGGTTAAACTGCCAACTTTCTTTACGGGTGATTTACTGTTGAATAAGGGAAGCAAAGGTGTTGGAAAATCTGTTTATAAATTAGACGAGGGAAAGGAGAAAAGTGTAAAATTTAAAAATGAAATAAAATATTTTTCTAATTTTTCTTATTCCGATTCTGGCAATGAAGAAGATTCATTTGATGAAAGTTTTAATGGCGATACAAAAGTAAATGATTTACCTCAAGCTTATTTAGATGTGGATGCAGCCAAATATAAGAAAGTAGCAAATAAAGTTCGACCTATTAATGAACCGCTACCTGCTGAATTAAATCCACCTTTGAGAAGACCAAGGTTATCAAGAGATCCTTATGAAAGTCCCTTGGTAAAGAATCCGCCTGAATTTTCTGAGACGTCAAGAATCACTTTTGAGAGACTGGGTGTTGTTAATTTTGGACCTGATGGTTGGTTGTCTGGAGAAGAGAAGAAGTTGTTGTTGGATGTGATGGTCAAGCGAGAGAAGGCCATTGCTTTTGTGGAAGAGGAGAGGGGTGTGTTGAAGCATTCCTATGGGGAGCCTTACAAGATTCCTGTGGTATGTCATGAACCGTGGCAGCAGAAACCGATTCCTATTCCGGCTGCATTGAAAGAAGCTTATATCGAAGTTGTCAGAGAATGGATACGCACTGGACTGTATGAGCAATCAACATCAAGTTATTCTAGTCCGGTATTTTGTATCAAGAAACCGAATGGCAAGCTTAGAGTTGTTCATGATCTTAGGGAATTAAATAGGGTTACAATAAAGGATGCTGGGATACCGCCTAGTGCTGAGGAGTTTGTCGAAGCGTTTGCAGGGAGAGTGTGTTATGGTTTGGGAGATATTATGGGTGGATATGATGAGAGAGAGTTACATCCGGACTCAAGGCCTCTAACTACATTCGATACGCCACTAGGACGTTTACAGTTAACAAGATTACCTCAAGGTGCAACAAATTCGGTTTCAGTTTATCAAGCTCAGATGGCTTGGATCCTTCAAGATGAAATTCCACAATATGCTGGAATCTTTATAGATGATGGAGGAATTAAGGGACCAACAACCGACTATGATAACCAGGTGTTGGAAGAGAATCCCGGGATACGCAAATTCATTTGGGAGTTTGCAATTACTTTAGAAAGAATCTTGTTTTGAATTGAAGAGGCTGGTTTAACTATTTCAGGTTCAAAATTTTCATGTTGTGTTCCAGCCTTAGAAATATTAGGCCATGTGGTATGTAGAGAGGGTAGGATTATGTCCAAGAAGAAAGTTAACAAAATTCAGTCCTGGCCAAGACCCAAGAATACAACCGAAGTTAGAGGGTTTTTAGGCGTTTGCGTATATGTTAGAATGTTTATCAGGACTTTTCTTCATTGGCAGCTCCATTGAGGCGGTTAACGAGAAAGGATGCAGACTGGGAGTGGGATGAAGAGTGTGAGAAGGCGTTTGTGAAGTTGAAGGAGGTTGTAGGGAAGGATTTAGTCCTGCACAAGTTGGATTATGGAAAAGGAGCTGGCAGAATTTATTTAGCAGTTGATTCAAGTCAGGTTGCAGCTGGGGCGGTTTTGTCTCAGATGGATAAAGCTGGTTACATCAGGCCAGTTAGGTATGAATCTGTAGTATTTACTGAGGTCGAATCAAGATATTCTCAACCAAAATTGGAATTATGTGGTGTGGCGAAAATACTGAAGAAACTTCAGCATATTTTGTGGGGGCAACATTTTGAGTTGCAAGTGGATGCGAAATCGTTAATCCAGATGATTAATTCCCCAAGTTTACCGAACGCACCCATGACGAGATGGGTAGCTTTTATTCAACATTTTTCGTTTGATTTAGTTCATAAGCCTGGCAAGACTTTTACTATGCCGGATGGTTTATCAAGGAGACCACCCACTGAAGAAGATTTAGACTCAGAAGAGTTCGATGAAGATATACCTATTATCAAAGCCAGCACTAAAGGAGCTGAAGACTTTCCATACCTCCCCCATGAGGTTAAACTGGCAGGACTATTGTGTTTAGATTATGATGATGATGACCTCCACCAGGAGGATAAACTGGAAAATAGTTTTTATGTTAATAAAGGTGTTGGAAAAGGTGTAGATAAATTCGGCAGAGAGGAGGTAGAAGAAGATGTGGTGTATGTAGAGGAAGATGGATTGGTAGTGTGGGATAGTAGTAAATTAAGGAATGGTGTATATGTTGGAGAATTAGTGAATTTAAATAAAAAGGTGGATAAAGAGAAAGAGGTATTTTCAAATACGGTTTACAAAGGATCCAAAGGTTCAGAAGAAAAACGACGACATAGTTTGATTAAAGATTTATTTAGGGGTCAACGATTATTGGCTCATTCATGTGCAGGTGATATTGGTGATAGAGAAGTCCCTATTGATGTTATATTAATCGATTTTCAAGATGAAGTCTGGGGTCAGACTGGTTTTTATTTTTTGTTAGTCAAATATTTGTTGACTTTAGAGAGGCCAGAAGATTGTGAAGACGACAAATGGGTGGCTATCAAGAGGAAGTCATCTACGTTTTACCTATCTGGTCGACGTTTAATGAGGAGAAGGTATCCAAATCCTCAAGTAGTTATAACTCAAGAGAAGGGGCAAGAATTAGTTTTGAAATCACTGCATGAAGATCTCGGGCATAGAGGTGTTGGAGAAACGTTTAGAAGAATTTCTGATCGATTTTGGTGGCCTGGCATGAAGATGGCTGTTAAACAGTGGGTTCAGTCATGCGAAGAATGTCAAAGACGAAGTTATTTAAGGCCAAAAGAACCTGGACACGCGACCGGTGAATATACGCTCTTTGGAAGAGTTAGTTTAGATGCCGTTCATATAAAAGAGGGACGGTATAAATATTTAATTGTGGCCAGAGATGATTTATCTGGTTGGGTAGAGGCAGCGCCTCTTATTAATTTAACTGCCAAAAATGTGGCAGAATTTTTTTTGAATAATTGGGTATATAGGTATGGGGTGATGAAGTTGGTGACGGTAGATGGAGGTCCTGAATTTGGGACAGAGTTTAAAGAGGCCGTATTGAAAGTTGGATCAAAGGTTAGGGTAGCAACCCCATATTATCCCGAAGCTGAAGGCATGGTTGAAAGAGGGCATCAAGTTATTAAGGATGCTTTAGTTAAAATGTGTGGGACAAGTGCCGAAAAGTGGAGGCACTATTTACCTTTAGTTTTATTTGCGGATCGAATCACTGCCAAAAGGACGACCAGATTTTCACCTTATGAACTTGTTTTTGGACAGAAAGCAGTTTTACCGGTTGATTTAGAAGCTGAATCATATCTTGGAGTTGACTGGGACATGGTCAAAACTACTGAAGAATTATTGTGTGCAAGAATGATGCAGCTAGAAAAGAAAGAAGAATATTTAGAAAAGGCATATTCACGGATGATGAAGATCCAAAATCAATCAGTCAGATATTGGGATGAGCGGTTGGCACATCGATTAAGGAAACCTTTGAACCCAGGTGATATGGTCCTGCTGTATAATAGGAGTTTGGAAAGTCAGTGGGGAAAGATGTTTGCAGATAGGTGGAATGGACCGTATAAAATCAAGGAGCAAGTTTCTGGCGGTTCATATGTGCTAGAAGAGTTGGATGGAGTAGTATTAAAGAAGAGGGTAGCAGCCGATCAAGTGAAACGGTTCTATCCTAGAGGCACCAGGAGTGCCGAAGTCTTCCTCCGCAATGAGGATAAACTATGACATTTATGAAATTATTTGGATAACTCCGAAATGAGGATAAACTACAATTTTAATGATATCAATGAAACTTTATGGATACCTCCGCAACGAGGATAAACTATCTTTTTTTTTATCAAAATACTTTACTATCGTTACACTGTATATGGACAACGAAACTGTGATGAAACATAACGAAATGCGAGAAAACCTTCATTGAAAATTTTCAAAATTAAAAATTCTTAAAATATGGGTGAAGATAGTGTTGGAAAATTTTAAAAATTTATTGGAAGAAGTGTTCACAGGGGAACCTTCTTAATTTAATATTGGCAAGTGTGGGGGTAATTGATGGGCTGGCTGCTCTATACACAATTACCCCATAATGTTCGTTTCCAAAATTTTACCTTTTTCTAGTTGAATCCTGGCTTTGTCTTTTAATTATAGGAAGTCCACTAAGACTATAAACTGGAACGAATCAAGAGACACCGCTCTCAACGCCAGATTCAAGATTTTTTTTATTTTGTTTTTGATTTTTTATGTTAGATTGTGATTTCTTTTCTTTAATATAAATTATGAATTAATGTAAAGGTGATGCTCACTGGTGGTCTCTAATCATTTTTATAAATTGGAGGGAGCCCACCCAGTGATCATCATTATAAAAATTATCTTCTAAAAACTTTCATTTATTTTCTTTTCTTTTCAATTTCTCAAAATTGTGTAACCACATCAAGTTGCACTTGGATGTGGGTATGATGTCAAGGGTACGGCTCATCAAATGGCCGGGGGGCATCTTTTAAAATTTTATTTAAAAAAAAAAAAATTTTTTTTATTATTACTTTTTTTATTTTTCTTTTCACATTCGTTTATCTTTCTTTAAAAATTAAATTTTAACTTTTATTTCAAAACTATTTTTTTTTAAAAAAAATTTTTTAAAAATAAAATAAAAATTAAAATAATAAAATAATAATAATAAAAAAAAATTAATTAATTAAACCAAAATTATTATATTTCTTAGTTCTATTTTTTTAGTTTTCATTCTTTTTAGTTTTATTCATTTAGTTTAGACAGGAAACAGGGTCTAGGAGAACTCAATACCAATGGGATTTTACTTCAAGATATCTGTTAGTCCTCCATGACTTTAAACTGGCTACTTTTCAAGACGTTCTTTAAGGTTTTTTTTTATACGTATTTTGGATCTGTTAGTCCTCCAAGACTTTAAACTGGCTACTGTTCAAGACGTTCTTTAAGTTTTTTTTATATGAATTTTGGAGCTGTTAGTCCTCCAAGACTTTAAACTGGCTAATTTTCAAGACTATCGTTAAATTTTTTTTTGGATTTGTTAGGTCCACCAAGACCTTAAACTGGAGTGTTATCAAATGTTAGGTCCACCAAGACCCTAAACTGGACTATTATCAAGCTGTTGGGTCCACCATGACCTTAAACTGGATTTCTTATTGATCAACATTCATTGGTCCACTATGACATTAAACTGGATTATCAAATTTATTCAATCTTTGGTCAAGCCTAGGCCTTACTTAGGAATATATCAAGATATTTATGCACTTAAACGATCTTTGGTCCACCAAGACCATAAACTGGAAATCGATTATATGTTTGGTCCACCAAGACTTTAAACTGGAATGTCAATCTTGTTTGGATAACTCAATTCAATCTTTTAATTTATCACTGTCCACTAAGACTCTAAACTGGTTATTCAATTACTTCTGGAATTGGGTGCTGATAGCTTTAGGAGGTTAAAATTTTAGGTGGTGATGATGCTAAAGAAAGCATAATGGTTTATTAGATAAAATTTGTGGCGCTTTAACATGGTCTAAAGTTAATATTATTATTGGAAGCCTGGAAAAAGTATTTTATGGGTTTGCTGTATAGCAAAGTTTGAAAATTGTGATGAAGGAATCAGAAGTTAGGATGGTAGTTGGATTTTAGGGAATGATTTTTTTTAGTGCCTCATAGTTAGGCCATTTTTTTTGGTGTGAAGCTTGGAGGACCTTATGGCGAGATTGGAATCATAGAATTTGGCTCAGTGGGGGGACCTATGAGGTTGGAATCAGGAGTATTCGGCTCATAGGAAGATCCACTCTCTCAATGCTGTGACAAGAAGGAAGACTGGTATATGGGAGTCTGAAGGGATTCAAACCTTGCTCTCAGTAGTGGAATCATCACAAGATTTATATTATTTTATGTTATATCAAGCCAGAGAAGAAGAAAGAAAGTTTTTATTATAAAGATTTAAAAGAAGACCAGCTAAAACAAATTTATCAAATTACTTTATTGGAAAAGATAATTCTTTTGGAATTGCTCAACCACTTATGCAAAGTTATAAGAATGGGGACATTCTCAATTTGAGGGAGGATGTGGTAGCCTAAATTTTAGTATGGCACCTAAGTACGTAAATGGAGTTATTACGGCGTGCAAGATTGGCGTTATTATTTTTTTATATATAAAAGGGTTTTATTTAATTTATTTGAGTTTTAAATATGAAGAAATTGGTCACGAGCGAATGCCTACACGAAAACAATTTATTTTATGGAGAAAACTTATTTTTACGGTCTGAAAAATTTATAAGTATTAAGTCGAGTCACTCAAGAGCCTTGGGAAATTTTCCCAGAATTTTTACTATTTTTCTTATATTTTTAAATGAATTTTAAAGTTTTATAGAAATATTTACGTTTTCAGAAATTACTTAACTTCGATGAATTTTCACGGGGTAATTAGAGCTGCGCAGACTACGAAAATTAGTTTGGTATGTAAAGGGGAAGTAGCTCTATTATGTGTAATTTTTCTAGATTTTTTTATTATAGGTTTAAGGTTCTAATTGATTCCGGAAGTCCGGACGGACTCCGTTTCGACTCCGTTCAGACTCCGCTTCGACTCCGCTTTGACTCCGTACGGACTCCGCTTTGGCTCCGTACGGACTCCGTACGGGCTCCGGATTGACTCTGGAAGAGCTCTGGAGGGGAAAACTTAGGCACGTGACTAGGAATACTTAAGCACTTCTCAAACTCGAAATTGAGAAGGGGTTCACATCATACAGCTTAATCATTAACCACCACAGTCTTATTTTTTATTACTCAACAAATTAAATAAATTTGTAATACCCTTATAACTTTAATTTTATATATAACATTTTAGAAATACTACTCAACAATTTAAATCACACTTCATACAGGGTATCTTTAGAAAGGTCTTCATCGCTGGGACTTGATTATTGCTGTCTCATAAAAATTAAAATTTTTATAAAAACATAAAAGTCAATCTTTTCAGATCTTTCACTGGTACACCTTAATTGTTGTTATCAGTATTTCTTTCTCAACAGCCACTTTCTTTTAATCTCAATAAGCGTTAAATATTTTAGAGTTTCATTATTTTCATCAATCAGATCCAAGTAGATTGGTTAGCTTAGTGATTTAGAATACCCATTTTGTTATTTATTGGAAGGACGGGGTTTTCAGCTAAATCCACATATCTCCTCCGGATTCTGCTTACAGCAAGGCGACTGTAAGAGTTTACCTTACCATATCGGTGTGAATTTTATTGTGAAATCCAGAATGAGTGATAATAAAATTAGAAAATAAAAGATATTTGTGGCTTATATCTTCCCATTTGGAGTCACACCAATTTGGTATTCCAACTTTGGTTGCAAGTTCATGATTTTTTTCAAATGCTTTATTACAGTGCTTTTTGAGTTGAAGAGCAAGAAAAGAGTTAAAGGAAGGTAGAGTGTCCCATAAGCAAAAATCTTCATCTTTTTGAGCTTTAGTGATATTCTTGAGCAACAAATACATGCCTATATAATTGAAATGCCTAGATAATAATCATATAAGAGTTTCAGAATCCTTATCCTCTAAATATGCAATATAAAAATGTGAAATAAGACAAGTGAAATTTGGAAAAAAGGCTCAAATTCAAAGGTCAAAATCTCAGCAACCACTGAACCTAATTCAAACCTGTTTGAGGGAAATGAAAGATATGCTTTAATAGAATCTTCAGTTAAAGGACATGTGATTTAAATAAACCTAACCCTAATTTGTTACATAAAAAAATGAAATAAAAATTTAAATTGGGAAAAAAAAGGCTCAACTTTAACGGTCAATATCTCAGCAACCACTGAATCAAATTCAAATCTGTTTGTGGGAAATGAAAGATAGCCTTCAGGAGAATCTTCAGTAAAAAGAACATTAGATTTGAATAAACCTAACCATAATTCCAAGTCTGATTTTCAAAATTTTACAAAAACTTGAAAAGTGGTAATGAAGATGAGATCAAAAGGAGTTTTATAAGTTCACTGTTATCCAGATAAGAGTCATACATATATTTAAGTATGAACTTTTCATAAAAGGAATGAGATATCATATAGGCATGAAAAAAAGGAGATGAAACTTACCTTGATTGAAAAGTAGGAAAAATAGAGTGAGAAAGATTGATGTTGGAAATGTGGGGAAATTGAATATGGAGTAATTGAAATGCATAAAGAATGTGCAATGTATGTGTTTTAATTACATAGAGCTAAAAAAGAGTGAAATAGGGGAAAGGGGGGATAATGACCATGCCAAGGAGGGATGAAGAGTAGGGTGATGGAGCTAAAAAAAGAAAGAAAAGAGGGAGAGAAAAAAAAGGTTAATTTTACCATTGAAATCAGAAATTATCACTTACAAAAAAAATTTAGATACAAAAAATAAAAAAAACAGAAAAAAAACAAAAAAAATTATAATTAGCAATCAAAAAATCAAAAAAAAGAATAAAATGACTTACTTGGAGAGATGAGATGAGAAAATAAATGAAACCAAATTGTTTAAGGGATGTTGGAGGAGAAGAGGAAAAGGATATGAGGGATGAATGAAAAAAAAAATCACTGACAAAATATTCGATTTCAGAAAATATGCAATTTCATGTTGAGCTGGTGAAAGAAAACCAATGAGCCATCCAAAAAAAAAAATTTCACCATAAATTCCAAAAAAAAATGAATATGCAACAAACCAAAATACCAACCCAAGTGAATGAAGTACACAAAGAGGACATTTGGAGAGTACAAAATGGTATGGGAAAGAAAGGGATGATGTGGCCAACATGTGGTTTTGAAAAAAAAATCACGAAAAAAGTGCTGATTTGAGGTCAGAACTGACACCCATAGAAAAAAGATTAAGAAGTAGAAGAAATAAGTAAAAAAGAATGTAAACATACCTGGTCAAAATATTGAAAATGTCAGGAAGGGGTGTGTGCTGAGGATTGATGGGTAGGTAGCAAGGAAGGTCAGTGTGTCACATGTGACAGGGATGGGGTAAGAAAGGAAGGGATGTTTTGTGGCCAAAATGTGGTTGTGAAAAAAAACGGGAAAAAAGTGCTGATTTGAGGTCATAACTGACACCATTTTTTGAAATAAGTGACTTTTTTGTAAAATTTAAGTGCTGCTTTGTAAGTGCTGATTTGGTTTGAAATCCGCACTTAAGTTAAGTGCGGATTTTCCAGAACTGACACCCCCTATTAGTTATTATGATATAAAGTATAGAATCCTGCCAGATGCATTAGGCACACAAGATTAAGCTATACCATAATATCAGTAATACTATAATGGTAAGGAAAAATCCATAAAATTCTTATTATGAAAAGAAAAAATTATCCCTTAAACATTTGAAAACTATGATACTTATTTTAACTTTAAATATTAATATATAAAAAAAAATCAAGAACAAGAAAAGGCTTTTTAGACAAATAATAACTATAAGATAGGCTTACTTTTATTTTAAAAAAATTCTTTTTTTAGGAGATGACTTGACAAAAGAATAGAAAAATAATTTGAAATTTGAAGTTTTCTACAATAAATTTTTACAAAAAAATAATTAACTCTTCCAATTAATGAAAAAATAAAAGAAAGAAACATACTTGTGAAGAATTTCTTACCCAAAAGAAAAAAAGATTTATGATATGATAAGGCAGAGAAAAAGATCCTGAAAACTCAAAGAAATAATTAGTATTTTTTTTGTTTTTTTTTGAAAAAATAAAATATTTACAAGGGAGAGATAAAAAATAAGAAAGCAAAACAAGTGGTGAAAAAGGGTTTTTTTTGGAAGACAACCAGGTAAGATGTAGAAAAAAGTTAACTAGAAACTTTTATGGTCAGCAATTTTTATGTTATTTGAAGAAAAAATTATGATGGAGAAAGCTGAATCAAAAAGTTAAAGAGAAACAGATGGGGACTTCTTTTTAGTGATGAGTTTCTTTTCTGAAAGCACTTATCTTTAGATTTTTTCCACTTTCATGAAACCTTGTATAGAGGTTCACTGATAGGGTAATGTGAATTTCTGCAAGCTGATTCATTAAATTTTTTCTACATAAATTACATGCAGCAGTTTTTATACCGCTGCACATTGTGAAAAAATTCAATGAAATGGTGATCATGTGGCTTTAATTACACCTTATTAAATTTTTCAATTCAAACTTGCTTTATGTGATTGTAAGTTCAATATGTGTGACAATAAAAGTCACATTAAAAGCAATTTGGTTGCCTTTTATATTTATCTAGATTATTTTTTCACTTGTATTTTTCATTTTTCAGAAAAATATATACATGGAATGATGAATGTATCTGCAATAAAAATTTGCCTCATTATCATCATATTTTTTGAGACACACAGGCAGGTAAAATTATATAGCAAAATTCCAAAAATTCTCATTGAAATTGTGTAAAATAATTTATAGGATATTAAATGATTACATTGTAAAAATTTAAAAACTACTTACAAGATTATGCTTCTACAAGGAAGCAAAGCCCTATCTGCGGCTTTGATCACTGAACTATGCATATTAGTGATTTGGCAGCCAGTTAAGTACTGGCAGCCACCTTTAAGTTTAGCTTAGTGACCCAGGCCACTTGAAGTGGCTTGGGTCACTTTTTTGTGTAATTTAGATGCCAACCATCCAGGTTTTCCTGGCTGGTAAAATGAAAAATATAGCCACTAAAGTCACTTTAAGAAACTTTTTTTGCTCTCATACTTGAATATAGGTGCACCCTACCAGCCAGCTTAACTGGCTGGGGTAATTTATTTTTTTGGCCACCAAAGTCACTTTTGCAACTTTTTTAGCCCTCATATAAGTAAACAACAGCAGCCAGTTTAAAACTGGCTGCATAAATTTAAGTCACATGAAACCAAAGTTGCATGCAGAGAGTATGTGAGGTGCAGCCAGTATTAAACTGGTTGCAGGTATGTAAATGATGAGCAATCAAACTTACTATCAGTGTTTTTGATTGCTCATAAAAATATAAAAGATCTTTCAGCCAGTAACAAAATGGCTGCCAAAATTTAGAAACATTATATATGTGACCCAAGACACTTTCAGTGACTTGGTTAAATTTAAAAAAAAATTAAAGTGCAACAAATCAGGTTTTCCTGACTTATAGAGAAAAATTAAAGTATCCAAATATTACTTGCAGTAAATTTAGTTTCTGCAATTATGATAATTACACTCACGGCCAGTTTAAGCTGGCTGGTATTTTTAAAATTTATTTGGAAACCAAAATGATGTCTTTCAACTTTGTTTGCTTAATTTTTAATTTTTTGGTACATTTTTTCTAGGATGAATGTAGATATTTACACATCAACTTTTTGGATGTTGCAAATAAATTTATCCTTTTTATTAAGAATTGAAAAATTTTACACATAATTTAAAATAATATCTATCTTCTATATAATTAATAAAATCCAATAACCTAACTTTCTATTTTGTGCAACTTGTGCTGATGCCTTAACTGACCCCACTCATCCCATGCCTTGCACACACTCCCCCCCTTCCTCCACTTTTTTAGCACAAAATTGGTACATATTTGTCTTTTTCTATTATTATTTATTTCTTTATATACTTTCTTATTTTTATTACATTTTTTTATCCTCCAATACCCCCCCCTCACCCACCTCTTACAGTTCCACCTCACACACCTCCAACTTGAATCCCCCCACATTTCAGTATGTTTTTGTCTATACTAATTATTTTTTATATGTTCTTCCTTGCACTCAACTCCAAACTTCTAAAACTCAACATCATCAGCCTCCCACCTAACTCCAAACCCTCATATCCACCATCCCACTTTGAATTTCTCCACACCCCTCCTTGGTAATTTTCCCCTAGTTTTTTTATTTCATTTTTTTCTCAACCTCAATCACCACCTCCACCCCACAATTTCCACTAATCTACCCCCACACCTTCACATTTACCCTCTTTTGTGGTAAGCTTATTCATTTTTTTAAAATACAGACTTTGTTTTCACGTTGCTCACCTTGCTTTTCATCACCCACCTCCACACTTAACTCTCAACACCCACCACACTTACCTTTGCCCACCTCCACACCCACCATCCCCCTTCCTCACCTTTCCCACCCACACACACACACACTCATCTCACCTTGCCCTTTTCTCACACCATGCAACTGATCAATAACCTTAACTTCAACCCAGGAGAAATCCAAGTCATTTCCAGACTCTACACAGGCTAAACTAGGCATGTTTCTCTTACTTTTTTTTAGTTATTTTTGTTATGCCTCTCACTTACACACCTCCGCACTCTAGATCCTTGCCTTCACCCCACAACCCCATTCCCCTCCATGTCCTCATCCTTGGTAAGTCTTCTGCTACTTTTCTGTTTATTCGTTTCCCCCTCCCACCACCCCAAGCTTACCTTGCTCCCACCCACCCTTCTACCTCCACCACCTTTTGCATCACCTCAAGCCAACCTACGCCACCACCACCTCAACCTTGACATCCTTTACCTGACCTCCAACTTCACAACCACAACCCCATACAAAAACCCCCTCAACCCATTCAACTTGATGTCCTCCACCTAATCCCTCTCCACCCCATCCAACTAACCCCTCCACCCAACCTCCACTACCTCTACCTCCAACCCATCCAAAAACCCCCTCCACACATGAACCACCACCACCAGCACCTTTACCCCCTCAACCCTCCTCCTTGCATTGACCTCATACCCATCCACTATTCCGCACACCACAGACCATTAAAAAATACACCCGTTACACCTGGACCCTCCTCACTAACATCCGTCAACCCTTTAATCCTCCACTAACCATTCCGTCCATGCTCACTACCCCTTTTAATAATTCACAGACATTTTAATAAACCTTTTAGTGTACTATTACATTGACTATTGCGCTGTGCGTCGCTTATTGAGGAAAAGACTGAGACACACTATTGAGAGATTGACTAATTTAGATTTAGAGTTTAGACTAGCGCGGTTGAATAGTGAGTACACAAAGGAAAGTCGCAGTTGCTATGTAGAATTTCTTTCTACGTTTCGAGTATGGATTTAGACCTCTGTGTTATTGATTTAATGAGCTGCTTTTGCCTCAAGTGTCACGTGGCGCGTGAAATTCACTGACAAATATATTTTTTATAGTTCTCATTCATCATGCCTTGTCTAAAAGCTACTTCACAAAAATCTACTCAATTAAAGCCAGCTGATCTTCAGATTGTAATTAACTGGCTAAAAATTAAATCCAATTTTGAAGTGTGTTTAGGTTGTGAAAAGGCTACCCAAGTTGGTTTTCCACCTGCTCCTAAATTGAGTTGTTATAATCAAATGTCACTGGAATTAAAGTTCAAAACTAAAGGTAAGATGGATTTGTCAACAAATAAAATGAGAGAACTATTTAAAAATTATCAAGGTAAATATAAGAAGGCAAAGATGGCTTCTTCTTCAACTGGATTTAGAGTGACAGAAGATGATGAGAAGGAAGGTATAACTTCTATATCTGAAAAACTCAACACTATGTGTCCTCTTTATCATCAAATGGATGAACTTTTTGGACAAAGACCTGATTTCAATCCCTTGTATACATCACAAACACCTAAACCATGTGATCTAAATACTGATGAAGAAGATTTACCTTTAGATCCTTTACTCAACTCTCCTGAACTTGAAGAACCTGCCTTACATTTTGATCCTGAGGTGGATGAAGCCACCATTTTAAGCTTAAATTACTTTAGCTATTTTATGTGTTTTCATAATCTACTCACAATTTATCATTCAGACTCAAAGTTATAGGCAACTATCTGATGATGAAAGTTTAGAAGATGACAATCCAGTACCATAAGGTAGTAATACAAGAAATAAAAGGGCTTCTAGTGTTTTTGCCAACCCTCAGCCTATATCAAAGACTGTTTATTCTGCTTATGGGGAGACTTTTAACAAACATGAACAAGGTAATGTTTTTTGTCTTTACTAATGTAATTTTTATAATTAATACCTTTTTATATATAGTCAAACTTGTGTCAGATAAGAAACAAGATAGTAAAGATATTATGAAGATAGAGTCTCTTGAAAAAATGGCAGAACATCAATTACTTTTTGAGGAAAAAAATTGGCTTCATTTACAGAAAAAGGAAGACCATAGGATGCTAATTGAGAAGGAATGTTTAGATTTGGAGAGAGAGAAGATATGATTTCAAAGGGAGGACAATGAAAAGCTCAGAGATAATCAGTTTCAATTAGAAAATTCTAAATTTCAGTTACAAGTGGAAGAATTCAAAATGAAGCAAGCAGATCTGGAAAAATCCAGAAACTATAGTTTTATGAATGCATAAGTTAATGCCAATAAATTAAATGACAGAATTAAAGAGTTTTTTAGTTTTATGAAATAAAATATAAATTTTCTTTTTCTATTAGCATATTTCATTCTTAATTTCTTCTTTTATATCTACTTGAAAGTCTTCCAACAATTCTTGTATCTCCTTTCTTGTACTTTTATACTGTTTAACATTATCATGGCTAAATTAACCACTAATATCTAATAATCTAGATCCTACACCTTCAGTCATACTTTCTACCTTTCTATCAATTTTATTTATTAATTTCTATTTTGATATTTTTTATCACTATCTTTCATTTTCTCCCAAATACTATCTTTATCCTCATCTTCTTCAAAATGCACTTGTTCTTTCACTCGAGAAACTTGATTGTCTTGATTATTTGTCAACTTCTTTGTCATCTTCTTCAGGAATTACTTTCCCTGTTTTTGATGTTTACTTTTTGCTTATATTTTAAGTCCTAGTATATTTGTTTTGAAAATTTTGTTTTGATTAGTTAACAATTCTGTATAAGAAGTATATACCAATTAACTTACAAAATATCTCTTTTCTCATGATCAATGAAAAATTTCTTATTTGTGAATTGAGTATTGATGTCTGGATTAAGGTCTATAATATTGAATTATAGATGAGGCCAATGAAAGCTTTGACACGTAATGACTCTTTGTTGAACTATTGTTTTTTCAACCCAATAATTTATGATTTTTTGCATTGTGTACAAGGTATAGAATATTGATTTGTAAGCTGATAGCCCTCTTTAAAATAGTCATCCATACTAGATGAGGTACTCATTTAAAAAATTCAAGATTTTGGTAATATGAAATGTAAATGATATGAAATTTTTGTTTTTTGGAAATTGATTTGAAATTTTAATGCTTTATAGATTCTGAGTATACATGATATGCATGGGAAATTTAATAATTTTCAATAATTGAAATTTTATAAGGGTTCATTAACTCCAAAAGATACATAATTTCACAATTTTTTTTCTAATTTATAATTTTGGCAATACACTCCCCTGAATTTTACAATAATAGGGGGTAGGGATCGGCAAAATTTTAATTTGAAATTTTTTTTTGGCGAACCCTCCCCCCTTTCTTTTTACTGAAGTAGGGGTCTAGATTGCCAAAATTTATGCTCATTACATAAATCAATATAAAAAAATCATATATCTTAATCAACAAAGTCAAATTAATGACAATTCATATAACAATGTGCATGAAATTGAGTGTGACCAAGGCCAATGAAATCATACAACATGTGTATATATGAAACCTTTGAAAATAAAAATATTCATGATTACCATTTACATGACAGAAAGGTCAGAACAGGCTCATTAATTTAAGTAAATAGATTAATATATATGAATTTTTAAATATCAATTAATGAAATAAAAATAAAACTTGAAAATCTATTTTAGATCCCATACTTTGTCTCTCTATCTAATGTTTTTTGTTTTACATTACCTTCTTTTCTTACCTTTTTGTTCCTATCTATCAAAGTTCTATTAATCTTTAAAGAAAAGCCAAAGTAAGTGGAACCTTCACGTGATTCTAAACCTGGAGGAGCTTTAGTTGTTTGATGATGATGATTGGAAGAGTTCCAAATCATTTCTATAATACCATTTCTGGTTCCAAAATCAATAATTTCTTGATGATCTGGAAAGTAGAGACCATGGCCTCGAGAGTGGGAGAAGTAGAAGGGATTGGTCTTCCAGTTTTGGGATCCATGTATGAGAATATTCCATAAGTAAGATGAAAAAATCATTATTGTAGCAAGGAATTTTATGATGAAATCCACCAAACATTATTACAAAATTTTAAGCAAAAAAATTTTCATCATTAAGTTGAATCCATTCTGCTTCAGTCCAATTAGGTATTCAAAATCTCTTAGAAAGTTCATTATTAGATTAAAATACACATATACAAAGTTTCTTTAAGTGACCAGCTAGAAAAGTATTAAAAGATTGTAAAGAATCCCATCTTTTAAGGTCTTCTTTCATTGCTTCAAGAATAAGATCTCTAAGTAACAAATATATTCCTATAAATTATAAAAAAAATTATATTGGAGAAAGAATTAATCACAATTGATAAAAAATTACACAAAAAAAATCAAAATAAATACCCAATAAAAAACCTTCATCAAACCCAGGCCTCCAACCAACCCCAAACATAAAACCACAGGAAAGATATTTATTTTCTAAAGGTTGATGAGATAAAGCCATTTTATATAATATGGAAATGAGATCTGATAATTTTTGAAATGTTTCATTTTGAATTTCTTGAAAAGACTGAACTTCAAAAATGAATTGTGGTTTGAAACCATTAGAAACTACAGCCACTACTTTATTGGATCCAGGGAGAGGCAAAAACTAAGTATTTTCAGATAGCTTTGTTGGATAATTTTTTTTCTTTTTTTAAACTGTATTTTTGAAGAAGGTGATACCATTTATAAAACCAAAAAAACTTTCACAAAATTTTTTTCTTCTAATAGAATTTTTTTTTCAAAAGATTTGGTGGAGTGAATATGATTTGATTAATATGATTTTATTTTTGAATAGTGTGATTATAGTGAGGAAAGTGAAGATGATGACAAAAAAGAAATTGAAGAAAGTGAAGAGTTAGATAGTGAAGTGAGCAAAGATAGCAAAGTTTTATCTTCATTTTTATCTAAGAAAAAAAATCAACATAATTAAAGAAACACAGTACAGAATAGAACTTACATACATTTAAAATAATTTTTTTTCAAAGTATCACTCAAAACAGGTCCACCATACTTTTGAAGTAAAACCAGAAGAAAAACCCAAAAAAACCAAAAAAACAAAGGTCCATAACAATTCTAAAAACAATGTAGGAAAAATAAGAAAACACTGCCAGTTCAATTTGGCAGATGACCACCACCAAAAAAACAAAAAAAAAAGAAGCTGCCAATTGACTTAGAAACAATGTAGGAACAATTAGAAAACGTGTGGTGGTCTTCCAACATTGGCGGAGCCCTTTGTTGGTCTGTTTGGCATTGTTTTGAGATGTCTTAAATGGCATTTTTTAAAAATTGGGTGTTTTTCTGGAATTCTTTGGCAAATATTGAGACTTTGGGGATGTGGATACTACCATTGGATATCCCCGGTTTTTCTCTATATTTTATATCTGTATGACATTTTTCATATTCTAAGTATTTAAGGGATTATTTCTCATTTTTCATTTTAAAAGATAGCTGTTTAATTTTGTTTTTCACGCTTTACGGGTTCAGTGCTTAGTACCATTAGAATGGGCTAATTTTTATCTATGTTTCATTTTTCAATGTTCTTATAGCTTAATTATGTGTTTTAAAGGTTTTAGTAGTCGTAACTTATTTTTCTAAGTATTTTGGGTATTTTTGGAGGTTTTTGGTGGTTTTCTGGCTTCAGAGTGGTCCTCCCACCTCAGGCGGGCCTCCCAACGTTGGGCATACCTCCAGCCTCAGTGCTAGAAGGCTGGGAAGCATTTCTAGAGGGGTTTTATGCAATTTGGAGCTCAGAAAGGCCAAATTCATTGGTGTGCATGGGCCCTTAGATAGTGGTCTGTTTTTATATAGTAAATAAGACAGTTTAGGGAAACTTTAATTATCATAAAACCATCCAGAGGTGATATCCTTGTTCCTCACTCAGTTTTCACTGTTTTCTGGCCACAATTGGCTGGGTTTGTTGCAAGGTTAGTTCTTCATTTAACTCAACTTTGGCAACTGTTTTCTCTGGTATTGTCTTGCAAGCTATATCAAGTATTATTGCTGTCTCTGGTGTGGATTTGCAACCTACATCAAGAATTATTGCTTTCTCTGGTGTGGACATTGGTCTACATTTCAGTTCTTTGGGTTGGTAGTCTGTCTGGAGACTACTTTCTTGGCTGATCAGGCAGTCAAGTGTATTGGAAAAGGGGCTTTTAAACAACAGGAACCAATTTACTGCAATGGGTAAATCTCACTTGTTTTTCTAAAGGGAAGGGGTTATTCTTTCTGATTTTTCTCCAACTCCCTTGGTCAAGGCCTATAGCTAGTACTATAGGATTGTCTACATATCTGGAGCCCAATGTGGCGTAGAATCCATTGGATTTTTGGAATCTCTGTTGATCTAGGCTTCTCTCTTTGGTGGATTTTGAATTTGATGCTACATCACTTTGTGGTTGGGCCAGGGATCTTCTTTTCTGTTGTATTTGGTCCCTCCTAGGTCTTTAAGGCTACTGGGGGGGACTTTGGCTGTCTTTGGTGGAGATTGGAGGCTATAACTTCGAATTGCTAGGATGGTTAGGATTCAGTCTTGAGATGGTTCAAGATTTTTGGGGGAGGATGCAAAGGGGTTTTTGGCTAGGTTTGAGGTTTCTGCTGAGATTGATGAGGCCTCACTGTTGAACATTGTTAGACAAGTAATCTCTTTCATTGGTAATAGGGAGGTGGAGAAGGAAGTTTCTGGTATTGCAGGATATAGGAGTCAGGACTGGGGAAAGTTAAAGATTGCAATGGCTAAAAGGTGGCCTACTAATTTCTAAATGGTGGATCTTCATGGGATTTCTAGGAAGTGGGAATTGAAAGGTGGTGTAACTTCTCTTTCCCAGTATTGGGAATTTATGGAGGAGTTTGGGGAGGCTCTGGATTATCTGGTATATAATGATATATTACCAAATGAAGATAGGGCCAAGTATGTATTTTGGAGTGCCCTGGGTAGGGATGTAAAGGTGGAGGTTATGGAGATTCTTTTCAAGTCTGAATTGATGAAGACTCTTCCAAATGGGGAGAATAGGATTCCTGCTATGGCTGTTTTAAAGGAGGTGATATTGGTATATTTGGATGGTATGAAAGATAGGCATGTGGAATCTGGAAAGGAAATACTCTTGGACAGAGAGGTTCAGAAGACTTTGGTGAAAATTTCAGCTTCTGAGGAGGTGTTTGAGCCATCAAATTTAGAAGATGGTGATTCTGATGATGTTTGTGAATCTTATTTTTCTTTTCCAGAGGATACCATGGGAACTCAGGAATGTGTTACACTGGATAATTTGGAGATGTATGCACTAGAGGATAAGTGTATTTCCCTTATTTTGGATGAATTATGGGGTAAGGAGGATTTGACTGGTAATAATGAAGGATTTCGGGATATTGAGAAGGAATCTGTGGTGGTTGAATGGTTGTTTAGGGATGATTATTTTTCTATCTCAAGTTCAGATAATGTCTTATTGGAGGAGGATGTATCAGTTGAATTTTTGGATGGACAGAAAAATTCTGTCTTTGATCTTTTTCTAATAGAGGAAAATTATTTTCAGGTGGTTCACTCAAGATCAGAAGGTCTCTGCTTGGAGGAGGATTTTTATTTTGATGTTATGGATGTTATTCTGGAGGATTTTGAAGATTCTATGCAAGATTCCTATAGGGAAGAGGAAAATTGTGATGTTTTGGATGTCACTGGTATGGAGGTTGATTTTAAAGATGTGGTGGAGGTTTCAGATGTTTCACAGGATGGAGAATTTATTGATTCTGGTGATGTGAGCTATGTTAGACTCAGTGTTTGGAGGAGGATGGAAGATTTGTTTGGAGGTCTGATGTTGGGATATCAGAATTGCAAGAGGAGCTTAGGGGGCTCAGGCCCTAGGGGCAAACTTATTTGTTTCAACCTTTGGATTTCAAGAATCTGATTCCTTCAAAATGAGGATAAACTACTTAATTGTTTTGGTTTTGCTTAATTTGGCCTCTATGTATTTGGTCAGGATTTTTTTTATTTTATCCAATTCTTATCAGTCTCTCTGGTTCAAGTCTCTATATAAAAAAAGAAAAAAAAAGAAAAAATACAAAAAACTCTTAGTATAATGAAGATGGTAGAAAAGAAAAATTCAAGTGAAGATGAGTATTTTATTTAAAATAAAAAGATAAAAATGATGATAACTGGTTTTATCTAACCTCCAGCATGAGGTTAAACTGCAAAATTTTATTTCTAAATTGGATTTTTTTGGCTTTCAAGAATTTTAATGGTTTTTTAATGGGAGAAGATTTGTGTTGGAAAATCCTTTTGTTAGAAGGCACCCAGGGGTGGGGCTTTTAGATTTTATTTTGGAAAGTGTGGGGGTAACTGATGGGCTGGCTGCTATAACAACAGTTACACCAGATTGTCTGTTTCCAACCCCTGCTCTTAATTTTATTGAATTCTTGTATTTTTTTTCTTTAACAGGTTTTTAGTCCACCATGACTTTAAACTGGAAATTCTTTTGGTCTTCAAGTGCTGGACCCCTCATGCTTATTGGTTTCGTTTAATTTTGTTGGACAATGTGTTTTTGTTAGAAGGTACCCAGTCGGGGATTTTAGATTTTATTTTGGCAAGTGTGGGTGTAACTGATGAGCTGTCTTCTCTGTAGAACAGTCACCCCTGAATGTCTGTTTCAAGCCTTTGGGTTTTTTCTAGTTGAATTCTAGTGTTTTTTTTTGTGATTCAGGTTTTTAGTCCTCTATGACTTTAAACTGGATTGCCTTTGATGTCTTTTGGTGATTTTGGATTGGTGGTGGATCACTGGTGGTCTCCCATCATTTTTACTTAACGGAGGGACCCCGCCCAGTGATCTTTTCTGTATACCTGGAGCTGGCTTTGCTATGTGGTTTTAGGGTGTTGGCTGTGAAAGTGGTGGATTCAAGATTATTTTCTTTTTTCTCTTTTTTTCTTTTAATTTTTTTATCGAGGCTATGTTTGTTCAAAGGCTCAAGATAGTGCTCTGGAAATGTTTTTGATAGAAGAGGAGGAGTCAAAATAAAAATAAATAAATAAATTTTTTTTAGGTGTGAACACATCAAGGTGCACTTGGATTTGGGTAAGGTATCAGGGGATCAGCTCATCAATTGGCTGGGGGATACCATTTTATTTTGTTTTATTTGTTAAAGAAGGTTAAATTTTTTGGCTTTAATGGTTTTTGGTTTGGGGATTTATGGGCTATATCTTCAAGATTTTTTTCTGGAATGTCCTTCAAGACTTTAAACTGATCTTATATTTATGGGATATAATTTCAAGATTTTTTTCTGGAAAATCCTTCAAGACTTTAAACTGATCTTTTAATTATGGGCTCAAGATTTTTTGATGTAAAGTCTCCCAAGACTATAAACTGAGGAATGGGAGGCTTCACATGAGGTTATCATCTCCTGGAGATGATAATTGGGAGACCAGGCCTAGCTTGTCTTCAATGTGCCAGTGCATGGATTGTTGTAGGAGAAGAAAAGAAGTGGGTGTGGCCTTTGGTTTTTTGGAGTGTGGTTCAGGCTCTTGTGAGAGTCTGTCTTTTTTAGAGTAATAAGGGCTAATTTCCCTAGTGCTACAACCTCTGCCCATGATGAGGAAATCCCAGGTTGTAGTAGGTCATCTCCCTTGGAGAGATACCAAGTGGATTTTCAACTTTCTATTGTTAATGTTTCTCTTCTCTGCAAGTATTCTTCATGTTTTTTATCAAGTATCTGTTCTCTCTCAAGATTTTCAATTATTTTTAATTCAAGTTTAAAAAAGAAGATTGGCTATATATCTTTATTGAAAGATATGCAGAAAAGCTGTGGAGTGGTGAGATTGGGGTCTAAAAGTAAGTCCTCCCAAACATGCACTGCTAGGGTTTCTTCTACACCTTTCAAAAACATTACCTTGGCCACATCTGTGAGAATTGCGGAAACCCCTGGTTATTTTTGTAGGATGGAAGAAAACTCAATAAAAGAAGATAAAAATTTCAAGATAACTGAGAAAATGCAAGAAAAAAAGCTGAAGATAACTAAAAAATAAGAAAAGAATTATTTTTGTAAAGATCATCAAGATCAATTTTTGGGCCTCCAGCATGAGGTTAAACTGCACAAATTTTTGAAGAAAGAAGATTGTCAAGATCAATTTTTGAGCCTTCGGCATGAGGATAAACTTCATAATTTGAGAAGATGTGATTCAGAAGATGAATCAAGATTTGAAGATTTGGAAGATGGAAGTGAGGACAAAGATTTGGAATTGTGGAAAAGTTTTGGAGTGGTGAGATTGGGGTCTAAAAGTAAGTCCTCCCAATTTTGCACCGCTAGGGTTTCTTCTACACCTTTTTAAAACATTACCTGGGCCACACATGTGAGCAATGGGGAAACCCTTGGTTTTTGTTCCAGGTCTGGTGGTGAAGACGTCCTGAAGATCCCTCAAGTTGACAGTGGAGCCACAAAGTACAAGAAGGTAGCGCAGAAGATTAGGCCTGTCAATGAGCCTATGCCTGTGGGTTTGAATCCTCCTTTGAAGAGGCCTTTCTTATCAAGAGATCCGTACTGTACTCCTCTGGTGAAGAATCCTCCTTATTTTGTGGAAACTGCTCAGGTGACTCTGGAGAGGTTGAAAGTTGTTAATTTTGGTCCTGATGGGTGGTTTTCTGATGAGGAAAAGAAGTTTTTGTTGCACGTTATTTTACTCAGGGAGAAAGCAGTGGAATTTGTTGAAGAGGAAAGGGGTGTGTTGAAACGCTCTTATGGGGAACTTTACTTGATTCCTGTGGTTTGTCATGAGCCTTGGAAAATCAAACCTATTCCAATCCCAGCTGCTATTAGGGATGATTTTGTGGAGATTGTTAGGGAAAGAGTCAGGAAAGTATTGTATGAACAATCAACTTCTAGTTACTCAAGTTCAGTTTTCTGTGTTAAGAAAAAGAATGGGAAGTTGAGGGTGATGCATGATCTTAGCGCCTTGAATAGAGTCACTATCAAGGATTCGGGGATGCCGCCGAGTGTGGAGGACTTTGTGGAAGCTTTTTCTGGAAGGGTGTGTTATGGTTTGGGAGATATTATGGGTGGTTATGATGAAAGGGAACTTCACACTGATTCACGGCCACTCACAACGCTTGAGACTCCTCTGGGAAGATTTCAGCTCACTAGGTAGCTTCTAAGAGCAACTAACTCAGTAGCAGTATATCAAGATCAAATGGCTTGGATTTTACAGGATGAGGTTCCAACTCATGCAGGTATTTTTATTGATGATGGTGGAATTAAAGGTCCCTCCACTGATTATGGAAATGAGGTGCTGAAGGCAAACCCAGGTATAAGGAGATTTGTTTGGGAATATGCAATTACTCTAGAGAGAGTATTGTTTAGGATTGAAGAGGCTGGTTTGACCATTTCTGGGTCAGAGTTTTATTGTTGTGTTCCTGCTCTGGAAATTATGGGTCATGTTGTATGTAGGGAGGGAAGGATTATGGCAAAGAAGAAAGTTAATAAAATTCAGTCATGGAAAAGGCCCAAAAATACTACTGAAGTTAGGGGATTTTTGGGAGTTTGTGTGTACGTCAGTATTTTTATTAAATATTTTTCCTTCTTGGATTCACCCTTGAGAAGGTTGGCCAGGAAATATGCAGAGTGGGAATGGACTGAAGAGTGTGAAGAGGCTTTTCAGAAATTGAAGAAGGTGGTAGGTGAAGATATTATTCTCCACAAGTTGGATTATGGAAGGGAAGCTGGAAAAATTTATCTGGTGGTGGACTCAAGTTATATTGCTACTGGTGCTGTTTTGTCTCAGGAAGATAAAGCTTGGAAGGTCAGGTTAGTAAGGTATGAGTCTGTAGTTTTTAATGAGGTGGAATCTAGGTATTCTCAGCCAAAGTTGGAATTGTGTGGTGTAGCAAAAATTTTGAAGAAGCTACAAACCGTTTTGTGGGGGCAGTATTTTGAGCTGAAGGTGGATGCTGAATCTCTGGTTCAAATGATGAACACAACTAGTCTTGGTGACTCAGAAGAAGGGTCAAGAATTGGTTTTGATGTCTTTTCATGAATAACTTGCTTATAGAGGCTTTGGGGAGACTTATAGAAGAGTAGCAGATAGAATTTGGTGGCCAGGTATGAAGTTGGCTGTGCAGGGTTAAGTTCAATCTTGTAAATAATTTCAAAGAAGAAGTCACTTGAAACCTAAAGAGGTTGGCCCTGTTACTGGTGAACCAACTGTGTTTGGAAGAGTCAGTTTGGATGCTGTCAAAATCAAAGAGGGCAGGTATAAATACTTGATTGTTGCCAGGGATGATTTGTCTGGTTGGGTTGAGGTGGTGCCTCTGGTGAATTTGACTGCCAAAAACGTGGCAGAATTTTTGAAGAAGGAATTGGTGTTTAGGTATGGGTTAATGAAGTTGGTGACTGTTGATGGCACACCAGAGTTTGGAGCTGAATTTAAAGAAGCTGTGGCAAGTATTGGCTCTAAAGTCAGAGTGGCTACGCTTTATTATTCTGAAGCCAAAGGCATGGTTGAAAGAGGCCATCAAGTTATCAAAAATGCTTTGGTGAAATTGTGTGGAGATAGTGCTGAAAAATGGAGGCATTATTTACCCTTGGTGTTATTTTCTGATAGAGTCACTGTAAAAAGGACAACTGGCTATTCCCCTTATGAATTAATTTTTGGGCAGAAAGCTGTTCTGCTGGTGGATTTGGAAGCTGTCTCTTATCTTGGAATTGATTGGGATGATATATGCTCAACAGAAGATTTGCTCTGTTCCAGGATGCAACAGTTGGAATGTAGAGAGGAATGTCATGAGAAGGCATACTCTAGAATGATGAAGATAAGAAATAAATCAGTCAGATACTGGGACAAGAAGTTGGCTCATAGACTCAGGAATCCCTTGGAACATGGTTGTTTGGTTTTGGTTTATAATAGAAGTTTGGAGAGTCAGTGGGGAAAGATTTTTTCTGACAGATGGAATGGACCTTGAAAAGTCAGATCTCAGGTGTCTGGAGGTTCTTATGTTTTGGAGGAGTTAGATGGCGCAGTCTTAAAGAAGAGAGTGGCTGCAGATCAGGTGAAGAGATTTTATCCTAGAGGCACAAAAAGTGAAGAAGATTGACTTCACAATGAGGATAAACTATGGACCATTCTTTTATTTTGGATTTTTGGTGATGCTGTGCATCTGTTATATTGGAAACTTTTCGTTAGAAGGTACCCATGGGTGGGGCTTCTAGATTTTGTTTTGGCAAGTGTGGAGGTAACTGATGGGCTGGCTGCTCTAACAACAGTTACCCCAGATTGTCTGTTTCCAACCCCTTCTCTTAATTTGGTTGAACCCTAGTATTGGTTTTTCTTCACAGGTTTTTAGTCCTCTATGACTTTAAACTGGAAATTCTTTTGGTCTTCAAGTGCCGGACTCTTCATGCTTATTGGTTTTGGTTTAATGTGTTGGATTTAGTGTTTTGTTAGAAGGTACCCAGGGGGGGCTTCTATATTTTATTTTGGAAAGTGTGGGGGTAACTGATGAGCTGGCTGCTCTGTAGAACAGTTACCCCATAATGTCTGTTTCAAGTATTTTGTTCTTCCTATTTGAGTCCTAGTTATGGTTTTTGTTATTCAGGTTTTTAGTCCACTATGACTTTAAACTGGCTTACTGGTTAAAGACAGGCTTCTTTGGTTTTGGTGGTGGATCACTGGTGGTCTCCCATCATTTTTACTTATTGGAGGGAGCCCACCCAGTGATCATTTCCTTGTACTAAACCTTCTATGGAGCCAGATTTTTATCTTTTCTTTAATTTTTGTGTCTATGGTTGTGTTAGATAATAGCTTTAGATTATTTTCTTTTTTCTCTTTTTTTCTTTTAATTTTTTATGGGAGTTATTAGGATATAAAGCGGGAAAAATCACAAAATTATATTATATGGTGTCACCACATCAGGGTCACCTGGATGTGGGAAAGCATTTGTTGGGAAAGGCTCATCAATTGGCCGGGAAATGCTATTTTCTTTCTTTTTCTTATTATTTTCTCAATTTCTATTTATTTCATCTTTATCTTTATTTCAATTTATTTGACAGTGTATCCACATCAAGGTGCACTTGGATGTGGGTAAGGTATCAGGGGATAAGCTCATCAATTGGCTGGGGGATACCATTAGTAACTATTACTTGTCTCATGTTATTATTATTATTCATTTCATTTTAATTTTTCTACTCTCATATTTTTGGTTAATTTTGTTATTTATTTTCAAGTTTTTTTTAGTATGTTAGTAGTTTAAAATAAATAAAAATAAAAATAATAAAAATAAAATAAATAAATAAAGAAAAATATTAAAATATAAATATAAAATATCAAATAAAATAAAATAAAATAAAATAAAATAAAATAAAAATAAAACAAATTTTTATATATATATTTCTGTTAATTATTATTTTTCTCTCTATTTAGTGACTTATTAATTTCTTTCTTGTTTATTTTAATGTCTGGAAGAAGAAGCCTCTGGCGGTTGGTCCGAATTATGGTGGCATTTTTGCTTTTTGTTAGGATTGGAAGAAGAACTGTGTACTTTGTGGTGTAGGCGGCTGGAAAGAGTATATGGATTGTAATGGTCAGGTACCAGAGTGGAAGGTTATTTTTGCTAAGAAGTGGAAGAAGCGGGGATAGAGTGTTGGAAGGTGTGCTTGATTATTCTAGAAATCTTCCAGTGGTCATCAAGGAGCTTTTTCCTCAGATTCTTTTCAAAGTCATTAAAAGGACCGTGGAAGGCAAAGGCCTTAAGCAGGTTTGAACACATCATGCTTAGGTGTTGTTTAATGTTGGTGTAATCCAGCGTTAAGTTAGTTTCTAGAGGTTGGCCAATCCCAATTTTAGTTTCAGGTGGCGGGGTTCCAACTACACAGAAGAATTAGATCAGTAATTGTTCTCTGTTAAAGAAATTGGAGTTATTAATTTGGTACTTACAGATTGGAAGCTCATCAAATTTGTAAGCGGTTGGGATTTGAGCTGTTGAAGAAAGCTGAATGGATGTTGAAGGAGGATCAACCAGATAGAGGTATGGATTCTCATGATCATTCTCCAAATGGTGTTGAGAAGATTAAGGAGAAGAAGGGCGTTCCTGTGGCCTGGTTGGAGCAGCAGGGCTACTGTTGTTGTTGTGGATATTATTATTTCTCTTCCCAGTTAGGTTGGGCACTGGTGGTGGAGTACTAGTGCTGTTCAAGAAAGGATCAGGAGAAGGTGACCTGGAAGCTGATTGTTATTTTCTAGATGAAGATCTAGAAGAAAGGGACCCATCAAAGGAATAATTGGCGTCCAGAGGAGAGGTGAAGTTAGTTCTTCTTGAAGTAATCGGAGATTTTTGTTTTGAAGAAGTGTTGCATGCTCTGGTGTTTTCAGAAGGCTCTCTGGCAGGCCTTCTAGAGATGTTGGAATTTCGGGGGTTTTCTGAGGGAGAAATTTTGTGTGTATGCATTGCTCTGGGAGCACTAGGAGGTGTTTGCGTAGAGTTGTTAGTGTTTAATTGTGTATTTTGGCTGTTATCTGGCTGAATTTGGGAGTTTTGAGCCTGATTTTTGCTTTCTGGCAAGGTGGGAGGGCTGCCTGGACGCGGTCTAGCAGCCTGGGAGCTGATTTTGATGTGGATTTGGCTAAATTTGCTGATATAAAAGCAGATTCTTGAGAAGAAAAAGCAGGTATTTTAGGGAGTGATCTGGGAATAGAGTGGTGTGATCTTCTGGAAGGAGCGGAAGATAAAGAAGAGGAAGCAGGTCCAAGTTCTGGTGACCTGGTAGGAGATCTGGAAATATATTTGTGTGAAGGTGAAGGCAGAGGTATTGGATAGTTGGGGTCTCTGTCACATCTTTTCTTTTTAGAGTTGCAAGAATCATAGTCTCTGTTATAGAATTTGGCTTGAGGAGTAGGAAGAGTGAAGGTACAAGGCCTGCACATGTGGATGCACTTTTTACAAGCAAAGTCCTTTGGAGTAGTGAAACAGGGAAGGTCTGATGGGTCAAAGTCCGGGGATTCAGCCATGATATGTGAAGGAAAAATAATGAATAGAAAAGAGATGAATGAAAATTTTTTCAGTGATGTGTAGATAATGAAGAAAGAGTGGAAGTTCAGCAGGTTGGATGTGGATCACGGTGAATGGACGTGGCTCTACCTTTATACGCAAAATGTGTGTAGTCCGTCAAGAGTTTAAACTGAACACTAGTAGTCCTCCAAGATATAAATCTGGCTGGTTATTTAAAGATTGCTTCAAGATTTTTATTTTTTTATGACTAATGTGGATCTGAAGTCCATCAAGACTTTAAACTGAGAAATGGTATATCCCCCCAAGACTATAAACTGAGGATGGTTTAATGGTGGAATCCTTTATGACTCTAAACTGATAATGTGGAGTTGGTGTGATTCTGGCAGAGGGCATCCAAGAGGGAGTCTCTGAATTTTGTTAAGGCAAGTGTGGGGGTAACTGATGAGCTGGCTGCTCTTTAGAACAGTTACCCCAGAATTTAAGTTTGTTTCTTTGGTCTTTAATGTTTTGATCTCTGTTTCTGTCTTGTGATTTAGGCTTTTGAGTCCCCCAAGACTATAAACTGAGGGTTTTTGAGTCCCCCAATCCTATAAAATGAGGGCTGTTAGTCCCCCAAGACTTAAAACTGAGGATTAGTCCCCCAAGACTTTAAAATGAGGAGTTTTTAATTTATTTTTATTTCTAAATCAAGATTTTTGGGCAAGAATTAATTACAGAAAAGAATCAAGAGATTTAACAAAATGTTCAGCATTAGCTTTGAACTGGTGAATGAGGTTCTTCCTTTTCTCAAGGTCCTGTGGGTTTCTGGCAGGAGTGGATTGGAAGTAATTTAGTATGAGATGCTTCTGTTGAGAAGAATGTTGTTGGAAGTTCTCTTTTATGGTGGGCAATGGATTAGGTGGGGTTTCTTCAATGGTTCCCACATTTTCATTATCACTGTCTGTATGGAAATGAACTGGAAATTTGTCAGATTGAATTTCAGTATGAAGAAGTATTGGACTTACCATCAGAAGGACCAGGGATGGAAGAGCTATTGTTTGTAGCAGGGTTGGCACTCTTTTTTGAAGGGTTTAATTTGCTGACCAGTCTGGGGATCAGGATAGATGGTCTGGTTCTTTTAATGCTGGGGGAAGGCGGATCAGGTTGTGGAGGAGGAGAAGATGTTAGAGATGACAATGGACCAGGTCTGAAACAAGTCTTCTTCCTAGAGTGACAGGCATCACAAGAGATTCTTTAGGGATGAGCTGGAGGTGTGATGGTACAGATGAGATTTTTTCCAATGCAGTATTGGCAAGGACCCATGTCATTAGCAGATTTGGAAAGAGAGCTGAACATGTTGATTGTGATGTAGGAGAAGGTGGACATTCTCTATTGGAGGGAGGATTTGGTCTTCCAACATTGGAGG
The DNA here is from genome assembly GCA_030280995.1 of Hemileia vastatrix. Classification (NCBI taxonomy): domain Eukaryota; kingdom Fungi; phylum Basidiomycota; class Pucciniomycetes; order Pucciniales; family Zaghouaniaceae; genus Hemileia; species Hemileia vastatrix. Next base: position 10,695,588 of record JASXTE010000010.1, on the reverse strand, counting down.
AGCCCTTTGTTGGTCTGTTTAGCGTTGTTTTAATGTCTTAAATGGCATTGTTTAATAATTGGGTTTCTTCTGGAATTATTTGGCAAATATTGTACCATTGGATAGCCCTGGATTTTCTATATATTTTATGTCTTGATGACATTTTTCATATTCTAAGTATTTAAGGGATTATTTCTCATTTTTCATTTTAAATGATAGCTGTTTAATTTTGTTTTTCACGTTTTACGGGTTAAGTGCTTAGTACCATTAGAATGGGCTAATTTTTATCTACGTTTCATGTTTCAACGTTCTTATAGCTTAATTATGTGTTTTAAAGGTTTTAGTAGTTGTAGCTTATTTTTCTAAGTATTTTGGGTATTTTTGGAGGTTTTTGGTGGTTTTCTGGCTTCAGGGTGGTCTGGCCACCTCAGGCAGGCCTCCCAACATTGGGCATACCTACAGCCTCAGTTCTAGAAGGCTGGGAAGCATTTCTAGAGGGGTTTTATGCAATTTGGAGCTCAGAAAGGCCAAATTCATTGGTGTGCATGGGCTCTTAGATAGTGGTCTGTTTTTATATAGTAAATAAGACAGTTTAGGGAAACTTTAATTATCATACAACCATCCAGAGTTTATATCCTTGTTCCTCACTCAGTTTTCACTGTTTTCTGGCCACAATTGGCTGGGTTTGTTACAAGGTTAGTTCTTCATTTAACTCAACTTTGGAAACTGTTTTCTCTGGTATAGTCTTGCAAGCTATATCAAGTATTATTGCTGTCTCTGGTGTGGATTTGCAACCTACATCAAGAATTATTGCTTTCTCTGGTGTGGACATTGGTCTACATTTCAGTTCTTTGGGTTGGTAGTCTGTCTGGAGACTACTTTCTTGGCTGATCAAGCAGTCAAGTGTATTGGAAAAGGGCCTTTTAAACAACAGGAACCAATTTACTGCAACGGGTAAATCTCACTTGTTTTTCTAAAGGGCAGGGGTTATTCTTTCTGATTTTTCTCCAACTCCCTTGGTCAAGGCCTATAGCTAGTACTATAGGATTGTCTACAGCAGCCAAAAAACAAAAACAATAAAAGGCTTCCAACTGACTCAGAAACAATGTAGTAACAATTAGAAAATGCTGCCAATTTGATTTGGCAGATGACTGCCGCCAAAAAACATAAACAAAAAAAGCTGTTTATTGACTTGGAAACAATGTAGGAACAATTAGAAAACACTGCTGATTATATTTGGCAGAAAACCACTGCAAAAAAAAAAAAAAAAGACTCCAATTGACTTGGAAACAGTGTAGGAGCAATTAGAAAATGCGGCCAATTTGATTTGGCAGATGACCACCTCCAAAAGACAAAAAACAAAAAAAAACTGGCCAATCAACTCAGAAACAATGTAGGAATGATTAGAAAGTAATGCCGATTTGATTTTGAATGACTCTGAAGTGATTTAAGAAGAAAAAAGGTTCCAAATCACCAAAAACACCTAGAAGTTCTAGAAAAGAGGTGGAAACAAAAAAATAAAAAAGGAGAAAAAAAGGTAAAAAAAGAGAAAAAAAACATAAGTCAGTAAATTAATAAAATCAGATAAGGTTGGGAGAGAAATACAAAAGTATAGGAACAAAAAAATAAACATAAAAATAAAAGAGAATTTAATCAGCATTTAAGAGAAAAAAAGATGAGAAGAAAGTGACATACCTTTAAGCTTATGGAATGAGATATACCAGAGATTGTAGGAATTGAAGTAACTGAAGTTTTAAGAGAATATGAGTTATCAGTGAGAGACAGAAACATTGAAAAGTTATGCATTTGCAAAAGTTATGCGATTTCCAGCCTGGGTGGACGTACAAAACAAATGAAACTGGGAAACTGGGCAAATTCATTGCACACAAAAATAAATTGATAATAATTGATAAAATAAAATTACAAAAACATTAATGTAGCTCATTAAAATGAGAAAGGGTGATTGGTAGTATTTTAGGAAGCATGGAATTGGTTTGGGAGGATGAAGAAGTATTATGAGATTCAATAGGAGGGGGTGGGTCAGGAATTTTATCTTCATATAGTTTTTTCCATTCACACTTTAAATTTGCAAGAAGATTGTGCAAAATGAGACATGCTGTAATCCAATGTACCATGACCTTTATTTCCTTTTCATTTCTCAATTGAGATCTAATTTCTCTTAGAGAAGAAAATTAGCCTTTCAGTATCCCTATCGCATGCTCAATTCTGACAAAAGATTTGGCAAAATGTTTGTTGAATCTAGATTTCTCACTTTCTTTATTGCCAGTACCACATAAAGCTGGGATTACATAAGTTCCACTTATATATGCTGAATCAGCAAGAAGATATTTTTTTTTCATTGAAAAAAGATTGAGGTTGTTGTGAAATAGACATTTGTTGAAATACTGAGGAATCATGAAAAGCCCCAGGGAAGCCAGCATGAAATGCAATAAATTCCTTGTTGATATCACAAACCAGTTGAAGAGCAAAAGAATAACTTGAGGAAATAAAAAGGAAAAGATTAGTGGGAGGTTCAATTGAGCATGTACTTGAAAAGAAAACCCTTTTTTTGCAATCAAAATAGTTATTTCCATCTCTGGCAGGTTTTTGACTTAATGGTATGGTGGTACCATCAACAAAACCAATTCTACCAGGAAGCCCTTCTTTTTGTATCACCTGAGAGTTCTCCAAGCCTTCATTCTTATTGGGCCATATAAAACACTTATCTTGAAGGGAAAGAATGGTAGTAATTACACACTTTGTATAAAGGTGGACGGTTCCTTGACTAATCTGAAAGAGGTTTTCAAGACAGGTTAAAGCAGCACCATTTCCATTTTATCCAGAGCAACACAGTGCAACAAAGAGTTGAATAGCAGGATCTTTTTGTGGAAAATGAGAATTTTTCTGGAAAACTGTGTGATCTCTTATCAAGTCAAGTAAGGTTACAAATCCAGGCAAGGTTGTACAGAACATTTGTTTAAAGCTGATTTTTGGTATGTTGGATAGGGTTTTAAAGTCAAATTGTGGTTAATTTCATACAGAAGTAGTTCTGGAAACTAAGTAGAAACTCTCCAACATTGCACACATATAAACCAAGTCAAGCTCAGCATTGTAATCAATATTAGTATTAACCATCAGATCAAGGGCTACAGCAGTAGCAAGGATCTCAAGCTGTTGATGGACTGAAAGTGGAATTTTGATTAGTGTTGATGAAGATTAAGTGCAAGTGTATGATGAAGGGGCTGCTTAAGTCCTTGTAAGTCACATATCTCACAAGTTGAATAATAATCCCTTAGAGGAATAAGTGAAAAAAACTAAGGTGATGGTCTGTCTGTACCTAGTGCTGACAAATCAAGCTGAAGGAGTGGAATGTTTTGATGGCTTTTTTTGACCAAAAGATGGTTTCTTTAGTCCCAAAGACGCCATTGAAATACACCTGTACAGGGAAGGTGTATTTCATTTTTTGATGGCCTGTTTGGTACTTTTTTGTGGTGTTTTTGGTCAAGTTTGAGAACCCTTATTAACTGTGATGGAGGGCCCAAATTGGAGGTCTGGGTCATGAGACTTCTTGAAGTGGACTCCATGGGGAGGTGATGAGCCCTCACAGCTCTTTAATTGCTGGGGATTTCAGTTGAATCATTTAGAATGAAGTTCTGTGTGCACCAGTGGATTTTAGTATAAATAAAGGGGATTTGGCTGGCTACTGGTTATCACTTACTTACTACACATTAAAAAATCAATTAAAGTCAATTATTACTCTATGAGCATATATCCAAAAGCCCTTATAAATTTATTTTATCTTTATACTAGCTAAATTAAATTTTATTAGTTTATTCTCCACCACTAGCATGCACCAATACAAATATTGTGAGTTAGAAATTGAGTATAACAGTTTTATTAGTATTTACCTGAAGTTTAAGCCATAAATCATGTCTTATTAAGTAGTCTGACCATTAATAATAACTATTGAATTATACTTATTTACTAGCATATACTGTCAGTAGTTCAATTGGGAAGAGCCACCTGCTAGCAGCTGCTAATTTTTTTTTCTGGTGTCTGTAAATTCAGCATAATAATGGCACTGTTAACTTTAATAATGCAAATAATCTAAATAATTTTAAAGAAAATGTAGAATTATGAATGAAAATTAGCCATAATAATTTTCTAGGTGCAGTGGAATATATGAAGACAAAATATGCTATTTAAGCTTTCTTCTTATTTCAGCTATCTGGCTTTATATGTAGTTTAAAATATTTTATTTCTGGTGGCCAATGATCTAATTTCCCTTTTTTTTTCTTCGATGAATAATTTTTCAGTAAATAATTTAGTGTACAAAACACTTATTATATCTTCATGATTAAATTTTTAGGCTACTTATTTACTTTTTCATGACCTTATCTTACTTTTTTTTCAACTTTATTTTATGGTACTCCTTAATTCCAAAGTATGAGTAGATTTTAAAGACACTTCTTGAAATATGTTTAGTTGAAAAAAGACTTCAAGTTGCACTTAATTTCATTAAAATTGATTATATGGTAGATAATTTCTCTGATCTTATTTTTTGAAGGTTATTTTAAAAGTAGGTAGGTGCAAAGGAGAAAAATGGAAGCAACTTACATTTAAGTTCCCTCTACTCTCATTTTGTGGGGGCTACTGAAAATTTAATATATATAAACCACAAAATATTTTGGGGGAACTTTCTAGCAAGTCCTCAACTTGAACTTAGATGGAACACAGATGGAACTAAGACTGAACTAATAATTAACTGATACTGAAATTTACTTTGAACTCATATTGAGCTCTTAAAAAAGGATGAATGATACTGTGCTGAAATAATAGTGAGAGTTTAATGAAAAATTAATAGAAATACAAAGTTGGGGAGCTTAAGAATCTGATAAACCACAGTATTTTTTAATAAAACACAATTTAATGCTAATTTATAATCTCACTTTATCAGTAAAAAGACTGAAAATCATAGTACTTATTTCAAAATTATTACTTCTAAGATTTCTAATGAATTAATTAATTATTTGAGAAAAAATATTAAATTATATATGTGGCTGTTTTTGTTGAAAATTCCTTTTAACCCAGAATTTGAAGCTTTGATTTTTAATTCTAACCCATGTGACCTGATTCTTTTTTTCATGTATTTTTTTATTTTTTGTTCATTCAATATAACTATTTTCAATTCAGTTGAGTTATTCAAAAAAAAATATTGAACCATCAAATATCTTTTATTTTTACTTCTAGAATACAGTTAAAACACATATAACTAAACAAAAAAATTATCAATGTGTTTTCTCAATCTCTCACTAAATGAAGTACTCTAATATATTCCTTATACTCAACACTAATATTTGAGAAATTATTTGATTATATGTGTGTAAAAAAGTATATCTCTTATTATAGTAGATTTAATCCAGCTTTTGAAATTTTTAAATTCAAGTCAATGATTAAAATCAAAAGGAAATTTATTTTTGAACTTTTGTTTTTCCTGTTTATTCCTCAAATACTAAGTATTTTTGTAATCAGCATTTAGTTAACATATTAAATATACAAGATTCCATAAATTTTCATGATTTAGTTCATTAAAACTCTATGAAAATATTGTCAGTTTGTGAGTGATCTCATGAGTTAAAATGATTAATCACTTCTCAATGAATTTTCCATATGAAAAGCTAAAATTCAAACTAGAATTAAAATTTTCAAGATAAAACACCACAAAAAAGCATAAAATTCTTTAAATTAAATATTAATGTGTAAGTGTGCTTCCATGCTATATGGTGGGATAATTGCTATTTCCACCTGAGAATAAGCACCATAGATTTTCAAAAGTGTTCTTATGTCAAAAAATGTGGTTCAGGTTAAATTTCAGACTAAAATATTGTGCAAGAACTGAACTTGATAGGTAGAAGTGGTAATTTTTCATCATTATATTAGTTGCTCATTGAGTAACTACCATATGATAATTATTCTTTAAAAAAGACACAATAGGTATTTTGAGTTATACTCATATAAAAAAGCTATTTTCAAAGGGATTATATTATAATTAAAATAAATAATGATGCATATTTTAAATGAATAGACATAATATTTCAATTCTATGTTGTTGTTGAACAAATTAAGTAAAAAGTTTCAGGTTTGCTTTGTAGTCTTTGGAAAAAGGTTTTTGACAGGATTACTTCACAACTGAACATTTACACATACTTCTTAAATAGAATATATGATTTAAAAATTTATCAATCATTTTTTATAAAAATTATATTCAAAATGATAGGTATTAATTATATTATTCTGCTATTAAATTTCTAATTCTTTAAAGTAAAATCCCTTTGATATTATATGTAAAAAGAAGATTTTATAAATCTTCTTGTAATTGGCCTTATAAATAAAAAATACTAGAATGAATATATTTAAAAAAAAGGAATTTGGATAGAGAATATTTCAACGCATAAGTACACATTTAAAACAAAACTTAAGGTTAAATTTTTAGTTTTTAAAACTATATATATTTATTTGAAAAATATTTATTTAATTTTGTAAAAAGATACCATTTTTGTCAGCCAGGCTGCTGGACTTACCCAGTAAAATAATTAACTCTTTACTCGGATGAAGCCACACCGTTATATTTTTATATTATTAATAATTATAATATATTTACTTTAAAGTTACTTGCAATAAATTAACTAGTTAAAAGAAGTAAATTTAGTAAATATTTTAAATTAATATTAAATTTTTCTTATATTTTTTATTTTCTAACACAGTGCTCAATGACACGTTGTGGTGATCCAAACCTGGGTAGGCCTTTGGAGTGCATATTTGGAGGTATTTGGTATGTAGGGTGTTATTGGGGTTATGGTGTTATTAGTGGTTTTTTTCATCTTTAGGTGATATTTAGTAGTGTTTATGGAGGCTTAAGCTAGGGTCACTTATTATGTCTCAGCTTAATGTCCTTTCTTTTCTCTTCATTTTGGCATCCCTTATGGGTGGTTACCTTGCTTTATAGGGTAGTTATGGTGTTGTTATTGGTATTTATTGGATGTTTATTGCTTAGTGGTGCTTATGTAGGCTTAAGCTAGGGTCACTTATTATGTCTCAGCTTATTTTACTTCATTTTCTTTTCATTTTGGTATGTCTTATGTGTGTTTATCTTGGTTATTAGTGAAGTTATGGGTTTTTAGGGTTTTTTAGGGTTTTTATGGGTTGTATGGGTGTTTTAGGGCCTAAAAGCGGCCTTCCCGCCCCTAAGTGGAGCCGCATCCAAGCGGCCTGGCCGCCTGAGCGCTGGGAGAGCTCTAAAATGCACTTTTATGCATGAAAAAGGCTGGGAAAGCTGGATTTTGGGTGGGGAATTGGTCAGGGTGGTCTGTGCACTGGCTGTATTATGCGTGTGTGGGAAGATTTTTGAAGAATCATCTTATCTCTTTACTCATCGCCTATCTGTTCCTCACTTTCTCATTGGCTTGTGTTTTGTTGGCATATATTACTGTTCATTTCAACTCTTTCTGGTAGTCTGTCTGGGACTATTATCTTCACTTTTAAAGGGGTCAAGTGTGTTTAATTAGAGGGTCTAGCAAACAGATCTCCAATTTTCTGCAACAGGTAAAGCTCACTTGTTTTTCTAAAGGGACAGGGGATTTTCTCTCTGGTTTTTCTCCAACTCCCTTGGTCAAGGCCTATAGCTAGTACTATAGGATTGTCTACATTTCTGGCGCCCAACGTGGGGACGAATCTGTTGGCTTTTTGGAATCTCTGTTGATCTAGGCTTCTCTCTTTGGTGGATCTCCTTTGGTGGATTTTGAATTCGGTGCTATAACTCTTTGTGGTTGGTCTAGGGGTCTTCTTTTCTGTTGGTTTTGGTCCCTCCTAGGTCTCTAAGGCTACTGGGGGGGACTTTGGCTATCTTTGGTGGAGATTGGAGGCTGTAACTTGGAATTGCTAGGATGGTTAGGATTCAGTCTTGGGATGGTTCAAGGTTTTCGGGAGAGGATGCAAAGGGGTTTTTGGCTAGGTTTGAGGTTTCTGCTGAGCTTGATGGGGCCTCACTGTTGGACATGGTTAGGCAAGTAATCTTTTTCATTGGTAATAGAGAGGTGGAGAAGGATGTTTCTGGCATGGCAGGATATAGGAGTCAGGACTGGGGAAAGTTGAAGATGGAAATGGTTAAAAGGTGGCCTACTACTTTCTCAATGTTGGATCTTCATGGGATTGCTAGGAAGTGGGAATTGAAAGGTGGTTTAACTTCTCTTTCTCAGTATGGGGAATTTATGGAAGAGTTTGGGGAGGCTCTGGATTATCTGGTATATAATGATATATTACCACATGAAGATGGGGCCAAGTATGTATTTTGGAGTGCCATGGGTAGGAATGTAAAGGTGGAGGTTTTGGAGATTCTTTGCAAGGCTGACTTAATGAAGACTCTTCCAAATGGGGAAAATAGGATTCCTGGTATGGCTATTCTGAAGGAGGTTATTTTGGGATATTTGGATGGTATGATGGATAGGGATGTGGAATCTGGAGAGGAAATCCTTTTGGATGGAGAGGTTCAAGAGACTGGTGGAAAATTCAGTTTCTGGAAATGTTTTGGAGCCATCAATTTTGGAAGATGGGGACTCTGATGATGTTTGTGAAACTGATTTTTCTTTTCCAAAGGATGCCATGAGATCTCAGGAATGTGCTGCACTGGATGTTTTGGAAATTTACACACTGGAGGATCAGTGTATTTCCTCAAGTTTGGGTGAATTATGTGGGAAGGAGGACTTGTCTGGTCATGAAGAAGGATTTTGGGATATTGAGAAGGAATCTGTGGTGGATAAATGGTTGTTGAGGGATGATTATTTTTCTTTCTCAAGTTCAGATAATGGCTTATTGGAAGAGGATGTATCAGTTGAATTTTTTGATGGACAGAAAGATTCTGTCTTGGATCTTTTTCTCATAGAGGAAGATTATTTTCAGGTGGTTCCCTCAAGATCAGAAGGTCTCTGCTTGGAAGAGGATTTTTATTTTGATGTTATGGATGTTATTCTGGAGGATTTTGCAGATTCTAAGCAAGATTCCTGTAGGGAAGGGGAAAATTGTGATGTTTTGGATGTCACTGGTATGGAGGTTGATTTTAAAGATGTGGTGGAGGTTCCAGATGTTTCACAGGGTGGAGAATTTATGGATTCTGGTAATGTGAACTATGGTAGACTCAGTGTATGGAGGAGGATGGAAGATTTGTTTGGAGGTCTGATTCTGGGATATCAGAATTGGAAGAGGAGCTTATGGGGTTCAAGCCCTAGGGGAAAACTTATTGGTTTAAACCTTGGGATTTCAAGAATCTGATTCCTCCGAAATGATGATAAACTACTTAATTTGATTTGGTTTTGCTTAATTTGCATCTATGTATTTCGTCAGGATTCTTTTTTGTTGTTTTGTCCAATTATTTTCAGTCTCTCTGGTTCAAGTCTCTATATAAAAAAGGGTGTCTGGGCCGCTTCAGGTGGCACCTCCGACATTGGGCGGCCCGTCTGTAATGAAAAAAAAATATTAGTATAATGAAGATGGAAGAAAAGAAAAATTGAAGTGAAGATGTATATTTTATTTAAAATAAAAGAAGATAAAAATGAAGATTATTGGTTGTATTTCACCTCCAGCATGAGGTTAAACTGCAAAATTTTATTTCTAAATTGGATTTTTTTGGCTTTAAAGAATTTTAATGGTTTTGGTTTTTTACGGGAGAAAATTTGTGTTGGAAAATTCTTTTTTTTAGAAGGTACCCAAGGGGGGGCTTCTAGATTTTATTTTGGCAAGTGTGGGGGTAACTGATGAGCTGGCTGCTCTGTAGAAAAGTTACCCCAGTATGTCTGTTTCAAGCCTTTGGTTTTTTTTCTAGTTGAATTCTAGTATTGGTTATTTTCTTTAACAGGTTTTTAGTCCACCATGACTTTAAGCTGGAAATTCTTTTGGTCTTCAAGTGCTGGACCCCTCATCTTTATTGGTTTTGTTTAATTTTGTTGGATGTTGTGTTTTTGTTAGAAGGTACCCAGGGGGGGCTTCTAGATTTTATTTTGGCAAGTGTGGGAGTAACTGATGAGCTGGCTGCTCTGTAGAACAGTTACCCCAGAATGTCTGTTTCAAGCCTTTTTTTTTTTTAGTTGAATTCTAGTGTTGTTTTTTTTGTGATTCAGGTTTTTAGTCCTCTATGACTTTAAACTGGATTGCTTTGGATGTCTTTTGGTGCTTTTGGATTGGTGGTGGATCACTGGTGGTCTCCCATCATTTTTACTTATTGGAGGGAGCCCACCCAATGATCTCTTCTGTTGACCTGGAGCTGGCTTTACTATGTGGTTCTAGGGTGTTGGCTGTGAAAGTGGTGGATTCAAGATTTTTTTCTTTTTTTCTCTTTTTTTTCTTTTAATTTTTTTATGGAGGCCATGTTTTTTCAAAGGCTCAACATAGGGCTCTGGCAATGATTTTTGTAGAAGAGAAGGAGTCAAAATAAAAATAAAAAAATTAAATTTTTTTAGGTGTGACCACATCAAGGTGCACTTGGATGTGGGTAAGGTATCAGGGGATCAGCTCATCAATTGGCTGGGGGATACCATTTTATTTTGTTTTATTTGTTAAAGGAGGTTAAATGTTTTGGCTTTGATGGTTTTTGGTTTGGGGATTTATGGGATATATCTTCAAGATTTTTTTTCTGGAAGGTCCTTCATAACTTCAAGCTGAATTTTTTTTAATTATGGGATATATCTTCAAGATTTTTTTCCCGGAAAGTCCTTCAAGACTTTAAACTGATCTTTTAGTTACGGGCTCAAGATTTTTTGATGTCCATCAAGACTTTAAACTGAAAATTCTGTTAGTCCTCCAAGACTTAAAACTGGCTGGTTGTTAAAGATTTATTCAAGAATTTAATTTTACTACTGTGGATCTAGTAGTCCTCCAAGACTTTAAACTGGCTGGTTTCAAGATTTTGTCAAGAATTATTCCGTCAAGACTTTAAACTGAACACTGTGTTAGTCCCCCAAGACTTTAAACTGAGGATTGTTGATAGTGAAGTCCCCCAAGACTATAAACTGAGGAATGGGAGGCAGTGTGAGGTGGAAGTTTAAAGGCAGAAGGATCCAAGGGGGAGCTTCTGAATTTTGTAAAGGCAAGTTTGGGGGTGACTGATGGGCTGGCAGCTCTATATAAAGTTACCCCAGAAAGTTAGTTACTTCTCTAAATCTTTTTCTGGTTGATCTCTGGTTCTGGGTTCTGTGATTCAGGTTTTTTCAGTCCCCCAAGACTATAAACTGAGGATTTTTGGAGTCCCCCAAGACAATAAACTGAGGGCTGTTAGTCCCCCAAGACTTTAAACTGAGGGCTTTTAGTCCCCCAAGACGTTAAACTGAGGGTTGTGAGTCCCCCAAGATAATAAAATGAGGAAATTTTTATGCTGGTAGAAGGTTATAGTTGGGAAGACTTGTCAACTGGATATCACTTTTCATTGTTGGAGGCTGGTACAGCCAGAGTTGGAATTCAGGAACAGAAGAAAGAGATTCTTTTCAAAGAGATAGATTTAATTTAAAGGCATGGTGCAAGAGAAGTTTTAAAAAAGAAGCTTGGATTGCTGGTTCAGAAGTTCACTTAGAATGGAATAAGATCTGGTGGAAGAGAGAAATGGGCTGTTTGTAAAGATTCTGAAGAGGTGTTTTAGCATGGTTGTTGGCAAAGTAAGAATGAGGACATTCTTGATTGGAGGGAGGATGTGGTGATCCAAACCTGGGTAGGCCTTTGGAGTGCATATTTGGAGGTATTTGGTATGTAGGGTGTTATTGGGGTTATGGTGTTATTAGTGGTTTTTTTCATCTTTAGGTGATATTTAGTAGTGTTTATGGAGGCTTAATCTAGGGTCACTTATTATGTCTCAGCTTAATGTCCTTTCTTTTCTCTTCATTTTGGTATCCCTTATGGGTGGTTACCTTGCTTTATAGGGTAGTTATTGCGTTGTTATTGGTATTTATCAGATGTTTATTGCTTAGTGGTGCTTATGTAGGCTTAAGCTAGGGTCACTTATTATGTCTCAGCTTATTTTACTTCATTTTCTTTTCATTTTGGTATGTCTTATGTGTGTTTATCTTGTTTATTAGTGAAGTTATGGGTTTTTATGGGTTGTATGGGTTTTTTAGGGCCTAGAAGCGGCCCACCCGCCCCCAAGCGGCCTGGCCGCCTGGGCTCTGGGAGAGCGCTAAAATGCATTTTTATGCATGGAAAAGTCTGGGAAAGCTGGATTTTGGGTGGGGAATTGGTCAGGGTGGTCTGTGCACTGGCTGTATTATGCATGTGTGGGAAGATTTTTGAAGAATCATCTTATCTCTTTACTCATCGCCTCTCTGTTCCTCACTGTCTCATTGGCTTGTGTTTTGTTGGCATATATTACTGTTCATCACAACTCTTTCTGGTAGTCTGTCTGGGACTATTATCTTCACTTTTAAAGGGGTCAAGTGTGTTTAATTAGAGGGTCTAGAAAACAGATCTCCAATTTTCTGCAACAGGTAAATCTCACTTGTTTTTCTAAATGGACAGGGGATTTTCTCTATGGGTTTTCTCCAACTCCCTTGGTCAAGGCCTAGAGCTAGTACTATAGGATTGTCTACAACGTTAAAGGCAAATAAAAAATTAATATAAAAAATAATATAAAAATAAAATAAATATATACAAAAAATTCAAATTACTTATTTAAAAGTGACATTTACAGAAATTTAAAAAAAATCAATTTATTTTGACATATACATTAAATACATCATTCTAATACATTCTTTATAGAACAATCTTACTATTTGGAATGTTTTATTCTGGAAGTTTCTTTTTTTCTCATACTCCTGTATATAGGATTTTAAATCCTTGCTTTCTCTCTATTTTGCCTATATAAGGCCTCCCCTTTTTAGTTGTTTTGAATCATCTTTTACTTACATATTATTTTATTAAATAATTATACAATTATATATTTATTACTCCTATTGATTGTTTTAGTATTTACAATTCCGTATTTTCTAATCCATTATTTATAATAATAATTATAAAATTTTACCTCTTATATTTGAGTAAATTAATAAAAAGATTATCTCATATGTACCTTGACTTTTAAATCTTCGAAAATCCACCTACCACCGCCGTTAAACCTCCATTAGAACCTTCTAGACCAAAAGACCCTCTTGACATGTGAGGCCATTGAAAAATCTTTGATTGCAAATCAATAACTTGAAGCCAGCAACTGTGTGACCATCAACTACAAGGAGCAGTAAGGATGAGTGGACAACAAAAACAACAAATGTCATCAGGCACATGACTTAATTTTTCTCTGCAACTGGGAATCAAAGCACACTCCAAAGTTTAAGTTTATATATTGGTAATTGTCATATATATTTTTTGTGACTATATTGGTTACTATCTGTGGGTCACTTTGCATATTTCATAGTTTACGTATATCTTTTTTACTCAGCACTCTGTAGTGGCATTAATTTGCTCACATTACAGGGAGAGGTTCCTGGTAAATAATAAAAAAAAATTTCTCCTAGTTGATCAAGATAGAACTATATTGTTCTTAGTCCTAGAAGTAATATAAAATTTGATTAATTATATTATTTTTTTCATTATTTCAGCTGACCTCTAGTCCTGATAATTAAAATATTTTCTTATTGTTTCAGTTGAAAAATTGTCTTGGAAGTAAAATAATAAATATATAAAATTAATTGAAATAATTATATAAAATTATTTCAGTTGAAATTAAGTCCTGGTAATTAAATTATTTCAGTTGACATTAAGTCCTGGTAATTAAATTATTTCAGTTGACATTAAGTCCTGGTAATCCAATTTTTCAGTTGACTCTTAGTCCTGATAATTATCAACATATATATTAGTAATTTAAAAATTATTTTATTATTTCAGTTGATTTATTTTAAATCCTGGTAATACAATATAATTATCTTAATTTAATTAATAAAAATTGTGATTATTATTTCAGTTGATTTTTTGTCCTGATATACATTATATTTTCATTATTCCAGTTGATTAACAAATCCTAATAATTGATTATATACTTCAAATATTTTTTCTTTATCTTCTTTTTCTTTAAACAAAGTAAAAAAATAACCGATTAAAATTTAAATATTTCTTTCTTTCAGTTCAGGTTATTTACAACAATGACTGATCAGAGTGCTTCTGCTGGAAGTGATAAGGAAATAGATTTGATTGATTATGATGAAATTTCTGTAATTTATCCTTTGACTAAAAACCTTTCTCAAATTAATTAATTACTGGACCAATCAGGATGTGGAAATGCAAGAAAGAGAAATAAAAGTGGAGACAACTGCTCTGGTTCAAAAGCCTTCAACCAGTCCCCCAGAAGAGCTTCCAAAAGGATTCAAGATAAAAATAATACCCTTGAAACACTAAGTCAGAAACCTCTCCACTCACATCAAGCAGTTGAGGTCAGAGAATCTCAAACTGAGGTCAAAAGTAGAGTTTCTAGAAGAAAAGTTAAGAAAAGTAGAATCCTTTCTTCAAGAGAAGAGGAAACCTCCTCCTGCTCCAAAGCCCTTCCACAATTGGCCCCTCAACAACAAGAAAAGGTGGAAGGTTCAAAATGGCAATGGGAATGGCTAAAAACCCAGTAAGACTACCTACAGGCCCAACAATAACAAAAACAGCAAGCATCTCAGGCAGTTCCTTCCAGTACCCATCAGTTCAACCCAACACCTCCTCACCCCTATAAAGGAGGAAGAAAGAGGAAGAACAATCACATTAATTATTTTCCAAAACCATTGTAAGCCCCTCTATTAAATCCCAAGTACCTTCTCTTATTACTGATTCAGTTCCTTCAGGTGATTCTGGAAGAGGAGATGAGATGTTGAGACCAGTAGAGACTGACTGTAGTAGACAGATTGCTCAATAATCTAATGTAACTAATCCTTTGGTATTAATTGCTACGTCAATGATAAATCCTGATATGTCTATTATTGATGAAACACTTGATCCTGAATTTTATGAGAATCTGAAAAATTATTCTGTTTCCCTATTAAGAAATACTCCAGATGTAGATAACATTAATGATGAATATTTGAAAGATATTATTTCCAAACAAAATCATATTATGAACAACATGCAATTGACTCGGAAATTTAATAGTTTTTTATCTGAAGAAGGTTATCAATCATTGAGGAGTGAATTACAAATAGTTTCTGATGATTTGCTAAAGCACAAAGTAGCTCATGAGAAGACAGTTGCTTTGTGGCAAAATATCAAAAATTATTTGTCTAAATTACAAAATACTGTGTCTATCTGTTGCCAGGAGATAGAGGGACATAAGTTAAACTTAAAGAGATTTAGTGACCCTTATTCATCTTTTCAAAATAAGAACCAATTATTTTTTCCAACCATCAATGAGATTTTATGTAGTATTCCAAGAGTGAAGACTAGGCTAACAACCATTGAAGAGAAATTGAATTCATTTTTAAATGACCAAAATTTTTCTGACATTTCTTTGAAAGAACCTGTTTCACAGAATACTCCAATTGTACCTGTCCCTAGTTCATCTAAAGTAAAATTACTTCCAGAAATTCGAGTATATATTACTGAGTTTCCATCAAAAATTGATGATCTACCTTGTTCATCTACAGAAAGGTTAAAAAATGAGATTACTGCCTTATTGGAGAATTTACAGCTTCTTCTCACTCAGAAACAAGCTTGTAATAAGGAGACTACTTCAAATCAAAAGAATTGGACAAAACTTGACCAGTATCAAACATTTGATGGTGATTCTTCCTCTGATTGGCAAAAATTTATTTGCAGGATTGATAATCTGAAAAATTCTTACAAACTCCCAGATGAGGAAATTGTGTCAAAAATAATTTCTTTATTTACCAATTTAGCACTAATGTGGTATGAATATGTCCTTTAGATAAAAATGACTACTCATGGAAAGATTGGCAAAAATTAATTAATGCACAAGTTGGTGGTTGCAAGTTTAGGTTAGCTCAACAATGGAAGTACGAAGAAGCCAGATATAGCTCTTCTTCTACTGAAAAAAATATTGAGTTCTCGATGAAACTTGTGAAAATTCTGGAGGAAATGGAACCAAATATGGAGTTTGAATTATGGAAGGACAGGATCCTCTATAAATTACCTATGTCTCTGAGAGACTGAATAGTTTCTAGGACTGAGTTGTAAGGAGAACTTTCTTTTTTTATTAATACTTGTAATGAAATCCTTTTAAACAACAAGTATGATTCTAGAAGATTCATTCCTAGAATTTCATTGGTGAAAACCTCCAATTACCAATAGAAACCTCTGGAAAAGATTGGTAAACCTTCTGCACCTGTTGCACCTAAAAAGTATGCAACAAAAACTATCTTCAAATGCAGAAAGCCTTGGAAGAAAGGCCATGTTTGTGACAAGAAAATAAATCTTGTTGAATAGACAGAGGAACATGCTGATCACACAGTTTCACTGAATGATACTTAAAGTGATTGTGCCAGCAATATTTCATATAAATCTTAACAGGAAATTATAATGCTGGAAGAAGATATTCATTATTTAAATAATATTGATATTGGAAAATATGATTTATCTACAGTAGAGGATGCTGAGATAATAAGGAATCTTGAGGACAGCTCAATTATTATTTCCCCTCTAAAGGCACCAGTCTTGATAAATGGAAATAAAATTGAGGTTATTTTAGATTCTGGAACTGGAGGAAGTGTAGTATCTGAAAAAGCACTTGCTTCAGTGGACCAGGATTATAAATCAAAACTTATGCCTATCATTTCTGAGAATTGGAGAGGTTATGTCTCTGGTTTGTCCCCCATTAATAATTACAAAGCCACAGTATTTTTCAAATATAACCATGGTTTTGTAAGAGCTATGTGTGATTTTTCTGTCATGAAAAATAATAACTTAAGTAGTTTTTTCATTGTGGGAAATGAAATTTTAACCAAATATGGCTTGAAATTGGATCCTTCAAAACAATGCTTCAGAATGGGGATGAATGAGAAGAGA
The DNA here is from genome assembly GCA_030280995.1 of Hemileia vastatrix. NCBI lineage: Eukaryota > Fungi > Basidiomycota > Pucciniomycetes > Pucciniales > Zaghouaniaceae > Hemileia > Hemileia vastatrix. The sequence goes on along the minus strand of JASXTE010000010.1, from coordinate 10,678,590 downwards.
AAATTTAAAATTTCCTCCCCCAAAAAATTATTGACACCAGGATTGAACACACCACTCAATATGGGAGGCGGACTTTTTAGCAAGTCCGCAACCTTGAACCCGAATTCTTATCTAATTGAGCACACATTGAGGTGGTTTTGAAACAATCATGAGGAAATATTGATTTTAATTTGAACACAACTTGAAATTAATTCTAAAATTTATTGAAGCAGAGTTGATCATTAGCAAAAAAAATCTTGATGCTTGAATTATCAGAATTTTTGTAGGAATATTGATGTAAGTGAACCCCACTACCAAAAAAAAGCGGGCACATCCATAAGATTGTGAAAAATCATGTTTTTTGTTTTATCTTCAAAATTAAAAAAAATGCTGTATAAATTGAACAAAATCCCTTTTACATTCTTTTACAAGATTTTTCACTAATTAATTTATAAAGGTATCTCCCAATACTATAAAAAGTTATTCAAGAAAAATAAATTTTTAAATGATACTTTTCATCAAAATTTTATTAGTAAAAATTTCCTGAAGTATATATTTGCTCTCATTAGACAGGTATATACTCTTAAGTATTTCTCAAGCTTTAAAGTATTAGTAGAAGCTACATAAAGTTCAAAATTGATGGAAAAATAATTTAGTTAATTGTACAATCCAAGAAATTATTATTTTACCATAATTTTAGATTTACAAATATTTTATTGTCACTATTTTTTCAAAAAGATAATTTACCATTACATTCATTATAGAAAAATAATGAGTGTCAAATTTCAACATGAATAAAACATATGGCTAAAAAGTTCTGCACAAAAGTTATAAGTTTTTTTTTGTACCGTGCCATCTCATTTTTAATTCTCTATAATTTATTATATATGTATATTATTTATTCTCTTTAAAAAATATCCTCCCTAATACTTCCCTCCCCTCTTTTGTGATTCCTATATGCTTCCCCTCACACATTCTCTCACTCTCTTAAATTTAGTGCTACTCTCCCCAGTCCTCTCCCCTCACCACCCCTTGTATCCCCTTTCTCCACCCCTCTCCCTACCACCTCACTATATGTAAATCAATTTTTTACACATATTACCCCTTTTGATCCCCTATCCACCCTTATATATCTCATATCACTATTAATAACCTTAACTGATTTCTTTCTCACCCCTCTTCCTCTATAAATAAATAAAGGGGTGAATTGACAAGCCAAAGAGGTTGGATAAGTAGCAAAAGGATAAAAATAATTTTGAGCTTAAATGGTTGGGATGAGGAGAAAGATGGTTGGATTTAGAATCAAGGGGTTTAGGATATCTTAAAAAGGGATTTGTGGGCTAAAGGGTGTAAAGGAAAGGTTGAGGTGGGAGGTGAAAGAGGTGGGGTGGGGTAGGGAGGAGTGAGAAAGGGGTGAGTATAGATGAGGAGGGAAGGAAAAGTAGTGGGGTGGTGTGGAGAGTAAAAGGGGAGGGGAACAGAGAGGTGAGGAGTATGGAAGCTTACTCATGAATTTTTGATACTACAGTAACTGCCTTGGGATGTTTATCAAAAGCAGATATATGTGAATGAAGTCAGAATGAATACAAATGCAGAGAAAGGTATGTATAGAGCTCAAAAGGATGTGAAACAAGGTGGAAAAAAACTGAAGGTGGACTCTATCTTTTGGCCAAAGAATATAGTTCACCCTGTCTGATTTCAGCACTCATTTTCAAAAATCAAAAACATGTAAAAGTGGTTTATTTTGATTCATACCTCTCAATACATTCAAGCTATTGGTTTTATCAATTATTGTAATAAGTACCAAAAATTGATACTGAAGATCTACAGGAGTGTAAAAACTAGCCATTAAATACCATTTTGAAGTTTTACAAAGTCTTTTACAGAATTCTTATTAAGAATAAACATAAGATGGAAAACCAATAAAATGGGTAAACTTTTGAAACAAGTTGGGAAAAGTAAAAAATTCTATATTGAAATTTTGAGCTAATGAACTTTTTTTCTTTTATTAATTGAATTTATAGAGCTTTTAGTTTAGTTCAGAAAAATTTTAGTAAGATGTATAATATTCTTAAATTCAAAAAAAAAACATAAATAAATATTTAAAATGAAACACATTGATATATATAGTAAACCTTTTTCTTTATTTAATGTTCTATGTTTACTGTACATGAAATAATAATTAGTCATGATAACCAAAAATTAAAAAAAAATTAGTATGTTAGCTTCCTAAATATTCTTTCTATCATCTATTAAATAAAAGAAAAAATTTTTTGAGTCATTTTTTTTACTAAAGGTTTTTCATTTTAATGACTATATACATTTTCCAAAAGTAATATATCTTAATTTTGGTGGAACTTAGATTGAGCTTAAACTTGAAAACACCTAACAGAAATATGTTCAGATGACAGATAGCTGTTCAAGAATACAGAGGGGGGGATGAAAATAGCTCACAGGGCTGGTATTTTTCACTCAAATGTGAATATTTTATAAAGGTTGCCTTTGCTAAATGATGACTCAAATCCTGCATATTTTCCTGAAGATGAGATAGCTCGCATTTATGGGATATATGTGGTTGATATGGAGGAAGAGCTATTAAAGCTTATTCTGGACTCATATGATAAGGACACTGACTTAAAAATGTTATCTATTATATTAAATGATCCGAAGAATGCTTCAATACAAGCATTAACTAAAACCCTTCCACCAAAGTACCAAAAAGCTTTGGAAAAAGGTAAATTTTCAATTGATGAAGGATATCTATATTATAGAAGAAAGTTGAGTAATGTTATTGTTATTCCTCCTTCTATGAAAGATATCATCTTGAAAATTGGTCATGATGACATATTGGCTGGAAATTTTTATCTTGAGAAAACAATTATCAGAATTAAGAACACTGATTGGTGGGTTAATATGTCTGAAGACACCAAACTATATGTTTAATCCTGTGATTATTGCCAAAAATAAATAAGACTTACTGGTAAAAGATCTTGATTAATGCAACATATTGAAGCTCCTGATGCACCATGGCAAATAATAAAAATGGACTTTGTAACAGGATTACCCATTTCTGGGAAAGACAGTTATACCTCTTTCTGGTTTATTGTGGAAAGATTCACAAAAATGTGTAAATTTATCCCTACCCACAAGGATGTTTCCACTAAAGTATTAGATTTCTTGTGGTGTTCTCATATGTTTAATACTGCTGGTTCTCCTAAGGCCATAATCTCTGACAGAGATCCTAAATTAACTTCTGAATTTTGCATGTCTCTGATGGATGTTTGTGGTTGTGATTTGAAACTTTCTACTTCAACATCACCCCCAAGCTGATGTATTAGCTGAAAGAATGATTCAGACCTTAGAGGACATGATAAGAAGGTATTGTGCTTTTGGCCTTGAGTAAAAAGACAATTACAGATTCTGTCAGTATAGTCTAGTGTATAAGTATGATATAATAGTGTTATTTTATGGTCCTACTACTTATTTATAAATGATTTAGTGATTAAACCTCAGGGGAAGACTAATAGAATAGTTATACTCAAATAAAACTCACAATACTTGGATTTAAATGCGTGCTAGTGGTGGAAAATAGAAGAATAAAATATAGTTATAGCTTTTATAAAGATAATATCAATTTATAAGGGCTTTATAATATATTTCTGAATACTAATAATTGTATTTTAGTGTTTGTTTGAAGTGTAGTAATTGAATGATGATAATAAACCGTCAAAATCCCTCCTTACTTATACCCAAATCCACTGGAGTGCACAGACCTTCAATCCAGATGATGTCACTGCTATCCCTGGAAATTACAGCACTGTGAGGGCCCATCACCTCCCCATGGTGTCCACTTCAAGCATATTCAACACCCAGACCTCCAGTAAGGACCCTCCATCACAATTAATGATACCACAGACCCATACCAAAATAGAATAAACAGATAAAAGCAGATACCATAAAGAAACAGGTAAAAATAACTCATCCAAAGAGTATAAAATGAAACCCAAAGCATATAAAGGAACCAAATTAACTGTCCAAGCCCCCAATAACATCCCCAAGAATCCATATTAACCCAGTAATGATATCCCAACCCATAAATCCGTGAATAACCATCCAAAGAAGTAATTTGAGTTTTCCAAACTGGGTGTATGTGCCTGATATAGGTGTCTATGCTTCTGTAGGCGTTGTGAGTCCACTGATTTCGTCCATATGACCTAAAATAAGCAGAAAAACAAAGGTTATAGGCTATTAAGGGGCTAAAACCCACTTATATACCTAAATATACATAATATACTGCATATTTCACTGAATATGAGTCTTATGTATACATATAAGCTTATGTATGTCAATAATTACTTCATATCACTTAAGATAAGTATATTATGACTCCATTAACACCTTAAAAAGTATTATTAGGCAATGGATAAGCTATTTAAACTATTATAATTTATATAATAGAATAATAATTATATATATATATAATAAAATAATATATAATATTATTTTAACCTTATTTTTAAGATATAAGCTTAATCTAGTTAAGGTTATCTTATTTTAAGCATAAGAAATACTCAGTCCTAAGGATATTTAGGCTGACACTCCCTCACCCCAAAAAAAACAATAAAAAAATGTTAAGACATTTTAATTAATCTTAAGGAATGAAATAATAAAATAAAAAAATTAATTTCTATGATACATATACTGAATGAACAGTATTATTTAGATTTAAATTTTTTCAAGAGATTTTTAAGATCAGAGATTTCATTTTCTGGAATCCACTGGTCATATTCACTTGATTTATTTTTAAATCTTAATAGATACTCAACTCCCTTTTCTTTAGTAAGGTGTCTCTTTTTAAGTATCTTTTCAATTTCTGCTTTTTCTACTATTTCTTCAGGTTGCTTTTTATGCCTTCCTGATCTTCTTGGAAATACAGAAGTATCATTAGAATGGTATGGTTTTATAAGAGAAATAGGAAATACTGGATGTTTTCTATCATACGGTGCATATAGAATAACCTCAACAGCATTATTACCAACCATCTTTTTAACTACAAATGGTCCAATTAATGGATCCTTCAATTTAACATTACCATTTAAATTGAAATGTAGCCTTGAAATAAGGACTTCGTCACCCTCTTTGAACATTTGTTCTTTATGGGCTTTATCCCATCTTTTCTTTTCATACTCAAAAGCCTTATTTATACATTCTTGAGCATGTTTTCTGCATAGTTCCTGCATCTGAAGAAAATATTTAGTACCTGGATGAATATCCAATCTAGGTAACTTATTAAGAGTTTTAGCAGGGGTATTAGGTACATAACCCAACCATAACTCAAATGGCTTTTTTCCAGTGACGGAATTTACTGTACTATTATATGCAAATTCTAAACCTGGGATAAGGGTTACCCAATCATGGGTGAATTTGTCATTGTCTTTAAAATTAAGACCAAAAGCACAGTATCTTCTTATCATATCTTCTAAGGTTTGTATCATTCTTTCTGCTAGCCCATCAGTTTGTGGATGGTGTGCTGTAGAAAGTTTTAATTGACACCCTGAAACATCCATAAGTGACGTCCAGAACTCAGAAGTAAATTTAGGATCTCTGTCAGAAACTATTGCTTTGGGGAAACCTGCTGTATTTAACATTTGTGTCCACCATAAAAAAGCTAAGTCCTTTGCAGAAACCTCTTTGTGGGTTGGAATAAATTTACACATCTTTGTAAATCTATCTACAATTACCCAGCAGGAGTTATAACTCTTATTCCCTGCTATTGGCAAACCTGTTACAAAGTCCATGTTAATGATTTCCCATGGAGCTTTTGGTTGCTCAATTTGTTGTAATAAACCAGCTCTTTTTCCTGTTAATCTTTTAGATTTTTGACAAGAATCACATGTTTCAACATATTTCTGAACATCCTCAGACATGTTAATCCACCAAGCTGTGTTTTTTACTCTGGTTAATGTTTTATGGTAGTCAAAATGACCTGCTAAGATATCATCATGACATATACTTAACATTAACTCCTTCATTGAAGGGGATATTACAATTACATTACTTAATTTTTTCCTGTAATATATAAAAACATCCTCAATGGAAAGTTTCCTTTTTTAATGCCTCTTTATACTTATTTGGTAATGTTTTTATTAAAACATTCATTGAAGAATTAGATGGATCATTTAATATTGTAGTGAGTTTACTCAAGTCAGGATCTGAAGCATACATATCAAGAATTTATTGCATATATTCATCCTCAAGATCTACAATATAAATGCCATAAATGTTAATAATCTCTGACTCAGGAACATAAGCAGGATTATCATCATTATTAGGCAGAGGTACTCTAGATAACAGATCTACATTAGAGTGCAAGGTTCCTGCTCTATGTGTAATAGTCATCCGGCCTCTGTATTCTTGTACAGCTAATTGCCATCTAAACATGTGTCTATTAGGAGTTTTCATGTTTAAGAGTGACTTAACTGCACTACAGTCAGTTATTAACTCAAATTTTTGGTCTTCAAGGTAATAATGTAGCTTTTCAAGAGCCCATACTACTGCCAAACACTCAAGTTGAGTAGCACCATATTTCAATTCACCACTTCTCAGAGTACGTGAAATATAGCAGATTACTACTTCTGACATTTTACCTTCAATAAGTTGTTTTTGATGTAAAGCAGCACCCAGTCCAATAAAACTTGCATCTGTATATAATACAAAAGGTAATTGGAAATCTGGTAATCCCAAGATAGGAGCTGTCATTAAACATTCCTTCAACTTATTGAAAGCTTGTTGTCTTTCATTATTCCAAATGAAAGCTTCTGATTTCTTTATCAGTGTGGTCAGTGGTTCAGCAATTGATTGGTAGTTTTTTATATATTGTCTATAAAAACCACACATTCCAAGAAAAGATTTTACATCCTTCACATTTTGAGGAATGCCAATATTTTTTATTGCAGCCACTTTATTTTGGTCTACACATATTTGTAAGCCAGATACAATATGACCAAGCACTTTTAAAGATTCAAACCCAAATTTACATTTTTTCAATGCAAGGGTCATTTTTATTTCATCCATTTTCTGGAAAACTTTCCTTAAATGGATTAAGTGTTCATCAAAAGTTTTAGAGAACACTATGATGTCATCAATGTATACCATTAACCATCCCTCAATCATTTCATTATGGAATGTTATATCCATTAACTTCTGAAATACTGATGGAGCATTTTTTGGTCCAAATGGCATTCTGACATACTTATAAATTCCCATGTGTGTTGTTATCAACAAAAAGTTCTGTGAATTCTTTTCAACAGGAATTTGATGGTACCCTTTATTTCCATCTAGGCAACTTATATATTTAGCACATTTAAGGGTAGCATGTATAGAGGCAATCCTTGGCAAGGGATAAATATCATCTACTGTAAATGTATTTAATACTCTATAATCACCGCACAGTCTTGTTTTATCTTGTTCATAAGAAATTAGCACTGGTGATATTACACAATATTTTGGCGTAGTTTCAACCTTCTCAAGAATGTTCATTTTCAATAACATCTTAATATTATCCTCTATGTCTTTCCTCTTCATTGGTGAAGCAGGGTATGGTTTCTTTTTAAGACTAGCAGGAATATTATCCATATCACAGGTTAAACTAATTTTCATTTCATGATCTTTTACAAGGCCAAGTTCATTTGTACCATGTGCAAAAGCCATTGGAAAAGCTTTAATTAATTCCAAAATATTATCTTTCTCAGTTTCACTTATCTGAGTGCCAAATGATGCTTTTGAAATTTCTGTTTCCAGAAGTTCCATCTCATTGGATTCTCTTCCTTTAGACGGGGAATTTGTTACTGACTCAATGTGTAAGACTGTGTTAAAAGAATTTATTTTAAATTTCCTTTTACCATTCATGCCAATTGTAAAATTGTTATTAGCAGGGTCTAATTTTACACCAAATTTAGTCAGAATATCATTTCCAATGATAAAACAGTTACTACAATTAGTATTATCCATTACTACAATGTCACAAGTTAACCTTACATAACCATGTTGGTGTTTAAAGAAAACAGCAGCTTTGTATTTACCAATGGGGTTTAGTACTGATCCAAAACCTCTCCAATTTTTATTCTGAAGTGGTTCAAGCTTAAACTTATATTCATTATCAATTTTCTGTAATGTATTAGTGGAAACAACTGAACCAGCAGCTCCTGTGTCCAATACTATATTAACATTTTCACCAGAAATGATAGCTGGAACCGTGATAGGTGTCATTCTAAAGTTATCAGCTTGTATATCCTTAATGATTTCAGCATCGTCAAAATTCATTAAAGATTCATTTGAGTCCATATTTAATATTGGATTTTCAAAGATGGACAAATCATCTTCCAACATACAGACTTCATTTTCATCACTATATGAGATATTGCTGTCATAATCACTTGATTCTTTACTTTTCTCAGTTTCAGTTTCAGATTCACATTGATTTTCAACAATATTTAGGTTTTTCTCACATTTGTGACCTTTGACCCAAGGTTTGTTACACTTATAACAAGTATTTGTTTCATACTTTTTAGGTACTACAGGTGCAGTAGGTTTTTTCTGCTTCTCCTGAAGTGTTTTTGAATTCTGAGTTTTTACAGGTTCAACATGTTGCTTATAAGTGGAATACCTTGATTCATACTTATGGTTTAATAATATTTCATTGCAAATATTAATAAAGTCAGAATATTCAGTAACATTTAATGTTCTAGCTACAACAATGTCTCTGACAGATATACGTAATTTGTATATTATCTTATCTTTCCATAAGTTAAAATCCATATGAGGCTCAATGGCTTTTAATATTTTGTTTAAATTCATTAAAAATACCATAGGTTTGTCACCATTCAACGGATTATACCTAGTCTTCTCATACAGTCTCTGCTGAGTAAGCCTGAATTTAGAACCTCCAAATTGTTTTTCAATAAGTTGTTTCCATTCAGCCCAAGAGTAGTCTCTACCCTCACTTAAGACAGCTTCAAACCATAATAAAGCAACATCCTTAAATAAAGAAATTAATTTTGATGTTATCTCTTCATCTGGTAACTTATATGAGAATTTCAAGTTGTCAATTCTTTGAATAAAATGTTGCCAATCAGAGCTGGCTTCCCCATCATAAGTTGGGTATTGATCTATCTTAGGCCAGTTCTTCTGATTGGATTTTATCTCACTAATCTTAGGTGAATTCAACAACTCATTCACTTTTGATAAATGGTCTTGTATTTCTTCCTGCACGGATTTGTGACTTACATTTTCAGATTTGACACTACCACCAGATGGTTTTAATTGTGGTGGTACAGGGAAGGAATGAGATTCAATTTTGCCAATGAAAGGATTATTATTATATTGATTATACTTATGATTATCCTGGTTCATCAGTAGATTGGCTGTTTCAATCTCAACTTTAGTTAATCTTTGTAGCAACTCAGAGACACTTTGATTTGTCTGGGCAAAAGATAACTTTGTTCTTGATTCAGTTTTTAATAGGGGGTGTCAGTTCTGGCAAATCCGCACTTACAAATCCGCACTTAAATTTGACCAAATCCGCACTTAAATAAGTGCGGATTTCCAAAACACACTAGCCCCAATACTGGTGGATTTCAAAATGAAATAAGTCACTTATTTCACTCAAATCCGCACTTTCTCAACCAAAAGTGCTGATTTCACCATCAAGTCCCATTTCACTGATTTGTCAGCATCATCCCATTCATACGCAGCACTCCGCAGCATAACACTTCATAACTCAAAACATCGTACATCACTTACATCTTCATATCATATCATATAAGAGTTATGCCTTCCTCACTTTCAAATCATGATAGATTACATAAAGCAATGACTTTCATGGCTCTTGAACTGCTCTTGGACTCTGATTGCGATTCTGATTCTGATCTAGAAGAAGATTTTGTCTTTTTATCAAAAATGGCCACGAAACGTTACCTTCTTCCCAGAAAGCCTCAAGTACTTCATACCCCCAAGTACACCATCCAAACACTTCTTAAACTATCTACACCCAGTTTTAGAGAGCTGTTCATGACTTCTCAGGAATGTTTCCTTAAATTGCTTGAGCTTATTCAGGATCATCCCATATTTCACAATAATTCTCAAAAAGAACAACAACCAGCTTCAATTCAATTGGCCATCACACTATGTCATTTGGGTTCAAATGGTAATGTAGCCGCTTTGAAACGTTTAGAAAATGTCTTTGATTTAGGGTATGGTTCAGTTAACACTTATACCAAACAATGTATCACTGCCATCAACTCCTTGTAATCTCAACTTCTCACCTGGCCAACAAAAGAAGAGCGACTTGAATCATTTCAGGTTATGCAAGCAGAGGGCTTCAAAGGATGTATTGGTTTTGTCGATGGTACTGCTATTCCTTTGAGCCAGAAACCTGCTCAAGGTGGAAACAATTACTTTCACATTCTCGTCAAAAATTTTCACCAAAATATTTACAAGTCAAAAAAAATTCTATATCTGTTTTAAAAAATTGGCAATACTCTCCCCTGCATTTTATTGAAGCAAGGGGTGGATATCACCAAAATTTTTCTAAGTCATCAATTTCACATGTCAGATTTGAAAATTTGGAAATACCCCCCCTGCATTTTCTTGAAGTAAGTGGTGGAAGTCATCTAAATTTAATATAATTACGTAAATTATTAAATAAATATCTAATATATATCAATTTCCCTAGTTTAAAGTAATGACAATCCCTTAAGCTAAAATGCAGATCAAATCTAGAAACAAAAGTTTGGGACTTTCCACAGGTATAGGCTAGAGGAACCCCATGAAACAAATAAATGTTATCATGATTACCATTTATACAACACAAGGTCGTGGGCCCATTACTTTAGTTGAGGAAATTGATACATAAAAAATATTTATTAAAAATTTACGAAAAAATATAAAATTTTTGATGACAACTCTAATCCCCATACTTTTTGGATCTAAATAAAGTTTTTTTAAATCGATTAACTTTACCTTCTTTCATTACCTTATTGATTCTTTGAATCAACTTATGACTGATTTGAAATGAGCAACCAAAATGTGTTAAATCTTGACAGGATTCCAAACCAGGAGGAGCTTTGGTCGTTTGACGATTATCCTTAGAAGAATTCCAAATAGTTTCGATGATACCATTTCCCAAACCAAAATCAATGATGCACTGGTGGTCTGGAAAATATAAACCATGTCATTTGATTTTAGCTGGAGATGGTATTGGTTGGCCAGTAATCGGTTTGATATATGAGAATATACCAAAAGTAAGAAAATTTGTGTCCTTGGTATCGGTGTGAATTTTATTGTGAAATCCAGAATGAGTGATAATAACATTAGAAAATAAAAAATATTCGTGGCTGATATCTTCCCATTCGGAGTCACACCAATTCGGTATTCCAACTTTGGTTGCAAGTTCATGATTTTTTTCAAATGCTTTATTACAGTGCTTTTTGAGTCGAAGAGCAAGAAAAGAGTTAAAGGAAGGTAGAGTGTCCCATAAGCAAAAATCTTCATCTTTTTGATCTTTAGTGATATTCTTGAGCAACGAATACATGCCTATATAATTGAAATGCCTAGATAATAATCATATAAGAGTTTCAGAATCCTTATCCTCTAAATATGCAATATAAAAATGTGAAATAAGACAAGTGAAATTTGGAAAAAAGGCTCAACTTCAAAGGTCAAAATCTCAGCAACCACTGAACCTAATTCAAACCTGTTTGAGGGAAATGAAAGATATGCTTTAGTAGAATCTTCAGTTAAAGGACATGTGATTTAAATAAACCTAACCCTAATTTGTTACATAAAAAAATGAAATAAAAATTTAAATTGGGAAAAAAAAGGCTCAACTTTAATGGTCAATATCTCAGCAACCACTGAATCAAATTCAAATCTGTTTGTGGGAAATGAAAGGTAGCCTTCAGGAGAATCTTCAGTAAAAAGAACATTTGATTTGAATAAACCTAACCCTAATTCTGAGTCTGATTTTCAAAATTTTACAAAAACTTGAAAAGTGGTAATGAAGATGAGATCAAAAGGAGTTTTATAAGTTCACTGTTATCCAGATAAGAGTCATACATATATTTAAGTATGAACTTTTCATAAAAGGAATGAGATATCATATAGGCATGAAAAAAAGGAGATGAAACTTACCTTGATTGAAAAGTAGGAAAAATAGAGTGAGAAAGATTGATGTTGGAATTGTGGGGAAATTGAATATGGAGTAAGTGAAATGCATAAAGAATGTGCAATGTATGTGTTTCAATGAAATGTAGCCAAAAAAAAGTGAAATAAGGGAAAGGGGGGATAATGACCATGCCAAGGAGGGATGAAGAGTAGGGTGATGGAGCTAAAAAAGAAAGTAAAGAGGGAGAGAAAAAAAGGTTAATTATAACATTGAAATCCAAAATAACCACTTACAAAAAAAATTTAGATAAAAAAAATAAAATAAACAGAAAAAAACCAAAAAAAATTATAATTAGTAATCAAAAAATCAAAAAAAAAGAATAAAGTGACTTACCTGGAGAGATGAGATGACAAAATGAATGAAACCAAATTGTTTGAGGGATGTTGGAGGAGAATAGGAAAAGGATATGAGGGATGAATGAAAAAAAAAATCACTGACAAAATATGTGATTTCAGAAAATATGCGATTTCATGTTGAGCTGGTGAAAGAAAACCAATGAGCCATCCAAAAAAAAAAAAATTCACCGTAAATTCCAAAAAAAATGAATATGCAACAAACCAAAATACCAACCCAAGTGAATGAAGTACACAAAGAGGACATTTGGAGAGTACAAAATGGTATGGGAAAGAAAGGGATGATGTGGCCAACATGTGGTTTTGAAAAAAAAATCACGAAAAAAGTGCTGATTTGAGGTCAGAACTGACACCCATAGAAAAAAGATTAAGAAGTAGAAGAAATAAGTAAAAAAGAATGTAAACATGCCTGGTCAAAATATTGAAAATGTCAGGAAGGGGTGTGTGCCGAGGATTGATGGGTAGGTAGCAAGGAAGGTCAGTGTGTCACATGTGACAGGGATGGGGTAAGAAAGGAAGGGATGTTTTGTGGCCAAAATGTGGTTGTGAAAAAAAACGGGAAAAAAGTGCTGATTTGAGGTCATAACTGACACCCTTTTTTGAAATAAGTGACTTTTTTGCAAAATTTAAGTGCTGATTTGTAAGTGCTGATTTGGTTTGAAATCCGCACTTAATTTAAGTGCGGATTTGCCAGAACTGACACCCCCTAATAAATGTGTTTCATATAATTTTTCTAACTCACAAAATTTGTTTGAAAGGTCATTATATTTATTACTCAATGAATCATATTTAAGAGTTAGAGACAAATGTTCTTTCTCTAATTCTTTATTACGTGTTGCTAATTGAGAAATGTTCAATGTCAAGGATGAAATTGTATCACTAGTGAGCTTAACTGTCTGTTCCTCACAATCAGTCATTCTATTCCACAATGCTGAAACAATTCTATGGACAGTTGGATTATTATTAAAATATTCCATGTCCTCCTTTTCAATTCTCTCACTCTCCTGTGAACTTCTCATCTTACTAGTAGGTGGTTGCAACTGAGGATTAACTGCATTATCATTGTATATAGTACTGTTATTATGGACAAAAGACAAGTCAGGTGTATCTACTCTAAAACCTAAATTTCTTAAATCCTCCTCTATTTTTTGTACAGATTTAAAATCAATAGAATTACCTATATTGTAATTATCAGTATTATGTCTAATCTGAGAGGGTAAGTTACTTACCAAGGGATGGTTGCCAGTCCTGATTTTTGGCGCTTTTTTCCCTTGTAAGGGTGAGCTGAGGAAGTCAGATGAGGGGGTGCATCCCTGTTGCAACTGTGGCTTGTCCACTGTTGGTGAAACCAGTCCCATTTCCATTTGTCTACCAGGATTTTCTCCTGGGAGTGAGTGGACCCTCCTTGGGTAGGGGGTTGCTGATTTGATTGACTGGGCTGGCCTCCCTTTAATTCTGCCATTGCCTGATTCATCTGCTGAAACCCTACCTTGCAATTGTTTTGCAACTGCTCTACTTCTTTGAACATGAGAGATTTTGATTCCTCCAACTTCAGAACCTGTTTGGCCAGGTGGGACAGTTGATCCTGAAGAGGAGGAGACGTCTTTTTGATAGTTATCTTTTTTAAGAGGGCGTCCTTTTTCTCTATACTCATGCTTTCTGGCTGGGGGTACTGTTGTCCCTCCATGGTGATGTCCTGGAAAGTTTTTGTTAGCTTTAGACCTGGTATTATAAGCAGGCTGTTCACTTACACTATCCTGGGGAGCACTCATATTGTTCAGAATAACAATATTTTACGTCTAAAAAAGGAAAAAACTCTATGGAATTAGTAGACAAAAGATATTAGCAATTATATTACTAATAAAAAAAGCAATGGAGCTTACCCTGAATTTATATCTTTATTTATTTAAATAAAATATAAGAAAAATTCGAAAAAATCTTTTAAAAATATAATAATAAGTTTAACTAGACCTCTATAAGGGTGAATAATTAGCTTACCAAGCTTTAGCCAAATACCAATTTAATTGGGTGTTATATTGGTGTCCAAATACCAAGTGAAATTGGGTTTATAATGGGTACAGTTACTACTGTAAATATCTAATTTTTATGATAAAAAATTAGTAAAATTATTATAAGGGTTCTTTTCCGCAATCAATGAGTTATTATGACCCACTAATATGCAGCAGACCCAAATATTTGGTTAATTTTGAGCTGTACTAAGGTAAAAATCACGTCCCAAGGCTTATACTAAATAATGAGTAAAATATAAGGAGAGACCCCCAATTGTCAGTATAGTCTAGTGTATAAGTATGATATAATAGTGTTATTTTATGGTGCTACTACTTATTTATAAATGATTTAGTGATTAAACCTCAGGGGAAGACTAATAGAATAGTTATACTCAAATAAAACTCACAATACTTGGATTTAAATGCGTGCTAGTGGTGGAAAATAGAAGAATAAAATATAGTTATAGCTTTTATAAAGATAATATCAATTTATAAGGGCTTTATAATATATTTCTGAATACTAATAATTGTATTTTAGTGTTTGTTTGAAGTGTAGTAATTGAATGATGATAATAAACCGTCAAAATCCCTCCTTACTTATACCCAAATCCACTGGAGTGCACAGACCTTCAATCCAGATGATGTCACTGCTATCCCCGGCAATTACAGCACTGTGAGGGCCCATCACCTCCCCATGGCGTCCACTTCAAGCAGTTTCAACACCCAGACCTCCAGTAAGGACCCTCCATCACTATTAATAATAACACAGAGTCATACCATAAATAGAAAACCCAGATAAAAGCGGATACCATAAAGAAACAGGTAAAATAAATAATCAAAAAGAGATTTAATGAAACTAAAAGCATATAAAGGAAACAAATAAAATGTCCAAGCCCCCAATAACATCCCCAAGCATCCACATTAACCCAGAAACATCCTTCCAACCCATAAATCCGTGAATAACCATCCAAGGAAGTAATTTGAGTTTTCCAAACTGGGTGTATGTGCCTGATATAGGTGTCTATGCTTCTGTAGGCGTTGTGAGTCCACTGATTTCGTCCATATGACCTAAAATAAGCAGAAAAACAAAGGTTATAGGCTATTAAGGGGCTAAAACCCACTTATATACCTAAATATACATAATATACTGCATATTTCACTGAATATGAGTCTTATGTATACATATAAGCTTATGTATGTCAATAATTACTTCATATCACTTAAGATAAGTATATTATGACTCCATTAACACCTTAATAAGTATTATTTGGCCATGGATAAGCTATTTAAACTATTATAAATTATATAATAGAATAATAATTATATATATATATAATAAAATAATATATAATATTATTTTAACCTTATTTTTAAGATATAAGCTTAATCTAGTTAAGGTTATCTTATTTAAGCATAAGAAATACTCAGTCCTAAGGATATTTAGGCTGACAGATTCACTCATGATTGGGTTACCTTAATTCCTGGTTTGGAATTTGCTTATAATAGCACTGTTCATTCTGTTACTTAGAAAAAGCCTTTTTAGCTCTGACTTGGATATGTTCCAAATACTCCTTCCCAAATTCTCAATAAAAAAACACCTTAATTTGATTTAAATCCTGGTGTGAAATCTTTTCTTCAAATGCAACAACTTTTCAGAAGTCATGCTCAAAAATTTATTGAAAAATATTTTGAATATGAGAAGAAGAGGTGGGAAAAATCCCATAAAGAATACACTTTTAAAAAGGATGATGAAGTACTGATTTCTACATTAAACTTCAATTTACAAGGTAATTACAAATTGAAAGACCCATTTGTAGGTCCATTTTTAGTCAGAATAATGGTTGGTGATAATGCAGTTGAATTTATCTTGTATACTCCATATGACAGAAAACTTCATGTTTTTCCAATATCTCTTTTGAAACCTTACACATCTAATAGTGATTTATTTCCCAAGAGGAGGGGAAGACCAAAGAAGACCCCAAATGAAATCACTGAGACAGCATAAATCGATAAGATTCTAAATGACAGAATATTACTGCTAAAAAAGGTACTGAATACTTATTGAGATTCAAGATTAAATCTTCTGAATATGATTCTTGGATATCTGCAAAGGAGTTATCTAATATTTCTACTCTGCTAAAGAAATATAAAAAGAAAAAATCATAGCATTTTTTATTGGTTTTTTTAAAGTGAGGGAGTGTCAGCCAGGCTGCTAGACTTACCCAGTAAATAAATTAATTATTTACTGGGATGAAGCCGTGCCTTTTTATTTCTTATATTATTATTAGTTATAATAAATTTACTTTAAAGTTACTTGTAATGAATTAACTAGTTACAAAAATTAAATTTAGTAAATATTTAAAATTAATATTAAATATCCCTTATATTTTTTATTTTCTAACACCGTGCTCAATGACAGGTTAAAGGGAAAAAAAATTAAAATAAAAATCAATATTAAAATAAGATAAATATATACAAAAAATTCAAATTACTTATTTTAAAGTGAATTTTACAAAAATTTTAAATAAATCAATTTATTTTCGTATATACAGTAAATACATCATTCTAATACATTATTTATGGAACAATCTTAATATTTGAAATATTTTTTTCTGGAAGTTTCTTTGTCTCACATACTACTGAATATTGGATTTTAACTTCTTGATTTCTATCTCTTTTGCCTATATAGGGCTCCCCTTTTTGTTTTTTTGGATCATCTTTTACTTACATATTATTTTATTAAATTTGTTGGTTGGTTGTCTAGAAGAAGGAGAAGAAGAGAAGGAGGAAGAATTTAAGGAGGAATTACAAGAGGTAGTTAGAAAATGAAAAGAGTAGAAATAATAATTAAATTAAAGAAGAGAGATGCAATGACAAGTTATGAAGAATGACACAAAAATGAGTTTTGACTTATTGATAAATATTAAAGTAAGTAAAGATTTCTCTGTGCGGCTAAAAAATTTTATTATTAATAAACTTAAAGAAAACTTAGATTAATTATTGAGTATTTATATTAAACTTGTAACACTAATAAAAATGATAATAATGTATTGTAAGTATTTTAAATGTTTGTATTGTAAGTGATTTTTAACAAAGAGAAATTCCAAGGCCCTTTTATAGGCAAGAAATCTTCCGAGGTGTTACAATTGTATATACAAAGAAAGCAGGAATGTGAAAAAAACTATTAAAGTAATTTAATTGAAACATCTAAAATAAGGAGAGAGATGAAACAGTAATTTAAACTTGTGAATAAGTAACCAATGTTCCCACCATAAAATCTCAGCACAAACAATTAATATAATGAATAACTATGTGAGTGTGAAACCTGAGAGCTGTAAGAAAGAGTATTCAAAACAGGTATTACAAATAGATGTAAAGGGGTTAATTGAAACAAAAAGGATCATTTTCACACCTTAATGTATATAATAAATTTTAATTCAGTATAAAGAGAATTTAATTAATTTTTTTTAATTTTTTCAAGTAATTTAATAATCAATTTAATTGAAACAATTAATTAATTTACTAATATAACTTATTTAGAGTGAGAATTTAATTTTATTAAATTAAATAAGTGTTTTAATTTGTTTAGTAATTTTAGTAACACACTTAAGGGCCAAAAGAAGCACCAAACATTTATGGATATTATTATATGATAAGTTGTATTTAGTGTATATAAATTTTATTATTTAAATTGTAATTACATTATAAGTTAAATTTATTATTACACTTATAATTTAAATTTAAATAATTAATTTATTAATTCAGAGATATTAAATACATAAAAAATGAGCCATGATGTTGTAGAATATAATATCCTTTTATGTAATAAAAATTTTCTTAATAATAAAATGAATATAATAATTAGAGGGTATCAATGTTTAGCAATCCAAAATTAAACTAATTTCAGATAAAAATCATTATACCCCAATCATCTTCCGCAATTATTTTTGCTAATAATTGGGTTATTAGACACTTTACATGTCAATGTTCACCTCTTATCCAACATTTTTCTACTCAATTTTTCATAACCACATCTTGGACAACTTTCTGTCATAACCACATGTTGCACAACTTTCTTTCATAACCACATCTTGGACTACTCTCTGGATATGCCTCATGGATGTGATGAGTTTGGGATCAGGAATTACAAACAGAAATCGGGGTATAAGAGGCAGGATAATGCATTATTGTGGATTCCTAATCCACTAGGCCTGGGGCTAGTGGATAAGAATCTTCCACAATTAATAATGTCTGATCCCGGGAAAAAAAATTCCTGATCCCTGATTGCGGATCCCTGAACATTGATACCCCCTATTATTTTATTTATAAAATATTTATATAATTTTATTATACAATAAGATATTTTATTTTAACAACATAAAATGCATATTATTATTCTCTTAAATGATTCCAGTAATTTATTATACAATTTACTGGGCTCCTGAGATAGCCTGGCTGACTCTCCCTCACTTTGAAAAAAACAATAAAAAAATGCTAAGATTTTTTCTTTTTATACTTTTTTAACAGAGTAGGAAGATTTGAAATTTCCTTTCCAGGTATCCATTCATCATGTTCAGATGATTTGTTCTTATATCTCAATAAATATTCAATACCTCTTTCAGAAGTGATAATTCTATCATTTAGAATTTTATTAATTTCTGCAGGTTCTGTGACTTCCTGAGGGTTTTTCTTAGGTCTTCCCCTTCTTTTGGGAAATAATTCACTTCTGGAAGTATAAGGTTTAATTGAGGAAATGGGGAAAACAGGATGTTTCCTATCATATGGAGAATACAATACAACTTCTACTGTATTATCTCCAACCATTCTTTCAACAACAAACGGTCCCACAAAAGGATCTTTTAATTTTTTATTTCCTTGTAAATTGAAATGGACAGTAGATATCAACACTTCTTCACACTTTTTAAATGTGTATTTTTATGGTATATATCCCATCTCTTCTTTTCATACTCAACTGCCCTATCAATACAGCTTTGAGCATGTTTTCTGCACAGCTGTTGCATTTTCATAAAAGACTTTACACCAGGGTGTATTTGCAACTTAGGTAATTTATTATTGAGAGTTTGAGCAGGAGTATTTGGGACATAACCTAACCAAAGCTCAAAAGGCTTTTCCTCACTGACAGAATGAACAGTGCTATTATACGTAAATTCAAGACCCGAAAATAGAGTGACCCAGTCATGAGTAAATCTGTCATTGTCTTTATATTCTTATCCAAAGTCACAACACCTTCTAATCATATCTTCCATAGTTTGAATCATTTTTTCAGCTAGACCATCAGTCTAAGGATGGTGAGCTTTAGACAATCTTAACTTACAGCCACACATATCCATCAAAGATGTCCAAAATTCAGATGTAAATTTTGGGTCTCTATCAGAGATAATGGCTTTTGGAAATCCAACAATATTAAACATGTAAGACCACCATAAGAAAGCTAATTCTTTTGTGGATACATCTTTGTGGGTGGGAACATATTTGAACATTTTGGTGAATGTATCCACTATTACCCAACAAGAGTTATAACTGTCTTTACCTTCTACAGGAAGACCAGTGACAAAATCCATGTTAATGATCTGCCAAGGAGAATCAGGTGCTTCAATATGTTGTAACAATCCTGCTCTTTTACCTGTCAGTATTTGAAATTTTTGACAAGAATCACAAGATTTAACATATAATTTAGTGTCTTCAGAAATATTAGCCCATCAAGCTGTGTTTTAATTCTGATTAAGGTTTTCTAAAGGTCAAAATTTCCTGCTAATATGTCATCATGACAAATTTTTAAGATGGTTTCTTTCATGGAAGTAGAAATAACAATGACATCGGTAAGTTTTCTTCTGTAATAAATATAATCCATCTTTAATGAAAAAGTTTTCCCTTAATCAAAGCATTTTGGTACTTTGGAGGAAGAGTTTTTATCATTTCTTGAATAGAAGCATTCTTTGGATCATTCAAGATTGTAAATGATTTATTTAAATCAGAATCTTTATCATATGAATCCAGAATTATTTGTAATAGTTCCTCTTACATATCAACAATGTATATGCCATGTATATGTACCATATCATCTTCAGGTACATAAGCTGGATTGGATACATTATTTGGAAGAGGTAACCTAGACAAAATATATAAATTTGAATGAACATTCCCTGCCCTTTGAATAATAGTCATTCTACCTCTGTATTCTTGAACAGCATGTTGCCACCTAAACATATGTCTGTTTGGTGTTTTCAAGTTCAAGAGGGATTTCACAGCACTTCAATAAGTAACTAATTCAAACTTTTTTCATCTAGATAATAATGAAGCTTTTCCAAAGCCCATACAACTTCTAAGCACTCTAATTTAGTGTCACCATACTTCAATTCACTCTTTCTCAAGGTTCTTGAAATATAACAAATTAATACTTCTAAAATTTTTTCATTAATAATTTGGTTCTTGTGTAGAGAAGCACCAAATCCAATAAAACTTTCATCTGTATAAAGAAAAAAAGGCTTATTAAAATCAGGAAGGGCAAGGATTGGAGCTGAAATTAAGCATTTCTTCAATGTATCAAAAGCTCTTTGAGTATCCTCAATCCATATATAAGCCATATCTTTTCTTGTTAGTTTGGTAAGTGGTAAGGCTATGACTTGATAATTTTTGATATATTTTCTATAGTAGCCACACATTCCCAAAAAACTCTTTATTTCCCTTACAGAAGTTGGTGCTGACAAATTTTGGATAGCAGCAATTTTTCCTTGGTCTACACAGATCTTTAAGCTAGAAACTACATGACCTAGGACTTTCACGGATTGAAACCCAAATTTACACATTTTCAAGGATAGAGTCATGTTAATTTCATCCATTGTCTGGAAGACTCTTCCTAATTGTTGGATTTGTTCATCAAAATTTTTAGAAAAAACTATGATGTCATCTATATAAACCATAAACCATCCTTCAATTATTTCCTGATTAAATGTGTTATTCATTACTTTTTGGAATACTGAAGGGGCATTTTTAGGGCCAAAAGGCATCCTAACATATTTGTAAATTCCCATGTGGGTTGAAATTATCAAAAAATCTTGGGAATATTTTTCAACAGGTATTTGATGATAACCTTTATTACCATCCAGACAGCTTATGAATTTTGCACCTTGCAAGGTAGCATTTATAGAGCTAATTCTTGGTAAAGGGTATATATCATCCACAGTATAAGTATTCAATGCTCTTTAATCTCCAAAAATTCTAGCTTTATCTTTCTCATGGGAGATCAAAACTGGAGAGATGACACAATATTTGGTGTAACATTTACTTTTTCAATAATACTCATTCTTAATAAAGTTGAGATATTATCTTCAATATCTTTTCTCCTTGAGGGAGAAGAAGGATAAGTTTTTTTCTTTAGGCTAGGAGGTATTTCATTCAAATTAAAGGATAAAGAAATTTTTATTTCATCTTTAACCAATCCTTACACATGGGAGCCCTGAGCAAAAGCCATAGGGAAAGATGTAATTAATGCAACTATTGAATCTTTGTGATAATTAGTTAATTTATCACCAAATGAAGCTGTGTCAATTTCAGAAAATAATACATCCATTTACTCTGTTTGTCTGCCTTTACAATGGATCAAAGAATGACAAGAGTTTAATAAGGGTGCAGAATGCTTTTTAGAAGAAGAAATTTTAAATTTTCTTTTCCCATTCATGCCCAAGGTAAAAAAATTGTTTGCAGGATCCAAATTAATTCCAAACATGGTTAAAATGTCATTTCCTATAATAAACCAATTGCTTAAATTATCATTCTTAATAACAACAAGTTCACAAATAGCTCTGACAAAACCAACATTATATTTAAAGAATACAGTGGTCTTGTATTTGCCAATGGGACATAAAACAGAACCATAACCTTTCCATTTTTCAGATGTTATAGGTAATAATTTTAAATGGTAATCCTTATCCACAGAAGCCAGTTCTTTCTCAGATACTACACACCACACAATATGGGGGGCGGACTTGCTAGCAAGTCTGCAACCTTGAACCCTAATTCATATCTTTTTGAGCCCACATTGAATTAGTGATGAAACTACCAAGAAAAAATATTGACATTCTGGTGAACTCAATATGAATACAACTTGAAAATTTAAAGAAGCATAGGTAATAATACTTTGAACAAATCTTGAGATATGAAGAATGAGATTTTTTTATAGAAATTTTAATACAGTGCAGACCACACTCAAATTAATCTGAAAAATACATATTTTAAACTATTTAAGCAGTTTCTTTGAAGTTTTTAAAAAAAGAAAACCAATGTATAGATCCGGAATGATACCATCTGACATTATTATATAACTTTTCCAGAAATACATGGAGAAAGTACAATTTGAAATATGTAAATTTGTTCATGAATGGTTATTTTGTGCATTTATATTATTTATTGTATTTTTTTCAAGAATTGAAAAAATTATATGCTTATTTTATGTCTAGATAATATTGAATATTATAAATTGTTAAAATATCTAAAGAAGGTACAAAAATCTCAAAAATGATGTTACAAACACTTTACTTAGACATATAATTTTCAAATTCAATTGACATACTATATTTCACTCTTAAATATAAAAAAATTTCATAGTAATATTTATTAAAATTTATTTCCCCTCTTCTTCAAAATTTTCAAAATATTAAAATGTAGATTTATATTTGATTTAAGTAAATGAAGAGAATAAAAGTATAGGAGTTGTGGATTTTTAGGATTCAAGGAATTTCTGTGCCCACTCTTTGTAACATATTTTTTAATTTTTGTATATTTATTTTGTGATACTATCTTTTTTTATCATCTTTTTTTACTCCTTCTCAAGAATACCCCACTCTTTTCCCTTTGAAATATTTCTTTATCCTCACCTCATCTTTCTCCCCAACCTTTTCACTCCCTTTGTCATCATTTTCAACCCCTATCCACATTCGCCTCTCCCTCTCCACGCCTCTCTACCCCTCTCCACTACTCTTCTTCCAGTTTGCTTACCTCCCCATTTCTCCCTAGCACTTTATTTTTATATATAGAAATAGGGACTGAGTTGAAAGGGAGGAAATTGGGGTTCAAGAATTGTGGAGGCAAGGTAAATGAGAGGAATGGAGATACAAGGGTTGGGGAGGCTTGAGAGAAGGGTGAGGAAGGGTATATAGGGTAGCAAAAAGGTTGGGAAAGAGTTGGACGGGAAGATTAAGGGTTCTGAGGCATTTTGAATGAAGAAAAGGGTTGGGGAGAGATTGAGAGGGTTGAAATGGGGATCAAAAGAGGATGACATACAATGGGGCTGGGAGGATAGCAAAGGGGGTGGGGAGGGAAGATAAGCATGTGTTGATAGAATTGAAAGGGATGGGGATTGGTGCAAAAAGAGTGTGAAAATAGGAGGATGAATTCTGTTTTTCGGGCGAAGAACAGAGTTCACTTCCATAAAATATTA
Source organism: Hemileia vastatrix (assembly GCA_030280995.1). Lineage (NCBI taxonomy): Eukaryota > Fungi > Basidiomycota > Pucciniomycetes > Pucciniales > Zaghouaniaceae > Hemileia > Hemileia vastatrix. The sequence continues at coordinate 10,654,569 of JASXTE010000010.1, read as the reverse complement.
GCTGAAACATAGTTTTCAATTCTGTAAAAACAGTTGTAGGTAATAGAAAAAGTCACTGATTTTTTTTATATGTAATCTGAAAGTTTTTAATAAAATTATTGTATTTAAGAATTGTGATATTTTCAATCAATTTTTATTGATCAACTCACCGCAGGAAATCAGGGGGTGAACTGCTAGCAGTTCCCTCTTTTTGAAACTTTCAGGAAGAGGATGGGAAATTGTTGGGGAAATGTTTTTAAAGAATTAGGAAACTGTTTTTAAATTATATGAAAAAATTTTGAAAAAAAAGTTGGCCCTAAATTGAGCCTCAATTTATCCCTTCTTGAGCAGAGCTTTGGATTTAAGTTGAGCATCAGTTGGAACAAATTTGAGCAATTATTGAGCCACAACACTTAACATACCATAATATTCAATTTTATATTTAGATCCATTTAATGTTGGGAGGTCAGGTTTGATATTAGTAGAAATATCTTAAATGACACATAGTATACTAGGTCTGGAATATTATTTCAATTATCAATTTTATTTCCGCAAATATATAAAAAAAAATACTATTTAAGTCCTTTTGAAAATTTTATTAATAAAATATAACTCTGTAAAATATTTGCACATAATTTTAAATTTTCTAGACAAAAGTTGATATTGAGCCCTTTTCAATAGAAATTTCTCATTGTTCCTTGGAATAAAAAAGTATAAGACAATTTTCAAAAAATTTAATGTAGGAGAAAAAATATATATATATTTTATAAGGGGAAAAAATAGTAATGTATTTTTTTAAAAATTTACACTATTAAAGAAACTAATTTTCGTATATTGGCACAAAACTTAGGCTCTAAAATAATGCACTTTTTTTAAATATTTATCTGTATTTAGTTATTATTAAAATGTGAGTCAAAATTAATTATTAACATACATGAAAAATTTAATTTTGAATATTCATCCAATATTATATATATTCTCTACTTTATTCTCTTTCAAAACTTTGCTCTCACCCTCTCTTTCTTTAACCTACCACCATCACCATAAAATTCATTTAATTTAAATTTCAAATTTAAGATGCATTGGACAATTCTCTTTAAATTTTAAACCTATTTTTCCAAAAGAAAGATCTGTATTTGATGAAGTATCTACTCCAGTTATTATGCAACAAGGAAGATCTTTAGTTCATGTTTTTGGATTATTCAAAGAAGGAGAAGCAAAAACTATTGGTGATCTTTCTAACAAACAGAGCAGCCAAATTGGACAACTACTTGGAGAAATTGGATCTGGATCTCAATTTTAACTGAGGAAATGGCTTTAAACCCCCAAATACCTTATTATTTTTGCTCTTACTTGGTTCTAATTTTAAAAAGGCAGTATAGAATTTGTTGCCTCCTTTTTTTTGACTGATTTTATTAGTCAGGCTAAAGAAGTATTTCTAAATGCTCAAATTAATTTGACACCAATTCCACACTACAATCCAACCATCTTCTTCAATATTCCTCATTCTTGTATTCACAAAACTTCGGAAATTTCTGGAACAAGGGATAATCGAATGTAAAATCTATCTATACGTGGTATTAAAACAACTCTGAAAACGCATCAGATTCAAGCTATCAATTTTATGATATACAATGAAAATAACTTATCCAAAAAGTTAGAAAACCTGTGGAGGCATGCAGAAAACAACTGGCTGAGAGCAGGTTTTAATAATTATTAGGAACAATTTCTTGAAGAAGAATTATCCTCTGCAGGAATTGGTTCAATTCTAGCTAATGATATGGGCTTGGGAAAGACCCTCTCAACTCTTGGCCTAATTACTGCAACTCAAAGTGAAGCCATAAAATTCCTAATCTTGGGTGGTGGACAAGAGAAAGATAGGACATCAGCAACTCTCATCATTTTCCCACTTGCAACATTATCAAACTGGGTCAATGAAATAAGAATTCACTTTGAAGATAATTGTCAGCCTAAATATCCTTAGGACTGAGTATTTCTTATGCTTAAAATAAGATAACCTTAACTAGATTAAGCTTATATCTTAAAAATAAGGTTAAAATAATAATATATATTATTTTATTATATATATATATATAATTATTATTCTATTATATAATTTATAATAGTTTAAATAGCTTGTCCATGGCCTAATAATACTTATTAAGGTGTTAATGGAGTCATAATATACTTATCTTAAGTGATATGAAGTAATTATTGACATACATAAGCTTATATGTATACATAAATCTCATATTCAGTGAAATATGCAGTATATTATGTATATTTAGGTATATAAGTGGGTTTTAGCCCCTTAATAGCCTATAACCTTTGTTTTTCTGCTTATTTTAGGTCATATGGACGAAATCAGTGGACTCACAACGCCTACAGAAGCATAGACACCTATATCAGGCGCATACACCCAGTTTGGACAACTAAAATTACTTCCTTGGATGGTTATTCACGGATTTATGGGTTGGAAAGATGTTTTTGGGTTAATGTGGATGCTTGGGGATGTTATTGGGGGCTTGGACATTTTATTTGTTTCCTTTATATACTTTTAGTTTCATTAAATCTCTTTTTGATCATTTATTTTACCTGTTTCTTTATGGTATCCGCTTTTATCTGGGTTTTCTATTTATGGTATGACTCTGTGTTATTATTAATAGTGATGGAGGGTCCTTACTGGAGGTCTGGGTGTTGAAACTGCTTGAAGTGGACGCCATGGGGAGGTGATGGGCCCTCACAGTGCTGTAATTGCCGGGGATAGCAGTGACATCATCTGGATTGAAGGTCTGTGCACTCCAGTGGATTTGGGTATAAGTAAGGAGGGATTTTGACGGTTTATTATAATCATTCAATTACTACACTTCAAACAAACACTACAATACAATTATTAGTATTCAGAAATATATTATAAAGCCCTTATAAATTGATATTATCTTTATAAAAGCTATAACTATATTTTATTCTTCTATTTTCCACCACTAGCACGCATTTAAATCCAAGTATTGTGAGTTTTATTTGAGTATAACTATTCTATTAATCTTCCCCTGAGGTTTAATCACTGAATCATTTATTAATAAGTAGTAGGACCATAAAATAACACTATTATATCATACTTATATACTAGACTGTACTGACAATTGGGGGTCTTTCCTTATATTTTACTTATTATTTAGTATAAGCCTTGGGACGTGATTTTTACCTTAGTACAACTCAAAATTAACCAAATATTTGGGTCTTCTGCATATTAGTGGGTCATCATAGCTCATTGATTGCGGAAAAGAACCCTTATAATAATTGTACTAATTTTTTATCATAAAAATTAGATATTTACAGTAGTAACTGTACCCAATATAAACCCAATTTCACTTGGTATTTGGACACCAATATAACACCCAATAAAATTGGTATTTGGCTAAAGCTTGGTAAGCTAATTATTCACCCTTATAGAGGTCTAGTTAAACTTATTATTATATTTTTAACAGATTTTTTCGAATTTTTCTTATATTTTATTTAAATAAATAAAGATTTAAATTCAGGGTAAGCTCCATTGCTTTTTTATTAGTAATATAATTGCTAATATTATTTGTCTACTAATTCCAAAGAGTTTTTCCTTTTGTGGACGTAAAATATTGTTATTCTGAACAATATGAGTGCTCCCCAGGATAGTGTAAGTGAACAGCCTGCTTATAATACCAGGTCTAAAGCTAATAAAAACTTTCCAGGACATCACCATGGAGGGACAACAGTACCCCCAGCCAGAAAGCATGAGTATAGAGGAAAAGGACGCCCTCTTAAAAAAGATAACTATCAAAAAGACGTCTCCTCCTCTTCAGGATCAACTGTCCCACCTGGCCAAACAGGTTCTGAAGCTAGAGGAATCAAAATCTCTCATGTTCAAAGAAGTAGAGCAGTTGCAAAACAATTGCAAGGTAGGATTTCAGCAGATGAATCAGGCAATGGCAGAATTAAAGGGAGGCCAGCCCAGTCAATCAAATCAGCAACCCCCTACCCAAGGAGGGTCCACTCACTCCCAGGAGAAAATCCTGGTAGACAAATGGAAATGGGACTGGTTTCACCAACAGTGGACAAGCCACAGTTGCAACAGGGATCCGCCCCCTCATCTGACTTCCTCAGCTCACCCTTACAAGGGAAAAAAGCGCCAAAAATCAGGACTGGCAACCATCCCTTGGTAAGTAACTTACCCTCTCAGATTAGACATAATACTGATAATTACAATATAGGTAATTCTATTGATGTTAAATCTGTACAAAAAATAGAGGAGGATTTAAGAAATTTAGGTTTTAGAGTAGATACACCTAACTTGTCTTTTGTCCATAATAACAGTACTATATACAATGATAATACAGTTAATCCTCAGTTGCAACCACCTACTAGTGAGATGAGAAGTTCACAGGAGAGTGAGAGAATTGAAAAGGAGGACATGGAATATTTTAACAATAATCCAACTGTCCATAGAATTGTTTCAGCATTGTGGAATAGAATGACTGATTGTGAGGAACAGACAGTTAAGCTCACTAGTGATACAATTTCATCCTTGACATTGAACATTTCTCAATTAGCAACACGTAATAAAGAATTAGAGAAAGAACATTTGTCTCTAACTCTTAAATATGATTCATTGAGTAATAAATATAATGACCTTTCAAACAAATTTTGTGAGTTAGAAAAATTATATGAAACACACTTATTAAAAACTGAATCAAGAACAAAGTTATCTTTTGCCCAGACAAATCAAAGTGTCTCTGAGCTGCTACAAAGATTAACTAAAGTTGAGATTGAAACTGCCAATCTACTAATGAACCAGGATAATCATAAGTATAATCAATATAATAATAATCCTTTCATCGGCAAAAGTGAATCTCATTCCTTCCCTGTACCACCACAATTAAAACCATCTGGTGGTAGTGTCAAATCTGAAAATGTAAGTCACAAATCCGTGCAGGAAGAAATACAAGACCATTTATCAAAAGTAAATGAGTTGTTGAATTTACCTAAGATTAGTGAGATAAAATCCAATCAGAAGAACTGGCCTAAGATAGATCAGTACCCAACTTATGATGGGGAAGCCAGCTCTGATTGGCAACATTTTATTCAAAGAATTGACAACTTGAAATTCTCATATAAGTTACCAGATGAAGAGATAACATCAAAATTAATTTCTTTATTTAAGGATGTTGCTTTATTATGGTTTGAAGCTGTCTTAAGTGAGGGTAGAGACTACTCTTGGGCTGAATGGAAACAACTTATTGAAAAACAATTTGGAGGTTCTAAATTCAGGCTTACTCAGCAGAGACTGTATGAGAAGACTAGGTATAATCCGTTGAATGGTGACAAACCTATGGTATTTTTAATGAATTTAAACAAAATATTAAAAGCCATTGAGCCTCATATGGATTTTAACTTATGGAAAGATAAGATAATATACAAATTACGTATATCTGTCAGAGACATTGTTGTAGCTAGAACATTAAATGTTACTGAATATTCTGACTTTATTAATATTTGCAATGAAATATTATTGAACCATAAGTATGAATCAAGGTATTCCACTTATAAGCAAAATGTTGAACCTGTAAAAACTCAGAATTCAAAAACACTTCAGGAGAAGCAGAAAAAACCTACTGCACCTGTAGTACCTAAAAAGTATGAAACAAATACTTGTTATAAGTGTAATAAACCTTGGGTAAAAGGTCATAAATGTGAGAAAAACATAAATAATGTTGAAAATCAACGTGAATCTGAAACTGAAACTGAAAAAAGTAAAGAATCAAGTGATTATGACAGAAATATCTCATATAGTGATGAAAATGAAGTCTGTATGTTGGAAGATGATTTGTCCATCTTTGAAAATCCAATATTGAATATGGACTCAAATGAATCTTTAATGAATTTTGAAGATGCTGAAATCATTAAGGATGTACAAGCTGATAACTTTAGAATGACACCTATCACGGTTCCAGCTATCATTTCTGGTGAAAATGTTAATATAGTATTGGACACAGGAGCTGCTGGTTCAGTTGTTTCCACTAATACATTACAGAAAATTGATAGTGAATATAAGTTTAAGCTTGAACCACTTCAGAATAAAAATTGGAGAGGTTTTGGATCAGTACTACACCCCATTGGTAAATACAAAGCTGCTGTTTTCTTTAAACACCAACATGGTTATGTAAGGGTAACTTGTGACTTTGTAGTAATGGATAATACAAATTGTAGTAACTGTTTTATCATTGGAAATGATATTCTGACTAAATTTGGTGTAAAATTAGACCCTGATAATAACAATTTTACAATTGGCATGAATGGTAAAAGGAAATTTAAAATAAATTCTTTTAACACAGTCTTACACATTGAGTCAGTAACAAATTCCCCGTCTAAAGGAAGAGAATCCAATGAGATGGAACTTCTGGAAACAGAAATTTCAAAAGCATCATTTGGCACTCAGATAAGTGAAACTGAGAAAGATAATATTTTGGAATTAATTAAAGCTTTTCCAATGGCTTTTGCACATGGTACAAATGAACTTGGCCTTGTAAAAGATCATGAAATGAAAATTAGTTTAACCTGTGATATGGATAATATTCCTGCTAGTCTTAAAAAGAAACCATACCCTGATTCACCAATGAAGAGGAAAGACATAGAGGATAATATTAAGATGTTATTAAAAATGAACATTCTTGAGAAGGTTGAAACTACACCAAAATATTGTGTAATATCACCAGTGCTGATTTCTTATGAACAAGATAAAGCAAGACTGTGCGGTGATTATAGAGCATTAAATACATTTACAGTTGATGATATTTATCCCTTGCCAAGGATTGCCTCTATACATGCTACCCTCAAAGGTGCTAAATATATAAGTTGCCTAGATGGAAATAAAGGGTACCATCAAATTCCTGTTGAAAAGAATTCACAGAACTTTTTGTTGATAACAACACACATGGGAATTTATAAGTATGTCAGAATGCCATTTGGACCAAAGAATGCTCCATCAGTATTTCAGACGTTAATGGATATAACATTCCATAATGAAATGATTGAGGGATGGTTAATGGTATACATTGATGACATCATAGTGTTCTCTAAAACTTTTGATGAACACTTAATCGATTTAAGGAAAGTATTTCAAAAAATGGATGAAATAAAAATGACCCTTGCATTGAAAAAATGTAAATTTGGGTTTGAATCTTTAAAAGTGCTTGGTCATATTGTATCTGGCTTACAAATATGTGTAGACCAAAATAAAGTGGCTGCAATAAAAAATATTGGCATTCCTCAAAATGTGAAGGATGTACAATCTTTTCTTGGAATGTGTGGTTATTATAGACAATATATAAAAAACTACCAATCAATTGCTGCACCACTGACCACACTGATAAAGAAATCAGAAGCTTTCATTTGGAATAATGAAAGACAACAAGCTTTTAATAAGTTGAAAGAATGTTTAATGACAGCTCCTATCTTGGGATTACCAGATTTCCAATTACCTTTTGTATTATATACAGATGCAAGTTTTATTGGACTGGGTGCTGCTTTGCATCAAAAACAACTTATTGAAGGTAAAATGTCAGAAGTAGTAATCTGCTATATTTCACGTACTCTGAGAAGTGGTGAATTGAAATATGGTGCTACTCAACTTGAATGTTTGGCAGTAGTATGGGCTCTTGAAAAGCTACATTATTACCTTGAGGACCAAAAATTTGAGTTAATAACTGGCTGTAGTGCAGTTAAGTCACTCTTAAACATGAAAACTCCTAATAGACACATGTTTAGATGGCAATTAGCTGTACAAGAATACAGAGGACGGATGACTATTACACATAGAGCAGGAACCTTGCACTCTAATGTAGATCTGTTATCTAGAGTACCTCTGCCTAATAATGATGATAATCCTGCTTATGTTCCTGAATCAGAGATTATTAACATTTATTGCATTTATATTGTAGATCTTGAGGATGAATTTATGCAATCAATTCTTGATAATTATAATTCAGATCCTGACTTAAGTAAATTAACTACAATATTAAATGATCCATCTAATGCTTCAATGAATGTTTTAATAAAAACATTACCAGATAAGTATAAAGAGGCATTAGAGAAAGGAAAATTTTCCATTGAGGATGGTTTTATATATTACAGGAAAAAATTAAGTAATGTAATTGTAATTCCCCCTTCAATGAAGGAGTTAATGTTAAGTATATGTCATGATGATATATTAGCAGGTCATTTTGACTACCATAAAACATTAACCAGAGTAAAAAACACAGCTTGGTGGATCAACATGTCTGAGGATGTTCAGAAATATGTTGAAACATGTGATTCTTGTCAAAAATCTAAAAGATTAACAGGAAAAAGAGCTGGTTTATTACAACAAATTGAGCAACCAAAAGCTCCATGGGAAATCATTAACATGGACTTTGTAACAGGTTTGCCAATAGCAGGGCATAAGAGTTATAACTCCTGCTGGGTAATTGTAGATAGATTTACAAAGATGTGTAAATTTATTCCAACCCACAAAGAGGTTTCTGCAAAGGACTTAGCTTTTTTATGGTGGACACAAATGTTAAATACAGCAGGTTTCCCCAAAGCAATAGTTTCTGACAGAGATCCTAAATTTACTTCTGAGTTCTGGACGTCACTTATGGATGTTTCAGGGTGTCAATTAAAACTTTCTACAGCACACCATCCACAAACTGATGGGCTAGCAGAAAGAATGATACAAACCTTAGAAGATATGATAAGAAGATACTGTGCTTTTGGTCTTAATTTTAAAGACAATGACAAATTCACACATGATTGGGTAACCCTTATCCCAGATTTAGAATTTGCATATAATAGTACAGTACATTCTGTCACTGGCAAAAAGCCATTTGAGTAATGGTTGGGTTATGTACCTAATACCCCTGCTAAAACTCTTAATAAGTTACCTAGATTGGATATTCATCCAGGTACTAAATCTTTTCTTCAGATGCAGGAATTATGCAGAAAACATGCTCAAGAATGTATAAATAAGGCTTTTGAGTATGAAAAGAAAAGATGGGATAAAGCCCATAAAGAACAAATGTTCAAAGAGGGTGATGAAGTCCTTATTTCAACGCTACATTTCAATTTAAATGGTAATGTTAAATTGAAGGATCCATTCATTGGACCATTTGTAGTTAAAAAGATGGTTGGTAATAATGCTGTTGAGGTTATTCTATATGCACCGTATGATAGAAAACATCCAGTATTTCCTATTTCTCTTATAAAACCATACCATTCTAATGATACTGCTCTATTTCCAAGAAGATCAGGAAGGCATAAACAGCAACCTGAAGAAATAGTGGAAAAAGCAGAAATTGATAAGATACTTAAAAAGAGACACCTTACTAAAGAAAAGGGAGTTGAGTATCTATTAAGATTTAAAAATAAATCAAGTGAATATGACCAGTGGATTCCAGAAAATGAAATCTCTGATCTTAAAAATCTCTTGAAAAAATTTAAATCTAAATAATACTGTTCATTCAGTATATGTATTATAAAAATTATTTTTTATTTTATTATTTCATTCCTTAAGATTAATTAAAATGTCTTAACATTTTTTTTATTGTTTTTTTGGGGTGAGGGAGTGTCAGCCTAAATATCCTTAGGACTGAGTATTTCTTATGCTTAAAATAAGATAACCTTAACTAGATTAAGCTTATATCTTAAAAATAAGGTTAAAATAATAATATATATTATTTTATTATATATATATATAATTATTATTCTATTATATAATTTATAATAGTTTAAATAGCTTATCCATGGCCTAATAATACTTATTAAGGTGTTAATGGAGTCATAATATACTTATCTTAAGTGATATGAAGTAATTATTGACATACATAAGCTTATATGTATACATAAATCTCATATTCAGTGAAATATGCAGTATATTATGTATATTTAGGTATATAAGTGGGTTTTAGCCCCTTAATAGCCTATAACCTTTGTTTTTCTGCTTATTTTAGGTCATATGGACGAAATCAGTGGACTCACAAGGCCTACAGAAGCATAGACACCTATATCAGGCGCATACACCCAGTTTGGACAACTAAAATTACTTCCTTGGATGGTTATTCACGGATTTATGGGTTGGAAAGATGTTTTTGGGTTAATGTGGATGCTTGGGGATGTTATTGGGGGCTTGGACATTTTATTTGTTTCCTTTATATACTTTTAGTTTCATTAAATCTCTTTTTGATCATTTATTTTACCTGTTTCTTTATGGTATCCGCTTTTATCTGGGTTTTCTATTTATGGTATGACTCTGTGTTATTATTAATAGTGATGGAGGGTCCTTACTGGAGGTCTGGGTGTTGAAACTGCTTGAAGTGGAAGCCATGGGGATGTGATGGGCCCTCACAGTGCTGTAATTGCCGGGGATAGCAGTGACATCATCTGGATTGAAGGTCTGTGCACTCCAGTGGATTTGGGTATAAGTAAGGAGGGATTTTGACGGTTTATTATAATCATTCAATTACTACACTTCAAACAAACACTACAATACAATTATTAGTATTCAGAAATATATTATAAAGCCCTTATAAATTGATATTATCTTTATAAAAGCTATAACTATATTTTATTCTTCTATTTTCCACCACTAGCACGCATTTAAATCCAAGTATTGTGAGTTTTATTTGAGTATAACTATTCTATTAATCTTCCCCTGAGGTTTAATCACTAAATCATTTATTAATAAGTAGTAGGACCATAAAATAACACTATTATATCATACTTATATACTAGACTGCACTGACAATAATGCACTACCTTTCAAGGTTCTTTATGGGAAGGATTCAAAGAAAATTCATTTTGAGGAGCTTCAGAACCAACTAGTTGTCTTGATTACATATGAGACAGCAAGTCCATCTTCTTCAAAGAAAACTCCTCAACCTATTCCACCAGTAACTCATAAACTCATTTGGTACAGAATAGATTTAGATGAGGCTCAGTAAGCATTCATTTGAATTACTAAAAATTTTGAACATAATATTATAAAAGCTGATGAAATGTTTAACATAATTTAAAAGTTTAATCAAGAATCCCCAGTCGCACAAGAATCAGAATATATTGGCCTTGGAGGCTGAGTATTGACTATGCTTGACAGGGACACCACTTCAGAACAGGACAGCTGATCTTCAAAGCCTTATATCATTCCTCAGAATCAAAAGATGGCAAGAAAACTGGTTTTGGATTAATTTTCTTATGAATGGCTTAAACAGAGGAAGATCTAGCTCAATAAAATCAGTAAATACTCTCATGAATGTCATATGCCTGTGGAGGACTAAAGAAGCAATCTTATCACTTCCTCAAAAAATTGAGCAAGGAATATCTGTAGAATTATCAGAACCTTGGCAATCAAAACTTACGAAGCTTCAAGAACGTTTTTCTGTGTATTATGGGCCTTTTCAAAACACCAACCTCCCATTAGACTCAGCTGAGTCTCTCTGAGAACTGTCAATTTTACGGCACTTTTGTAACCACCCTGTCTATGAAAACCCAGATCAACCTCCAACATTTCCTTTCACATGGAAACATTCAGAAAAGATTATACATATAATAAGTCATTTAGAAATTTTCTTAAGGGGAGAAAGGGGGATAATTTGTCGCAAGGCTGTTATATTTTCAGAAAATGCGGACTTTTTGGGAATGAAAGGAATTCTATTAATTATCTCAATAACTTATTTTTAGCTTAAACGACATTTCAATATTCTATCCATTGAAAAAGTATAAAAAAGGCTTTAGATGACCATGGAATTAGCTACACAGAGCTTGTAGGAAAGTTGAGCATGAAAAAAAGGGATGAAAATATGGACAAATTCAAAAATGATAAAAGATGTCAAGTTTTGCTTGGTAAAATCAAGGCTGCAGGAGTTGTAATATACTTGAGGTGTGCACAAAATGTATATATAATGGAAAGTAAAAGAGTCTTATATTGAAATAAAAAAGGTTGAAAAGAGAATTTGTTTAAAATATTGAAACAGGAGCCTAACTGGAATCTAGCAGTTGAACAGCAAGCAGTTGATTGTCTGTATAAAATGGGCCAACAAAATGAAGTTCATGTACTCAACTATTTTGTAAGCAGAAGTATTGAATTCAGCATTTATAAGATAAAAAGAAAAATTATTGAGCTATCAATATATGTTAAATTTTCTTTATATAAAGTTGCATCATAGCTTAAATTATTTATCTGTTCTAATTTTTTAAGGTTAAGTGTCCCAAACATTGGAAACGAGGAATATGAGTCTGCTAGATTATTGATTAGGGAATTCATCAATAACTCACATTAGAATTTGAAATTTGTTCAAGTATGTAGGAAATGTTTATTGGGGCTTGACAATTAAGAAGTCTTAACTGTTGAGGATTAAGAGAAGCAAGATATAATGAAGAATAGCAGTCACTTGGCAAACCCCTGGGGACTGGAAAAGAATTAAAGTGAGTCTCAATTGAGGATAACAAATTTAATCTATCATATAATGCCAAGTTCTTAAGTATTTCTCCTGAAAAAGAGGAATTTTCTCGGATTTGAATGTGTTTCTGGTCAAGATTTTGTGCAAGTCTTGAGAATTCTTCAGATCTCCATGGCGATAAAATCTGCTTAAAAGAAAATTCATCATCAATTTTGGTGTCTGAGAAACATTTGACATTTTTGAAAAGATTCTCATAGGTTTCAACACTTGGAAGTTGTTTAAGAAGGTGAGCTTGGTTAAAAGAATTCTGAAAAAGATTGTCAAATTTATATAAGCTTGTGTAAAAAAGTAAGATAAAAATATTAGTTCTTACTTTCTTTTTTATTTTATATTTCTACTTTCTTATTTTAACTATTTCATGGAAACTATCAGAATCTTTTCTGAGTCATAATTTATCAGAATAACCTATAAACCAGTGGTGAAGAACACCCATTTGATTTAGGTAGGAAATATGAGTAGACTCCATTGAATAAGAAACAAAATAATTATTTTCCAAAGCTTTATCCCAGTGCTTAATGATAATTTTTGCCAAAACTTGATTCCACTCGTGAAACCAATCAAGATTCCAAGTAAAGGTTTTTCCAGGAAAGTTGCATTGATAAATAAAGTGGATAAAAGCATTGTGGAATATAGCAGGGATTTGTTCAGAAACACAGTAATTTCGTTCAGGATATGGCAAATTAATATCAATGTTGAGAGATCTTATATTGAACAATGAAAACCTATGTAGTTGTTTTTTGTTGGGGTTCAGCTTCCATTCATTAGACTGAGGTGAAGAATTGAAAAGCACACAACAGAAATCGTAAATAGACCTGCAAAAATGAGAAGTTGATCAAGGGAGTATCTCATTGAATCTTTTATTAAGTACATGGTGTGGTCTTCCAACATTGGCAGGGGCCTTTGTTGTGTGATTTGGCACTGTTTGTGCATGTCTTAATTGACATCTGTTAAGGAATTGGGTATTTTTCTTTTTTATTCCGTGGATATTGTGTCTGCGGGTATGTGGGTACTATCATTGGATAGCCCCAGTTTTCTCTATATTTTATATCTTGAAGACATTTTTCATATTCTAAGTTTTAAGGGATCATTTCCTCATTTTTCATTTATAAAAGATAGCTGTTTAATTTTGTTTTTCGTGTTTTACGGGCTAACCTTAAGTTTTAGGGTTAAGCTCTTAGTACCATTGGATAGAGCTAATTTTTCTCTATATTTCATGTCTCAATGTTGTTATAGTGAAATTCTGTGTTTTAAAGGTTTTAGTAGTTGTAGCTAATTTTTCTAAGTAGATTAGTTGTTTTTATTGGTTTTCTGGCTTCAGGAAGGCCGGGCCGCATCAGGCGGCACCTCCGACGTCCGGCGGCCCGCCCGCCTCTGTTTTAGAAGGTTGGGGAGCGCTTCAGGAGGGTTTTATATTCAATTTGGTGGGTACAGGCGCCAGATTGGTGGGTGCGCATGGGCTTTTAGATAGTGGTCTGTGTGTACATAGTGAATAAGACAGTTTGGGGCAACCTTAATCATCATACAACCATCCAGAGGTGATATCCTTGTTCCTCACTCAGTTTTCACTGTTTTCTGGCCACAATTTGGCTGTGTTTGTTGCAAGTGAGTTCTTCATTTAACTTAAATTTGGCAACTGTTTTCTCTGTTATAGTCTTGCAAGCTATAGCAAGTATTATTGCTGTCTCTGGTGTGGATTTGCAGCCTACATCAAGTATCTTTGCTGTCTCTGGTGTGGACATTGTTCTACATTTCAGTTCTTTGGTCTGGTAGTCTGTCTGGTGACTACTTTCTTGGCTCATCAAGCAGTCAAGGGTGTTGAGAAGGGGCTTTAGCAAAAAAGGAACCAACTTACTTTAGAAAGTAAATCTCACTCTATTTTTCTAAAGGGACAGGGGATTTTATCTCTGGTTTTTCTCCAACTCCCTTGATCAAGGCCTATAGCTAGTACTATAGGATTGTCTACAACGGGTATTAGTAGGTATTTTTCCCTGAGGAAGATAAGAACAACTAGAGCTCATCATATATGTTATGAAAAGCAAAATGAACAAAAATAAAACATTTTGAAAGGATATGGCAACAAAAACACTACTGTAATAAATTTTTTTATTTTGAAAATAATTGATAATGAAGAGTTGAGTGGACAGACAGATGAGCTTTCTCATGAATATCTTTCTCTATAAAATATGAATATCTATGTATGTTCATAATTAATTCAAAAGAAAATAACTCAGCTGTAATAGAAAATTATTGCATGATAAACGGGTAAAAATATAATGCAGAATCATTTTAATTTTCCAACTTATTGTCACACGCCACGTGACACTTGAGGCAAAAGCAGCTCATTAAATTAAAAATACAGAGGTCTAAATCCACACTCAAAGCGCAGAAAGCAATTCTACATAGCAACTGTGAGTTTCCTTTGTGTAGTCACTATTCAACCGCGCTAGTCTAAACTTTAAATCTAAATTAGTCAATCTCTCAATAGTGTGTTTTAGTCTTTTCCTCAATAAGCGACACACAGCGCAATAGTCAATGTAATAGTCCGCTAAAAGGTTTATTAAGTATCTGTGGGTTATTAAAAGGGGTAGTGAGCATGGACGGGATGGTTAGTGGAGGATTAAAGGGTTAAGGGATGTTAGTGAGGAGGGTCCAGGTTTAATGGGTGTAATTTTGGTGGTCTGTGGTGTGCAGAATGATGGATGGGTATGAGTTCAATGTGAGGAGGAGTAAAGGATATAAAAAGGGTTGGATTTTGGCTCGAAATTCTTTAAAATTAAATTATAAAATGTATATATAGTTAATAGTGGTAAAGCTTCAGGTTAAATCATTATTATTGTATCTTTCCTTATTTTGCTAAGTAATCATTTCTAAATCCTAAATCTTTGATTATTGAGTTTACAACCCTTTGTGAGATCTTAAGAATATTAATATTACCCTTAAATTATATTAGAATTCTTATCAAACACATCTCGAAGCAGTAGCTCTTCTTTGAGTCATCTTCAAATCGCTTCCTCAAACATTTCCTCTGTGCTTCAATGAATTTTCTAAAACTACTCTCATTATCTCACTTCCAGGAACACCCTCTACCTTGTGCATAGGTCTTCTGGTGAAAGTATAATTTAATTCTCAGTAGTTCTCATTCTTTGGCACTATTACGTCCTTTTTTCAGGTGTTTTAAATTCTTTAAATGGCACCTGTTCAACGCACTCCTCCTACGGGCGCTACTACTAGGGCTTGTGCCAGAGGCAGGCCAACAGCCACACGGCCTGTTTCCCGCACTCACTCCTTGGAACCTCTCTACCTTAGGGAACAAGGACATTCCATCCAATCTGTAGAAGACATTCCCCAGGATTTTGATGATTCTAGCGTGGAAGAAGAAGGAGAGGATACAATGCATGAGGCACCATTGGCCCCTGCTACTCATCCTTCTGGTCAACCTTCAGAACCAGGACCATCTAATTCTCTGGAAGACTTCATGAGACTCTTCATGAAAACCCTTTACAATCCAATGTCTTCGGAGAGATCAAAATTCAAAACTCCTTCCATGAAATCTCCTGATTAATTTAATGGAGAACACCCAGACAGATTGCAGCCCTTCTTGCAAACCTGCAAGCTCCTGTTCCATAATGACCCTCTAACCTTCAATTACGACTGATCAAAGGTTGTTTATGCTTCTTCATTCATAGCCCTAAAAGCAGCAAGATGGCTTGAACCTTATCTTTTATGCTCTCTTTGACAGAAACCCACTTACTTATTAATAACTGGGAAAAATTCGAAGACCAACTCTTTATGTTGTTTGGTGACCCTAATGAAACTGACAATGCAGAAATTGAATTGGATTTCCTCTGCATAAGTGATAATGGTTAAGCCTCTGAATATATCTCAAACTTCAGAGCACTTCAAACTCAAGTAGGTTGGAATGATGCTGCCCTGAAGTATCATTTCAAAAAGGGACTTCCTTCGAGGATTCTGGATCAATTAAATCTTCATGGTCAGAAGATGACTACTTTAACGGATTTAATGGATCAAACCCTCTAACTTGACAGCATTTACCAAGGACGACTACAAAATCGTCAATACGCCAACAAATCTCAAGGCCTAAATTTTAAATCAGGACCTTCTTCACACCCACAGACAACTCAATAATCCTTGAATCAATCCAAACCCAATAAGGGGAAGGATAAACCTCGACCAAAAGGCTCAACCCCTGGAGATATCAGCAAAGTACTGGATCCCAAAGGGCAACTTAAAGAAGCTGAGAGGAAGAGATGAGCAGATAATGGGTTATGTATGTATTGTGGGGGTAAGCACAAGCTAGAAGATTGTGTAAAGTTGAAGGAAAGAGAAGGTACTAGTTCAAGGTCAAAAAACTAGTAGATAGTTTATTTGTGTGCAAAGCAAACTATCTTATCTCTCCCAGTGCACAGAACCTACATGTCTTAAGGACTGGAGTTGCCTTAAACTGCTTGAGATTCATTCTTTTCAAGGAGGATACCCCCTTCAGTTTTCTTATAGACTCTGGAGCTTCAATTTCTTTTGTCAGTTTATCTTTTGCCAAGATGTTAAAGCTGAAATTCACAGATATCGATCGAACTCCAATTTATTTTGTCAAATTAGAGGAACCCAAATATTGGGTAAGTAAGAAGGTTTTATGGGTTTTCAACTTTCTGAACTTTCCCCCCTTTGAGTGGGAATTATCAGTCTTGGATGCCCCAAGAATGGACAATACCATCCTTGGACATGACTTTTTAACGCATTTGAATCCTGAAATTGATTGGTCATGGGGATTGATCACCCCACACACTAAGTATATTTCTGATTCTTCAATGAAGGTCAATAGGGAGCTAAACAACCTTCCTGATAATGTCCTGCTAGAGTAGAAATCTCTGCCATATGACTTGCAAGCATTTGATCTTTCTCTAAATGAGCAATTCACTAACCATTCTAGCTTGATCACTTCACTCAAAGAGGATTTAACTTTCTTCGAAGTAGTCGAATTATGCTCTCTCAATTCTGGTCTTCCCTTGACAGATTCTCTCAAAGATGATGAGGACAACCAAATCAATGTTGAAGCCATTAAATCAACTCTACCAGAAATCTATCAAGATTTACTCAATGTCTTCTCAATCTGCAAGGCCGATATATTACCACGTCATCAATCCTACAACCATCAAATAGAGTTAATAGGTCCAGTACCTCTGGCAGGTCCTGTCTATTCTTTATCAAGAAATGAATCTCAAGTTTATCGAGACTACATTGCAGAGAATGTAGCCAAAGGTTTCATCAGAGCCAGTAAATCTCTAACCGGCTCCCCTGTACTTTTTATAAAGAAAAAAGACGGTAGCCTTAGGTTGTGTGTTGACTATAGAAAGCTCAACACAGTTACAAAGAAGAATGCATATCCAGTTCCTCCTATGTCATTACTTCTTACCCTTTTTAATGGTGCTAATTTCTTTTCTAAAATTGATCTTAGAGGCCCTTATAATCTTATTTGTATTGTGGAAGGTCATGAACCACTGCCTGCAATGTGCACTAGATTTGGTAGTTTTAAATATTTAGTAATGCCTTTTGGATTATGTAACGCACCATCTACTTTTCAAACTTTTGTTAATGACATCTTACAAGATGTTGTCAAACAATTTGTTGTTGTCTACTTAGACGATATTTTAATTTTCTCGAAGACACTGGATGAACATATTCATCATGTTCAACAGGTTCTAAATTGCCTTTGAGATCACGGTCTCTACGCCAAGCACAATAAATGTGAATTCCATCTTAAATCTATTGATTTTTTGGGTTTTACGTTGTCCACTGATAGTTTAGTCCTGGACAACAAAAAGTTCCAAAAAGTCCTGGAATGGCCTGAGCCCAAAACTGCTAAATCACTCCAAGGATTTTTAGGTTTTGCCAATTTCCATAGAAGATTTATTAAAGATTACTCTAAAAATATTTCCAATCTTATCTCTCTACTTAGAAAAGATACTCCTTTTGTTTTTACTTCTACAGCACGAAAGGAATTTGAAGCATTGAAGACTGCATTTACCACAGCTCCAATTCTTCAACACTTTGATCCTTCTGCTTTGACAATAGTTGAGACAGACGCTAGCGATTATGCTATTGCAGGGGTCATTTCTCAATTCAATCTTGAAACAAAATTTTTTCATCCTGTTGCTTTGGAATCACGAAAACTCATTGCAGCAGAATTAAATTATGAAATTCATGACAAGGAGCTTTTAGCTATTATCTATTGTCTTAAAAAATGGCACTCTTTTCTTTTCAGCCTAGATAGTCCTTTTTCAATCCTGACTGACCATAATGCTTTGAAATACTTTATGTCTTCCAAAGTGTTAACCAGGCTTCAAGCCAGGTGGGCTGAATTTTTTTCTGAATTTCTTTTTCTATTTCTTATTGCCCAGGTAAGAACTGCATTGTCCCAGATATCCTGTCACGTTGGGACGACGTTTACCCACAGCAGGGGGATGCATTTGCTGACAAGAACCCAGCAAATGTGAAATCAATTTTCAACAAATCAATGTTAATGATTCATAAACTTAATTCGATGACAATTCAATTTTACCAAAATCCACTATCCAACATCCTCGAAGCTCAGTCGAAGGACAATTATTGTTTAGGGTTAAAAGACAAAATACTCTCAAAGCAAGGGGCTATAAGAATCAATATTGAATCAGGTCTATAAGTTTTTAAAGGTAGAGTAGTCATACCCAACAACAATGAAATAAAATTATGAATTTTCAACATTCAACATGTTTCTCCACTAGCTGGTCATTTTGGGGTTGATAAAACCTACCAGTTAATAGAAATGGATTTCTTCTGGCCAGGAATGACCAGAGAAATCAAGGCCTATATAAGATCTTGTTACGAATGTAATATGAATAAGGCTCCCTGTCACCAGAAGCATGGGTTGCTTCAACCGCTTCCTATTCCCTCTAAACCTTGAGAATCTTTATTGTTGGATTTTATTTCCCAACTTCCTCTTTCTAATAATTTTGATGCTATATTAGTAATAGTAGATAGATTTTCAAAAATGTCTATTTTCATTAAAACCACTACTACTTCTACAGCAGAAGATTTGTCAAAATTGTTTCTAGAATATGTATTTTACAAACATGGCTTACCTAATGATATTATTTCTGATAGAGGCTCATTGTTTGTATCCACATTCTGGACTCAATTGTGTTGACAACTGAATATCACGAGGAATCTCTCCACAGCCTATCATCCTGAAACTGATGGGAAAACAGAAAGGGTCAACCAAATCCTCAAACAATACCTTTGAATGTATGTCATTTACCAACAAGACAATTGGACCACATGGTTACCATTGGCCAAATTTGCTTATAATAACTCAACTCATTCTTTGACGGGAAAATCTCCTTTCGAAACTGTTTATGGAAGACATCCTTGATTCAACTCAATCCATGTAGGAACTAGTCATCCTGCGGAACATTATCTTTGAACCATATCACGACTCCAAGAAAAACTTAAATCAAATTTGGAATTAGTGATTTGAAGGTACAAGGAACAGGCAGACAAACATAGACAATCTTCTCCTTCCTTTAAACCAGGCAACAAAGTATGGCTTGAAACATGAAACATTCAAACAACTTGACCATCAAAGAAACTGGCTGAAAAACGCTTAGGAACATTCGAAATTAACTCCAAAGTCTCTAAAACTGCATTTCAACTCAAGCTACCTCCTAAATGGCAGGCTATTCACCCTGTTTTCCACGTATCTCTCCTGGAACTGGCTCAAGAAACATACCCGGGCAGGAACCAACCTCCTCCAGAACCGTGAGAAGTAAGCCGTATCCTTGATTCAAGAATGCGCAAGGGGAAACTTCAATACCTCGTGGAATGTGAAGGCTTCCGCAATGACTTAGACAAAACATCCTGGGAACCAGCCATCTATTTTTCTAATGCCCCTGAACTACTAAAATCTTTTCATCTTAAATATCCTTTAAAACCAAAACCTTAGAAATCTCTTTTATTTTTTCTCTTCTGTCTCTTTTCTTTTCTTTTCTTGAAATTCTAAAACTTCTTCTCTTCTAAAATCCTTACTCTGTTTTTTTCTTTTCTTCTTTCTTCTTCTCAAAAACTTTTTTCAACTTTCTTTAAAAAATAAATTAATTAATTAGAATAAATAAAATAAAATAAACTAAAATCAGAATTAAATTAAATTAAAAAAGTAAAAAATACAAAAATAAAATAAAATAAAATAATAAAATTAAAATCTTAAAATTCATTAAAATAAAATCTTAAAAATCAATAATTCCTTTAATTTTCTTTCTTTTCTCTCTTAAAACTTTTCTTCTTTTCCCTTATTTCTTTTCTTCGAACTATCAAAAAATTTTCATGAATTCAATACGACAATCTTTCTCAAACTTCACTTCTACCTTTAAATCTCTCTTTTAAATATTCTTTGACAAATTACTTCTTTTTTTCAAATTCTTTTTTTTCAAAACTTTTTTTCTTCTTTCTTTTCAAATAACGAAAATTCCTCAAAAACTTCAATAAATAAACTTTCACGAATAACAAGTTTTTTCTCTCATTAAATTTTCATTTCAAACAAAATTGTTTCAATCAACCATTTCTTTTTTTTACCTAAATTTTTTTTTTTCAAAACTTAAACTAAAAATTCCTCAGTTAAACATTCTTTCTTTTCTTCTTTCAAAATTTAAAACAAAATTTTATTCAAATCTTTCTTTCTTTCTTTTTTCTTTTTCTTTTCTCAAAATCTTATAAAATATATATCAACATTTTCAATCAAAACAACAAAATAAAAAATAAATAAATAAATACACAAATTGCTTTCTACTTTTTTCCTTCCCTTTTTCTTTTTTTCTTTTCTCCTTCCATTTCAAATTTTCTCCTATATTTTCTCCCAAACCAACTTCTTCATTTTTTCCAAGACCACTCTTATTTCCTTCCTGCATTTCTCAAATACCTCCTCCTCTCCTACCGGTACCACTTCCCCAATTTCTAGTAATTCTTTAGCCACATCGAAGGAGGCAGCATTGACAATCCTGTCAACCTCACTGCTTAAATCTTTGATGAATCGAGTTTGTTGTCCCTGCTGAGGTTTTTTCAGCCATACCTGGTCAAGAGTCTCTTTGTTGTCCTTCCTCAAATCAATCACTGGTTGATTTGCCTCAACTGGCAGCAATGGCGCAGCTTCCACAATTGGAGCTTCCTAAATGACATCTGAATCCTAAAACATATGGTCATCAGTAACAAAATTCTTTAAAATAAAAGAAGAACAGACTTACTCCAAACAATGGGTCAGCTTCTAAAAATAATTTTTGGGTGACTTCCACTGTCAATTCTTTCTCCTCTTTGTCATCTTTGATGACCATGCTCCACTTCTTGAGCGTCCATCTCAAGATGGGGACTTCATCCTCATCCTCTTCAACTAACTCATCCACCTCTTCTTCCACCCCTCATTTTTAACTTGTGGCCTGGGTTACCCAGGTTGCCACGATATCTTTGACCTCCTCCTCAATCTCCCACACCGACTGATTCTCCCCAATCAATACATCCCAGATATCTTTGACCACTTCTTTGGTCTTCAGTATTACCCAATATTTGGTTTTTGTAAAATGTCATTTGATGTCCTCGTTTTTTGATAAGGCATCACACACCACCCATCTCCAGCAGCAAAACTTGCATTTCTGGCGAGGAACTAATGTCGCCGTCATTTCAACGCAGAAATACTCCATTGATTGGCAGGCTGTACAGGCTTAAGAAAATTTCCGGGTAATGATTCCACCATCCGCTTTGGGGTGTGGAGGTGTGGGAGTTGGGGTAGAACAAGTCGACATAACAAAATATAAAATAATTAAAGTAAAAATGGAGAGAAAGTAGTGTGGGAAAGTATGTCTCACGCTCAATGGAGCTCGCGTTTTTATACCTGGGAATCTGTCACACACCACATGACACTTGAGGCAAAAGCAGCTCATTAAATCAATAATACAGAGGTCTAAATCCATACTCGAAGCACAGAAAGTAATTCTACATAGCAACTGCAACTTTCCTTTGTGTACTCACTATTCAATCACGCTAGTCAAAACTTTAAATCTAAATTAGTCAATTTCTCAATAGTGTGTTTTAGTCTTTTCCTCAATAAGCAACACACAGCGCAATAGTCAATGTAATAGTCCACTAAAAGGTTTATTAAGTATCTGTGGGTTATTAAAAGAGGTAGTGAGCATGGACGGGATGGTTAGTGGAGGATTAAATGGTTAACGGATGTTAGTGAGGAGGGTCCAGGTGTAACGGGTGTAATTTTGGTGGTCTGTGGTGTGCGGAATGATGGATGGGTATGAGGTCAATGCAAGGAGGAGTAAAGGATATAAAAAGGGTTGGATTTTGGTTCAACATTCTTGAGAATTAAATTATAAAACGTATATATAGTTAATATTGGTAAGCTTCAGGTTAAATCATTATTATTGTATCTTTCCTTATTTTTCTCAGTAATCATTTCTAAATCCTAAATCTTTGATTATTGAGTTTACAACCCTTTGTGAGATCTTAAGAATATTAATATTACCTTTAAATTATATTAGAATTCTTATCGAACATATCTCAAAGCAGTAGCTCTTCCTTTGAGTCATCTTTGAATAACTTCCTCAAACATTTCCTCTGTGCTTCAAAGAAGTTTCTAAAAATACTCTCATCATCTCACTTCCAGGAACACCCTTGACCTTGTGCGTAGGTCCTCCGGTGACACTTATTTTGATAATATTTTAATGCAAATAATGACATTATTTGAGCTTGTTGATTGTGCTGACAAACTTATTTTAAAAATTTATATTAACACCTTATTAGTATGTATATAGTTTATTTACCAAGATTACTCAGAAACAATACCAATTTTTCAGAGTTTGGAATAAGCAACTTAATGTAAAACTTCTGTTCTTTGGATTCTGAAAGCTTTACTTTGATGACCTCTTAGATTTAAAAATTTTAAAATAATATATTTTGTTGAAAAAATATTTATTTTTCAGACTGTAATTCTATATTTTTAAAAATAAATATTATAAATCTTTTTATATCTTATAGTAATTATTAGTGGAAACCTTTCTGTTACTTGGCATAATTTTATTAATGCAGGTTATTGTAGAAAAAAAAATTGCAACACTTAAATAACTTTATTATTATAAATTAAATGGTATTATTTTGATTCAAGTTATATCATAGTTTCTCCTATATTTTAAAATGTGATCAATTTGTATTCTCTTATAGTATTATGCTTTGTGCAAAATAAGCTGTTTGATAAACATGTATGCAACATTGTAAAATGTAGCGAGTCTGAAACATTTTGCTGATGTACAGTATGAATAACTACTTAATGCATGGTTGATCTGCATGAAACATAAATTCAAAGAAATCCATGGTAACCAACTTGTTGATAAACTTCTTGAGATGTAAAAATTAGCTTATTTTAGTAAGTGCTTCACAATAAATAAGTAGTTTGTTCAATTGCTACCATCCAGTAACATATTTCTTATATCCAGAAGTCTTAAAATTCCACCATTTTTTTGCATTTGTAAATGTGAAGAGCTTGGATGTTCATCAAGAAAGCACCAGACTTCATTGGGAAGCTATGAAGTTGGTGTAGCTTTCAAATAATCTCAGTCATACTCCAAACATGAAGAGGAAAGAAATCGCAAAGCACAGATGGTTGGTACATCCAGCGCTTCACCTAACTTAGGATCCAACATCCAAGATCTTGTAAGACATAAATATTTGGTAAATAAAGAGAAATTATTTTTTAATTAATCTTTATTTTTTTTCTTTGCTTAGGAGCAGCCTGTTTTGGAAACAATTCAATCTCTACCACAGTCAAACAATTTGAATTTGGAAGAGCTTTATAGCCAAAAGATAATGTGGCAAGCAGTGAAACTTTCTCTTATCCATCATTTAAGCAAAGAAGGTTTTTCTGAATTTTTTCATGATGAAGTCAAAAAACTCAAACTTCTTAGTGAGGTAGGTAAACTAGATGCTAGCAGAATCATCAGACTGATTCACCTTTCTATAGAGACAGTTTTTAGTCAATTGCAACTCAATCCATTATTTGTCACCAAGACATGCTGTACTAAGTGCTTTTCTCTTTATGAGTATATCCCCAAACACCAACCATCAATCTTATCTTGTACTCAACCTTTTTATTCATCCCCAAAGCACTATTTGAAAGATTTAGGACAGAGAGAAGAAACTGTCAATTGTGATGAAAGTTTGTATTTGGCTAAGTACAAACAAGAAAAAGCAATCTACCATCCTTGTAAAACATTTCATCACAACATTTTGGTTGAATGGCTTTCAGGAAAGCTTAAACTAATCAAATTTGAGACGCTGATTGAGAAAAAAAATGATTTTCTAGAAAACATGGAAAGGGATGTCATGAAAGATGTATATGATGGTTTTATATGGAAAAATTTTCTAGATATTTCTACGACTCAAAATAGAAGTGTTGTTGGATATAAAAAAACATGAGGTAATTTAATGTTTAGTTTATATGTTGACTGGTTTAGGCCGGGTGGCAATCGTATTAGAGGTCATCAGAAATATGTGGGTAATATCTTGTTGGTGTGTATGAACTTGCCTACAGAAGATCAATACAAAACCAAAAATCTATTTTTGTATGCTATTATTCCTGGTCCAACTGAGCCAACAAGTGAACAAATAAATCATCTTCTGAAGCCTCTTGTTGATGAACTAAAGACTCTATGGGATGGCATATTTATTGAAAAAACACCTCACTATCCACAAGGCCAAAAAATAAGGGCTGCATTATTCTCTTTAATAGGAGACATTCCAGTGATGCAAAAGATTTCTGGTTTTGCAAGTCACTCAGCCACTACGTTTTGCTCTGTCTGTCATATTTCAAAAGATGAAATTGGTGAGCATCAAGTCAAAAATTTTTCATTACGTACTCATGAGGATCATATGCACTGGGCAGAGAAGTGGAAAAAGTGTCAGTCACATTGGGAGCAGGTATCTATCATTAGGAGTCATGGGGTTTGATGGAGCGAGCTGAATAACCTTTTATATTGGCATCCTACGGAATATTGCTCAATTGACTTGATTCATTCACACATGCTTGGAAATCTTAAAGATCACAGTCTAACTTTTTATCTAATACAAAATGCCACAATCAATCTAGAAAAAAAGCTGACAAAAAAAAAATTGGCATGTAAAAAGAGAGGATGATGATGCACATTCTTATATATTTCTAAATAAGCAATATAAAAACGTAGAAGCAGCTAATCAGCACTGATGCCAATAATATTGAACCAGTGGGACGGCATAAAAGACTACGATATACAAGTACAACGAGACAGTCACAAACATATCTTAGAAGGGATAGTTGAGGAGCGGAATCGTAAGGATCAAACAGCCGGACAAAGTCATCAAGTTCTGAACATCACTTTGAAAGTTTAGAGTTTGGCTCCAAACATGCTTCTGAAAGTGGAAGTCAAAATTTGACCTATAACTTAAGGCAAAAACATATTAGTATATCCGAAAGTGAAAGATCAAATTCATCCATTTAGACTATTAAAAGTAAGTAAGATAAAAAGAAGGGCAAAGAGAAAGAAAGCGAAAGAACTAGAAATCCACAATTGTCAGCCACTGAGCTAGAGGCAGTGTGGAATGTGATTGAGCAAACAAAAAAACCTTCCTGGATTTCACGAGTGCCAAAACAAGTAGGATCTAAAAAGTCAGGTTCCCTCAAAGCTGTGGAGTGGCATGTACTTTATACTGTTTACTTTCCTTTTTTACTTATCCCCCTTTGGGTAGAAAAATTAAATCAAGCCGAGACATCTGTGACGTCAGACCACAAACCTAGAGAATATTATCTTCTCAAATCACTCACCACTTTAAGTTCAATTACCAACTATTTGACTTTAAAAAATGTGTCTGCCAATGAAGTTGATGAATTAAAACAACTGTTATTAGAGTATCGTAAATGCTTGGAAGAAGGTTGGAAAAATATCAGCTTTAAGCCAAATCTTCATTTCACTCAATGTTTTCCAGAAATGATTAAACATTTTGGTCCACCCATAGATATGGCTACTTGGGCTGCTGAAAGAGTTAATGGTATTTTATTGGAAATTCCAAACAATAATCATCCTGGTATTTAGTTTGGTAATTGAGTGCTTTAAAATGCAAATGAGCTAATTTATTTTTATTGAACATAGAAGAAATACCACGGACCATGCTCAAGCACTGGCATTGGAAGTCTAGGGTATTGGAACTAGGTGAATCTGAAGATGATGCTTAGTATGGATCTAATATTAAAAAAATTGAGCACGATACAAAAAAAAGACATTTCCATTTAACTGAGGCATTATTTACAAAATGGGTAAGGGCACGCTTACAAAAAGAGACATCT
The DNA here is from genome assembly GCA_030280995.1 of Hemileia vastatrix. Lineage (NCBI taxonomy): Eukaryota > Fungi > Basidiomycota > Pucciniomycetes > Pucciniales > Zaghouaniaceae > Hemileia > Hemileia vastatrix. The sequence continues at coordinate 10,627,653 of JASXTE010000010.1, read as the reverse complement.
AAACGGGCATTTTTACCATCAGAGAAGGTAGGAGACTGGGTAGTTGAAAATATAGCAAGCATATTGGTCCATGGAAAGCATTATATGACTCATGAGCAGAATCCTGGGAATTCTACCATTGAATTCTACTTTGGAAAAGATAGTCAGTTTGGGCATATTGATCAGCTTTTTAGTTCAAAGGACAATAATGAGAAAGTCTATCTAATTGTTAGTCCATTTAAAGAGCTTATACCAGAAGATACAAAAAAGGATCCCTATGAGGCATTTCCACAAGTGCATTACCGTTTAGTAAGAGTAGAAAAAGCAACACAAATTGTGATAAATAAAGATTCAATTATTGGACATGCCGCCACTTTACAGCACCAAAGGGGAATGTTTGGAATAAAGTATGATGTTATCACTGCTGTTGGACTTCAGACACTAGTAAGTAAAAAATTAAACAACATGGACATTTTATTTTTTTTTAATATGGTTGAAATTATTTAGGATTGGTAAGGATTTGGAGGATTTAAAAAGTTTGTAATAGATCTTTGGAACAGCTAGATGCAAGATTATTAAATAAAACTTTTTTAGATTTTGCCTAAATGTTTAAGCAAACAATAACAAGGGCATTCTTTATGGTTAGAAACCCTGCTATTAATGAGTGACATTTTATTGTAAATGTAATTCCAACTAAAAGGAATTCAATGTACTATACAAATTCTACCTATACTAGAAAAATATTATAAATAGTTCAGAACCAGGGTTGAAAAATCTAAGGACCATATTTTTCAAGTCAATAAAACTGAGTTTTCCACTAATTTTTTCGCTTGAATATTTTATTCATTAAACTCACAATTAAAATGTATAACTAATTTCTCATTAATATTATCTTGTCTATATTTTGAAAGTTAATAATTTTTGTTTTATTTTTTATAAAGCACAGAATGTCTAATACTGGTGATATCATGCAGGTCTATCCTCCATTAGCAATTAATGTTGGATGGCAAAATAATCCTCCCCCTCAAAATCCTAGAATGCCTCCATCGGGTCTTGCTCCCCCTGAAAGACCTAGTGAAAATCCAGGTAAACCCTAACCTCCTCCTCAGTCTTCATCAGATCCCCAAATTTTATCAACTGATTTCTCTTCTAATATCACAAATACAGATGGTCAATCCGCACCTGGTAATTTTCAGGAGCAAGCAGAAAGTGTAGGTAATGATTGGGCTAGTATGTTGTTGAATCAGTTTTTTGGAAGCGGTGGGGGATCCACTTCTACTAACCCAGCAGCCAGTACCAGTGGACCTGGTGAGTAAACTTTTTCAACATGATTTTATGTTTTAAAATAGGTTTACCAATTTTTATTTTCAAAAATTTGCAGTTAATCCCTCTCGTAAAATTTGAGCTACTGATCAGTGCAGAATACTTGATTCTGAGTCACTTCAAAATGACCAAAACTTGTGAATGGTTAGAAGAATAGTTACAAGGTGTGATGTACCAAGGAGCTCAGATTCTATTAACCAAAATATCTATCACTTTTTGAAGTTCTGTCTTGGTGGACCCAGTAATGTATCTGAGTTTCCTAAAGGCCCAACAAATGAAGAACTTACAGATTGGAAAAATTCGCATGAGTGCAAGCTATTGACAATTGAAACAGCATTAAAACAGGTTCAAAACGCACCTCAGGCAACTTCAGCTGCTGATCGTCAATTTATTTTAACAAATACTGCTATATTCTTATGTTCCAAAATTTACCTACCAACTTTTATCTCAACACCTGAGCCCTGAGGACTAAAGGGAGGAGCTGCTGTACCGATCTTTGTAAAACAAAATTTGGAACGAGAGCTTCAAGAGAAAGGATTTTGTCGACTTGCTTTTGATTGGAACTGTCAAAATTTTTCTGAGTCACTATGGAATCAAGTAATGGGGAGTTTAGTATCAGACAATTGTACTAAGTGGCTCTCAACATTGAAAAATATTGATTCAGAAAAACTCAGGTTTAAACCAATCATTGTCGAGCAATGGGTGGTCAAGTAAGGAAAGGAGATTCGAAAGGTGGCTGGTCAAAACAGTGAGGTGATTGAGGCAAGTAGAAAGGAAAAGAGATCAAGAGCACAGATAAGGCATTATCAAAAAAAGGTATTTATTCAAAGCATAATAACTAAAGAAACTCTATTACTAATTTTATTTGTATTTTAGATTTCAAAAAACTGCTACGACATGGCAAGAAGAAAGTGCTTTGGTCAGCCAGGCTTTGTGGCACTTTTTCATGATACAAGTCTCATGTTTGATTTAGAAGAAGCCCCACCCAATCCAGAAGATAATTGTCCTAAATGAGTAGTTCCTGGATGAAGAAATCCAAAACTCGATGAAATTTTAGATAAAATGGACAACTTGACTAAAAAGACAGTCCATTCAAATGTTTAAATGGCTTCAATGAAGAAACTTTATGATTGCTCAACTAAAAAGACAGCTTCAAAAGATGGTATCTTGAATGTGCCCAAATGTTTGCCAAAAAACTGCTATTCACCTGGATATTTAGCGAATTTGTTGGTTAATGAGAGGGAGCTACTTGAGTTTTGAGAAAATATAGATTTCGCCATAGTTTATGAAGCAGGAGATTGAGCATCAGCACCTTAAATTTTTTACCCCACTGGTATCCATGTGTATAGAGTGATAGTAATCATTTTTTAAATATAACATTATTATTCTTTCTTATAAAAAATTTCAATTGATGTATAAGATAAAAGAGAGCAAAAGAATTAACAATTATAAATTTATTGAGAATAGAAAAACAGATATATATTTTTGTAAAACTTTAAGACATGATAAACATTTTCATTAAATAAATGTGAAATTTTTTTATGCACAATATATGAACTTGAAATAAATTAAATTGAATCTCTTCTCAGATACTTACAACAAGATCAAAATACAGCCTAAAACAAGAATAGAATTAGACTCTAAATTTCAATTTAAAATACCTTTTTTTCAATGATTATAATTGCTTTTTTATTGGCCAAACCCCACCAATGATTAGTATAAAAATGAACATGTGAAAAAATTTATGAAAGTGAACACCATCCCTCACCAAAAAAGAAACATCATTAAAGGCACTCAATAATCCATTACCATAGTTAATGAACAAAATATATACAAAAAATCAAAGCATTCAACCAATGGGAATTCATTTTCACAAGGATCTTAAGAAAAAAAATTTCTAAACTTCACTTATTGCAACAATAATTGAAAATTATTAATCATTAAAAACCAAAAAATCATCAATTTATATTTTGTTTTCATGCCTTAAAAAATAAAAGGGGCTTTAATAACATGTAATTGATAAACATACTTCAGTAGAATTTAAGTATTGTGCTATGTGTCCAGTACAAGTTCAGCTGAACTTGTGCTGGACACTTTGGCCAAGACCAGTGACTAAAAATTTCAAGGAAACCAAACAAATATGGCCCATATAATTAAGATAATTGATGGCATCAAATTGTTTTTTGATAAATATGTCCAGCACAAGTTTGGCTGAACATATGCTGGACACTTTTCTATTTTGAAGTCGGTAAGGTGCATATTTTTTTAAGAGAAGTGAGGTGTTCCTCATAAAAGTGTCCAGAACAAGTTCGGCCAAACTTGTGCTGGACACCCTAAACAAAAAAAAAATTGATGCCATCAAATATCTTCATTTTCTAGCCTAATTTTATTTAATTTCCTTGAAGCAATAAGTTACTGTCCATGACCAAAGTGTCCAGCCCAAGTTTGGCCAAACTTATGCTGGATACTTTCATAAGGAAAACCTCACTTCTCTTAAAAAAACATGCACCTTACCAACTTCAAATTGGAAAAGTGTCAAGCATGAGTTCTGCCGAACTTGTGCTGGCCACTTTGGCCAACACCAGTGACTAAAAATTGCAAGGAAAACCAAAAAAGCAGACCATATAATTAAGATAATTGATGGCATCAAATTGTTTTTTGGTAAATATGTCCAGCACAAGTTTGGCCGAACTTGTGCTGGACAATTTTACCAAAAAAAAAAAAATAGATGCCATCAAATATCTTCATTTTATAGCCTATTTTTATTTAATTTCCTTAAAGTAATAAGTCACTATCCATGACCAAAGTGTCCAGATTAAGTTCAGCTGAGCTTATGCTGGACACTTTTCTAATTTGAAGTTGGTAAGGTGCATGTTTTTTTAAGAGAAGTGAGGTTTTCCTTATAAAAGTGTCCAGCACAAGTTTGGCCAAACTTGTGCTGGACACTTTGGTCATGGACAGTAACTTATTACTTCAAGGAAATTAAATAAAATTAGGCTATAACATGAAGATATTTGATGGCATCTATTTTTTTTTTTTGGTAAAAGTGTCCAGCACAAGTTCAGCCAAACTTGTGCTGGACACTTTTGTGAGGAACACCTCACTTCTCTTAAAAAAACATACACCTTACTAACTTCAAATTATAAAAGTGTCCAGCATAAGTTCGGCCGAACTTGTGCTGGACATATTTACCAAAAAACAATTTGATGCTATCAATTATCTTAATTATATTGGCCATTTTTTTTATTTTCCTTGAAATTTTTAGTCACTGGTTTTGGCCATAGTGTCCAGCACAAGTTTGGCAAAACTTATGCTGGAAACGTTTCCAATTTGAAGCTGGTAAGGTGTATGTTTTTTAAGAGAAGTGAGGTGTTCCTCATAAAAGTGTCCAGCACAAGTTTGGCCGAACTTTTGCTGGACACTTTGGTCATGAACAGTAACTTATTACTTAAAGGAAATTAAATATAATTAGGCTAGAAAATGAAGATATTTGATGGCATCAATTTTTTTTTTTTTGGTAAAAGTGTCCAGCACAAGTTCGGCCGATGTTTTGCTGGACACTTTTATAAGGAACACCTCACTTCTCTTAAAAAAACATGCCATTACCAACTTCAAATTAGAAAAGTGTCCAGCATAAGTTCGGCTGAACTTGTGCTGGAAATATTTATTAAAAAACAATTTTATACCATCAATTATCTTAATTATATGAGACATTTTATTTTGTTTTCCTTGCAATTTTTAGTCACTGGTCTTGGCCAAAGTGTCCAGCACAAGTTTTGACAAACTTATTCTGGACACTTTTCCAATTTGAAGTTGGTAAGGTGCTTGTTTTTTTAAGAGAAGTGAAGTGTTCCTTATAAAATTGTCCAGCACAAGTTTGGCTGAACTTGTGCTGGACACTTTGGTCATGGACAGTAACTTATTACTTCAAGGAAATTAAATAAAATTATGCTAGAAAATGAAGATATTTGATGGCATAAATTTTTTTTTTTTAGTAAAAGTGTCCAGCACAAGTTCAGCCAAACTTGTGCTGGACACTTTTATGAGGAACACCTCACTTCTCTTAAAAAAACATGCACCTTACCAACTTCAAATTGGAAAAGTGTCCAGCATAAGTTCGGCTGAACTTGTGCTGGACACTTTTACCAAAAAAAATATTGATGCCATCAATTAACTTCTTTTTATAGCCTATTGATTTTTGGTTTTCCTTGAAATTTTTAGGCACTGGTCTTGGCCAAAGTGTCCAGCATAAGTTCGGCCAAACTTGTGCTGAAAACTTTTCCAATTTGGATTTGGTAAGGTGCATGTTTTTTTAAGAGAAGTGAGGTGTTCCTCATAAAAGTGTCCAGCACAAGTTCGGCCGAACTTGTGCTGGACACTTTTACAAAAAAAAATTTGATGCCAAAAAATATCTTCATGTTATAGCTTATTTTTATTTAATTTCCTTGAAGTAATAAGTTATTTTCCATGACCAAAGTGTTCAGCACAAGTTCGGCCAAACTTATGCTGGACACTTTTCTAATTTGAAGTTGGTAAGGTGCATGGTTTTTTAAGAGAAGTGAGGTTTTCCTCATAAAAGTGTCCAGCACAAGTTTGGCCGAACTTGTGCTGGACACTTTACTCAAAACAGTTTGATGGAATCAATTGTCTACATATTTCTTACCATTGTCTTTTGGTAAAGAGGGAAACCTTTAGCTATTGGTAGTTATTTTGAGTGTATTATGAGTAGTTGATATTTCCATTTTAAGGTAAAAGAGTACAATATTTTTTGCGATTACTAGTAATTCATATCTCTCAATATTTCTAAGATATTTGTTTTAATTTTTATAACACCTATTCCTAATATTCCTCTTTGATTTGATTATTTTTTTAGTCCTGATTTAAAGGTTTTTACTACTTTATCAACCAAGCTTTACATCAATGTAAAAAATACCCTGATTAATCCTGCTATATTTTTTTTGACTGTTCCTATTCAATAATAGCTCAATTAAGAAACATATATTCATTATCTATTTTCTTTTTCAACTTAGTTATCTCAGTGGAAAATGTTCATCAATTACTATTGAATGATGTTTACAGTACATAAACTTGTACAAATCTGTAAAATACCTTTAAAAAATTGTGACTTTGATACTTGGTTATTGGATTTTCTATGGAAATAATTTCAAATAATTTTATACTTTATTCATATGCTAAGATTCTTAAGTGTTTCTATTTCCGATTTATTATATAACTTTAACTTTAACTAATTTTAGACTAGGTTTGTGCCAGGGGGTGTCAGTGCAGCCCAAATGAGCTCCTATCATAGAATAAATTAATTTTTTTTAATAATTTTATATGATACTATTTAGTGTTAACTGTTTTTATCCCATTTTTTTAAATTATCGTTCTCCTTTGTTTTTGTCCCCTATTTTTTATAACACATAAAGAAGCAAAAATTTCCAATAATAGATCCCTTTGTCATATTGCATGATGTCAATATTTACAAATTAATTTGAATATTTAAATTAGTTAAACTTACATTCTCAACTATTTACCCTTTGCCATTTTCAAATTGTAAATTGGACATTTTCTTTGTTTGTCATACTTTAAAGCCCCCAATGTTTATGTCTAGTTACTTCCTTTTTACTATTAACCCCATTATTATCATCAGACTATTTTCCAATATGCTCACTAGCTTAATGCCATTGTAAAAGAACCCCTATCAAAAACCTGCTTCTGGTAATATATAAACCCTCTTGTTTTGCACCACATTTCTAAATTCATTTATTTCTCTCAATTTTACTACTATTATCTTTTGGTTATCACATTTATCTTTGTTATTACAGCTTGAAAATACAAATAGTAATATATATATTTTATCTCTTTATTACCTTGATATAAATTTTTTTTATTTTATTCAAGTAATAAGTCATCAAAATGCCTTGTGATAAACAGACACCTCCTTTATGTAAGTTCTATTGCTTTATCTCTTATATCTTCTTAGACTACCTTTTCTTTTCCATTAATATATTTGATATATTAGCACCAAGTAGTTATTTGACAAAATCTCATCAGCATCCTTGATTCGAATCCTTCAAACTCAAGAAACAACCACCTCTAAGCATGTCTCCAAACCCCCCTTCTCTTTCCAACAAAAGGACTGAAATTACCCGATCTCAATATGGTAAGATACTTGAATTTGCTAAAGGCAAAACTGAAGAACTACTGTCAACTCTTAGAAAGAAGCCTTTGCCATCTTATATTTCGAATGCCTACAACAATGTGCTTGAATACATTGATGACCTAGAAAAATGTAAGTGATTATTTTATATTAAATTCTTTAAACTCAGAAGGATAGATTATTGACCCTTTTTCTTTAAAACTTATGAAAAAGGTATCATTCCTCCTGATGATGTCATTATCATCAAAGATGATGATGATAATGAAATACCTGAAGCTGAAGGCTATGCATCAACATCTCAAGGGGGAGATAAGACTATTCTTTGACGTTCAAAAAGAATGAGACTTTCTAGGGGCTCAAGTTTTGTCAATGCTACTAAAACTCCTCCTGCCAAGGATTCCTCTTACTCAACATCTCAAAAATCTAAACAAACTAGCCAAATTGTGTCAAAAGGTTATATCATTTCTTTCATGAGTAATATAGCAATCAATTTTTTATTAGTGTTTAAATCTATCTCCAAATTGTTTACTTTCTTATTTATTATTTCTTGTCTTTTTCTTATCTTTTAATCCAGCTCTAAAAACAATGATCACTCCAAAGCGTCAACTAATAGTGAATCTTGCTCTAATGAAGAAGAAGTAGAAGATGATGATGATGATGAAGTTTCAAAATATGAAGCTTCTCTAACTCAAAAAGATGATGAAGCTACTTCTGCTGATGAGGTTTAGAAAATACCCAATGAAGAAATCGATCCACCTAGCCAGCAACATAAAAATACTTCAAGTTCAAAGAAACAGCTTATATTTGCCGTATCTTCAAAATCTAAAATTGAAATTTCGAAAATCCTACAGTCTCTATCATCATTGATAAAAATTGCTAATAACTCCCTTCCTTATACTCCAACAATGATTGGAAACTCAAAATTGCAGAAGCAAATAGCTGAAATTATTCAATTTTTTGAAGGTAGAATCAATGGTCAAAATGTACTTAGGGCATGGCCAGAAATTGACCAGTTATTTGAAATTCGTTTTTCTGCCTTTCTTAAAAATCCACACAAAATTTCGCACAAATTCAATTTTCTATGGATGAAATCTGCCCATGACAAAATGCTTACAAAAATTAATAAACTCTGTATGTATCACTTACTTGAAGTTGGTTAATTTATTTTATGATAACTAATTGTTTTGTTATTTTTTTAGCTTTGGATCTTCTTAATGCTGACACTTCACAGATCTGGGTGGTCAATAATTTGAACTTTTAAAATTTGAAAAAACTTTGTAACTCTGAAGAACCAAACTCAATTAATCTTTCTCTGTTTAAGAAGACTGATCACCCTGAATCATCCATGATACACATGCTATCAAGACTAGTTAGCCCAAGTGCTCACTAGCGTTATTTTTGAGCATCCCTTGTTTCATCATCTCTTTATCTTGCTTCTCAAGAGTGTACCCTTCCTGCTGAAGAATCTGACTTCAATCCAGATTGTCCTATTGAACATGCCCTACATATTCTAGCCCGCCTTACACATCTTAAAAGCAAAGTTCCCAATACGTTCGGCAGCTCAACATCACAGTTAATTGCTGCAAATTTTTCAATCACTCCCCTGTGCCAATTTAGAAACATAATAATCGACGTCATGATTTCAATAATTATTTTAAAATCTAGAGAGGCTGCTTAAAATATAACTCAAGCTGAAAGCAAGAAACGACGACGTTCAAGGAATAAAAAAAAATAACAGATATGCAGCAATTTTATGAGTCTCATAATTATTCAATTCAGAAGATGAATCAAGAATATGCACACCATAAATATCAATCATTTACTTTTTACTTGGTTGATGGTGTTTGTGGATTATTTCTTTTCTCACAGGACCACCAGCTTGTGTCAGCTTCAGACTGTTTAGAATTCATAACACAACTTGGCCTCCTTAGAAAATACTGTAATAATAATAATCCGGGTGGTGAAAAAAACTGGAAATACCTTAATTTTTATATCTTTAATATTATCAAACCCTTAATAGATAATTCTTGTCCTATGCCACTTAATTTTAATACTCCCACCATCAGCCATATTGCTAAAGCAATGGCAGCTGATTTTCTTGATTATTGGAATCTTATTAAGCCAAATTCTTCATTTTTCTCTATTGTTGACGTAATTAATACATAATCCTACTTCATGTAAATATATACTTTATCCTATTGCTACATTTTTTTGTGTAACTCAAATTATTTATTTATGTGAGATTTATTACCAAATCTGAATAAAGATGCTTAAACTATCAACAAATATTATTGTATAGATTTCTTACACCTTTTTTCTATTCAGTAAATATTATTGCAATAGTCATTACTCAAAATCATGATGGATCAAAAATTTGAAAAAAAGTTAAGAATACATTATAAGTCATTTTTCTCATAACACTATATATTTCTTTAAGATGGCAATACATCTTAGAATTTGTTTCAAATTTTAAGATAATTATTACAAAAAATTGAAACAGTTTTCAATCAATTCTTTTCAGCATGTTAAAAAGTAAAAAATATTAAGTGTAATGAATTTTTGCTCACAATTCATCAAAGCTTTTTCTTAAGTAGACTTTTCTAAATCTAATTTCTATAATTTCTAGGTGCATAATTATCTTAATTATACTAAGTATTCTCTATGAAAAACTCCTGGAAATAATTTTCAATTCATTTAATAATAGTAACATATATATGTACCATGATAAAATAATATCTAGACATTTAAATAATGAGAAGCCATCATATTGGTATGAAATCATATTAAAGTGTCTTTGAAAAACTAGTTAAATTTAAAAAATATCTTTTTATCAGTGTCAATTATTTTGAAAAATAATATTTACTCTACATTTTGATGATCTATAATTTAGCTTGCTGTATTTTGATTCATATTTTATATTGATTATTTTTTACACTTACAGATTCATGTATAGATATCAAATTTCATTCAATAATTTGGAAAAAAAGATATTTAATTTTTTCTATGAAAGCAAAAAAATAAAAGAAAGCAACTAGGGTACTCCTTATTAAGAACTTAAAAATATTATTTCTATACATATTAAAACAAACCCTTTTTAGATTGCCATCCTTCTTGTTCATCCTTAAATGTCAATAATAAGATATTGAAATGTTATTTTTTTTTTTTAAATTTCATATGAATCAAATTCTACTTACATCTACCTTAATAGATCAATTTCAATAAAAATTTATCTACAATATTTTTCTCGGTTTTTAAGATTCATTCAACTCCAAGAAAAAATAAATATTCTTCCATAACTCTTAAAATTAATTCAACGGATAAATATTCAAACACTTTAAAATAAATTTCAATTTGATTGTGTTATATTTATCTTAAAATATATTGAGGTCCACTCTCTGACAAAAGTAAAAGCCTTTTTATAATTATTAATATTTTATTATAATATAATAAAATTTACTTCAAAATGATGTAGTAGTTTCTATTTTACATACTTGGTTTTATGAATTTTAAAAAAAAATTCAATTAAATATATAGAAATATCATCATATAGTTCAGCTTTTGGAATTCTGCACCTTAATTAAAGATAGATGATGAAGGCTAAGTCAAGATATAAAAGGAAATTTAAATTCATATTAATTAAATATTCCTCTTCTACAAGGTAAATTTTAAAATTAGAATTAATTTTTATTGGAGATCTAAATTAATTGATAGACTCTTCATTATCAAGATATCTCATTTCCTTTTATTGATTATTTCACTTCTACTTTTGAAGCTATATGCTTTACTAAAATATAATTATGTGATTGTCACCGGATGACCTACACACAAGGTCGAGGATGTTCCTGTAAGTGAGATGAGGGATTTTTAGAAACTTCTTCGAAGCACAGAGGAATGATTCGAGGAAATGATTCGAAGGTCACTCGAAGTAATAGCTATAGGTTCGAGGGTCGATCGAGAAGAATTATAAACTAGTTCCAAGGTAATAATAATTCTTAAAATCTCATGAAGGGTTGGAAACTCAATAATCAAAGATTTAGGATTTAGAAATGAATATTGAGAAAGTAAAAGAAAAATACAATAACAATGATTTAACTTTTAAGGATTTACCACTATTAATGTAAATACAATATTATAATTTAATTCTAAGGAATATCGAACCAAATACCCAACTCCTTTTATATCCTTTGTTCCTCCTCGCATTGACCTCCCTTCCATCGCAGCATTCCCATTCCATTGACCATTACTAACATACACTTAGACCCTCTCCACTAAATATCCGTCCATGCTCAATTTACCCCTTTTTAATTAATTAACAAAACTTTAATGAAAAAAAACTATCGCTATACTATTTCGTTGATCCTAGCACTGCGCGTCACTTATTGAAAAAGGACTAAGGTACCCTATTGGGAGATTGACTAATTTAGATTTAGAGTTTAGGCTAGCGCAGTTAAATAGTAAGTACACAAAGGAAAATCGCAGTTGCTATGGAGAATTGCTTTCTGCGCTTCGAGTATAGATTTAGGACTCGATATTATTGATTTATTGAGTTAATTTTGCCTCGAGTGTCACGTGGCGCGTGAACGATGCCCGGGTATAAAAAACGCGAACTCCGTTGAGCTTGAGCCATCTTCTCACACTAATTTCCCTTGTCTAATACTTTTTCCCTCACCTCTTAATTATTTATTTTATAATGAACTGCCCTACTCCCACACCCACACCTCCACACCCTAAAGCGGATGGGGGAATAATCACACGACAGTTTTCACAGACTTGCACGGCTTGTGAAAGCATGGAATATTTCTGTGTCGAAAGTACGGCGACTCGAGGCCCTTGCCAGAAATGCGAGTTTTGCCGTTGGCGGCGAGTGGCGTGTGATGCGTTGACAAAGAACGTGGAAATCGAAAAACAATTTACAAAAAAAAAGTTTTGGGTAGTTCCGAAGACCAAAGAGGTGGTCGAAGACATTTGGGATGTCTCGATCGAAGATGAACAATCAGTGGGGGAAAATGATAAGGAGTTGAACAATGAGATCTCAACCTGGGTAACCCAGGCCACGAGTTCGAAGCGAGGTGTCGAGGAAGAGGTTGACGAATTGGTGGAGGAGGATGAAGATGAAGTCCCTGTTCCAGGGCGGGCACCCAAGAAACGACGGGTGGTCATCGAGGACGATGAGGAAGAGAGAGAGGTACAGGTCGAAGTGGCGCCCAGGTTATTTCTAGAGCCTGACCCCATCTTCGAGGTAAGTTTTATTTGTTTGTTTTAAGGATGAAGTTACTGATGAGATTTTTTTTTTTTTTTTTTTTTTTTTTTTAGACATCAAATAACCTTGAAGAGCCGATTGCGGAGCCTGCGCCGGTTATACCAACTGAGGCAAACCCTCAAGCCACGGAAGTAGTTGAAGAGCCCGAAGACACCCTGGACCAGGTGTGGTTGGAGAAACCTCGTCAAGGTCGACGAGTAAGGTTCGCGGAAGAACTATATGGGGAGGTCGACGCTATTATTGACACTGCTTCCTTCGACATGGCAGAGGAGCTCTTGGAGATGGGAGAGGTGGTTCCGGTAGGAGAGGAGGAGGTATTTGAGAAATGCAGGAAGGAAATAAGGGTATTTTTGGAGAAAATGAAAAGATTGGTTCGAGAGAAGTTAAAAGAAAAGATTTGAAAAGAAAAGGAGATGTAAAGAAGTAGAGAAAAAAAATTGTATTTTAATTTAATTTTATTTTTATTTTATTTTATTATTAGTATTATTTTTTATTATTTTTTTTTTATTGTAGGTGAATTTTGTTAATTTTATAAGATTTGAGAGAGAGAGAAAAAGAAAATAAAAAAAAAGAAAAAGAAGTTTTAAATAAAAAATTTTAGAATTTGAAAGAGGAATTTTAAAGAAAGGAAAAAAGGTTGTTTTTAATTGAAGGAAGTTTTAGTGTTTTTTAAAAAAGAAAATTTTTATATAAGAAAAGAGAGAGAAATAAAAACGGTTTTGTGATTGAGATGAGTTTGTTAAATTGAGGATTTTGAATTTTTTTTTTTTTTTTTTTTTTAAGAAATTTTAGTTGAAAAGAGAGGAAGAAGAAAGAAAAGAAAAAAAAAACAGAATTTAGACTTTAAGAGAGTTTGAAAAGAAAAATTATTAGTTTCGAAGAATTATTATAGGGAGATTTAGAGGTTGAAGTTAAGTTCAAGGAAATGGTCGTGTCGTACAAGATTTGATGATTCAAAGAAAAGAAAGTTTTTTAAAGAGAGAATAAATTTTTTGGAAGAGAAATTTTTAAAGAGAATTTTAAATTTAAGAAAAGAATGTATTTAAAGAATTGAAAAGAAAAGAAAGAAAATATTTAGAGAGATTTATTTTTATTTTATTATTTATGTTTTATTCTATTTATTTTATTTTATTTAATTTTAATTTTGATTTTATTTTATTTTATTTTATTTTATTGTATTTAATTTTAATTTTGATTTTAATTTTAGTTGGTTTTGGAGGAAATTTTATAGAAAGAAAAGAAGAAAGAAAGAAGAAAACAAGGCTAAAAAAAATTTAAGAGGTGTTTTAGATTTTAAAGAAAGAAAGAAAAAGAAAAGAAAACTTTAAATAATGAAATTTTAAGGTTTTGGTTTTAAAGGATATTTTGAATGAAAAGATTTTAGGAGTTCAGGAGCGTTAGAAACATTGATGGCTGGTTCCCAGGATGTTTTGTCTGAGTCATTGAGGAAGCCTTCCCATTCCACAAGGTATTGAAGTTTCCCCTTTCATATTCTTGAATCAAGGATACAACTTACTTCCCACTCTAGATGATCTTCTACTTCGACCGGTTCCAGAGGGGGTTGGTTCTTGCCCGGGTATATTTCTCGAGCCAGTTCCAGGAGAGATACATGGAAAACAGGGTGAATCGCCTGCTATTTAGGAGGTAACTTGAGTCGAAATGCAGTTTTAGAGACTTCAGAGTCGATTTCGAATGGTCCCAAGTGCTTTTCAGCCAGTTTCTTTGATGGTATTGTTGTTTGGATGTTTTGTGCATTGAGCCATACTTTGTCGCCTGGTTTAAAGGAAGGAGCAGATTGTCGATGATTGTTGTCCTGTTCCTTGTATCTTCGAATCGCTGATTCCAAATTTGTTTTAAGTTCTTCTTGGAGTCGTGATATAGTTTCGAAGATAATGTTCTGCAGGATGATTAGTTCCTACATGAATTGAGTTGAATCGAGGATGTCGTCCATAAATGGTTTCGAAGGGAGATTGTCGTGTCGAAGAATGAGTTGAGTTATTATAAGCAAATTCGGCCAATGGTAGCCATGTGGTCCAATCGTCTTGTTGGTAACTGACATACATTCGAAGATATTGTTCGATGATTTGGTTAACTCTTTCTGTTTGACCATCGGTTTCAGGGTGATAGGCCGTGGAGAGATTCCTCGTGATATTGAGTTGTTGACACAGTTGGGTCCAGAATGTGGATACAAACAATGAGCCTCTATCTGAAATAATATCATTTGGTAAGCCGTGTTTAGAAAATACATATTCTAGAAACAATTTTGACAAATCTTCTGCTGTAGCAGTAGTAGTGGTTTTAATAAAAATAGACATTTTTGAAAATCTATCTACTATTACTAATATAGCATCAAAATTATTAGAAATAGGAAGTTGAGAAATGAAATCCATCGATAAAGATTCCCAAGGTTTAGAGGGAATAGGAAGTGGTTGAAGCAACCCATGCTTCCGGTGACGGGGAGCCTTATTCCTATTACATTCGTAACAAGCTTTTATATAGGCCTTGATTTCCTTGGTCATACCTGGCCAGAAGAAATCCCTCGCTATTAACTGGTAGGTTTTATCAACCCCAAAATGACCAGCTAACAGAGAATCATGTCGACTGTTGAAAATCCATAATTTTATCTCATTGTTGTTGGGTATGACTACTCTACCATCGAAGACTAATAGACCTGATTCAATACTAAATCTTTTGGCCCCTTGCTTCAAGAGTATTTTGTCTTTTAACCCTAAACAATAATCGTCCTTCGACTGAGCTTTGAGGATGTTGGATAGTGAATTTTGAAAAGATTGAATTGTCATCAAATTAAGTTTATGAGTCGTTAACATTGATTTGTTGAAGATTGATTGCACATTTGCTGGGTTCTTGTCAGAAAATGCATCCCCCTGCTGTGGGTAAACGTCCTCCTGACGTGACAAGATATCTGGGACAATGAAGTTTTTTCCTGGGAGATAGGAAATAGAGAAAGAAAATTCAGACAAAAATTCAGCCCACCTGGCTTGAAGCCTGGTTAACACTTTAGAAGACATGAAGTATTTCAAAGCATTATGATCTGTTAAAATTTGAAAAGGACTATCTAGGCTGAGAAGAAAAGAACGCCATTTTTTAAGACAATGGATAATAGCTAAAAGCTCTTTGTCATGAATTTCATAATTTAATTCTGTGGCTATGAGTTTGCGCGATTCAAAAGCAACAGGATGAAACAAATTTGTTTCAGGATTTAATTGGGAGATGACCCCTGCAATAGCATAATCGCTCGCATCTGTCTCAACTATTGTAGAGGCAGAAGGATCAAAATGCCAAAGAATTGGGGCTGTGGTGAACGCCGTTTTTAGTGCTTCGAATTCCTTTGGTGCTGTAGAAGTAAAAACAAAATGAATATCTTTTCTAAGAAGAGAAGTAAGATTGGAAATAGTTTTAGAGTAATCTTTAATAAATCTTCTATAGAAGTTTGCAAAACCCAAAAATCCTTGGAGTGATTTAATGTTTTTGGGCTCAGGCCATTCCAGGATTTTCTGGATTTTTTTATCATCCATGACTAAACCGCCAGTGGACAATGTAAAACCCAAAAAATCAATTGATTTGGGGTGGAATTCGCATTTATTATGCTTGGCGTAGAGACCATGATCTCGAAGACGATTTAGGACCTGACGAACATGATGAATATGTTCATCCAGTGTTTTCGAGAATATTAAAATATCATCTAAATAGACGACTGCAAATTGTTCAACAACATCCTGAAAGATATCATTAACAAAAGTTTGAAAAGTTGAAGGTGCGTTACATAATCCAAAAGGCATAACTAAATATTCAAAACTACCAAATCTAGTGCGCATTGCAGTCAGTGGTTCATGACCTTCCGCAATGCGAATAAGATTTTAAGCGCCTCTAAGATCAATTTTAGAAAAGAAATTAGCACCATTGAAAAGGGTAAGAAGTAATGACATAGGAGGAACAGGATATGCATTCTTCTTCGTGACTGTGTTGAGCTTTCTATAGTCAACACACAACCTAAGACTACCATCCTTCTTTTTTACAAAGAGGAAAGGAGAGCCGGTTGGAGATTTACTGGCTCTGATGAAACCTTTGGCTACATTCTCTGCAATGTAGTCTCGAAGAACTTGAGATTCGTCCTTCGATAAAGAATAGACAGGACCTGCCGGAGGTACTGGGCCTATTAACTCTATTTGATGGTCATAGGGTCAATGAGGTGGTAACTTATCGGCCTTGTGGATTGAGAAAACATCGATGAAATCGTGGTAGATTTCCGGTAGAGTTGATTTGATGGCTTCAACGTTTATTTGGTGGTCCTCTTCATCTTCGAGAGAATCTGTTGAGGGGATACCTGTATTGAGAGAGCAGAATTCGATTACTTCGAGGCAATTTAAATCCTCTTCGAGTGAAGTCATCGAGCTAGAAGGGTTAGCCAATTGCTCATTTAAAGAAGGTACAGATGCTTGCAAGCCATCTGGCAGAGACTTGTCCTCTAGCAGGACGTTGTCAGGCGGGTTGTTTAACTCCCTATTGACCTGCATTGAAGAATCAGAAATATACTTAGAGCGTGGGGTGATCAATCCCCTAGTCCAATCAATTTTGGGATTCCAATGCGTTAAAAAGTCATGGCCAAGAATGGTATCGTCCATCCTTGGGGCGTCCAAGACTGATAATTCCCACTCGAAGGGGGGAAAATTCGGAAAGTTGAAAACCCATAAAACTTTCTTACTTACCCAATATTTGGGTTCCTCTGATTTGACCAAATATATGGGAGTTTGATCGATATCTGTAAATGTTAGTTGAAGCTTCTTGGCAAAAGATAAACTAACAAAAGAAATTGAAGCTCCAGAGTCTATAAGACAACTGAAGGGGATATCCTCCTTAAAAAGAATGAATCTCAAGCGGTTTAAGGCAACTCCAGTCCTTAAGACATGGAGGTTCTGTGCACTGGGAGAGATAAGATAGTTTGCTTTGCACACAAATAAACTATCTACTAGTTTTTTGACTTCGAACTAGTACCTTCTCTTTCCTTCAACTTTACACAGTCTTCCAACTTGTGCTTACCCCCACAATACATACATAACCCATTATCTGCTCGTCTCTTTCTCTCAGCTTCTTTAAGTTCCCCTTTAGGATCCAGTACTTTGCTGATATCACCTGGGGTCGAGCCTTTTGGTCGAGATTTATTCTTTCCCTTATTGGGTTTGGATTGAGTCGAGGAGGATTGATTTGGTCGTGGGTGTGAAGAAGGTCCCAATTTAAAATTTAGGCCTTGAGATTTGTTGGCATATCGACGATGTTGAAGTCTTCCTTGATAAACGCTGTCAAGTTCGAGGGTTCGATCCATTAAGTCCGTTAAAGTAGTCATCTTCTGACCGTGAAGATTTAATTGATCTAGAATCCTTGAAGGAAGTCCTTTCTTGAAATGATACTTAAGGGCAGCATCATTCCAACCTACTCAAGTTTGAAGTGCTCTGAAGTTTGAGATATATTCAGAAGCTTTACCATTATCACTCATGCGAAGAAAATCAAGTTCAATTTCCGCGTTGTCCGTTTCATTAGGGTCCCCAAACAACGTAAAAAGTTGGTCCTCGAATTTTTCCCAATTATTGATAAGTAAGTGGGTTTCTGTCGAAGAAAGCATGAGTAGATAAGGTTCGAACCATCTTGCTGCTTTTCCGGCTAGGAATGAAGAAGCGTAAACAACCTTTGATCGGTCGCTGTTAAAGGTTCGAGGGTCATTATGGAGCAGTAGCTTGCAGGTTTGCAAGAAGGGTCGCAATCTTTCGGGCTGATCTCCGTTGAATTTGTCAGGAGATTTCATAGAAGGAGTTTTGAACTTAGATCCCTCTGAAGACGTTGGATTTAAAAGGGTTTTCATAAAAAGTCTCATGAAATCTTCCAGAGAGTTAGATGGTCCCGGTTCTGAGGATTGGCCAGAAGGGTGATTGGCAGGGGCGGATGGTGCCTCATGCATTGTATCCTCTCCTTCTTCTTCATCACTAGAATCCTCAAAATCTTGTGGAATGTCTTCTACAGATTAAACTGAATGTTGCCGTTCCCTAAGGTCGAGTGGTTCCAAAGAGTGAGTGCGAGAAACAGACCTTGTGGCTGTTGGCTTGCCTCTAGCGCAAGCTCTAGTAGTAGCGCCCGTAGGAGGAGTGCGTTGAACAGGTGCCATTTAAAATTTTAGAAACACCTAAAAGGACGTAGTAGTGCATAGAATGAGAACTACGGAGAATTAAATTATACTGTCACCGGACGACCTACGCACAAGGTCGAGGATGTTCCTGTAAGTGAGATGAGGGATTTTTAGAAACTTCTTCGAAGCACAGAGGAATGATTCGAGGAAATGATTCGAAGGTCACTCGAAGTAATAGCTATAGGTTCGAGGGTCGATCGAGAAGAATTATAAACTAGTTCCAAGGTAATAATAATTCTTAAAATCTCATGAAGGGTTGGAAACTCAATAATCAAAGATTTAGGATTTAGAAATGAATATTGAGAAAGTAAAAGAAAAATACAATAACAATGATTTAACTTTTAAGGATTTACCACTATTAATGTAAATACAATATTATAATTTAATTCTAAGGAATATCGAACCAAATACCCAACTCCTTTTATATCCTTTGTTCCTCCTCGCATTGACCTCCCTTCCATCGCAGCATTCCCATTCCATTGACCATTACTAACATACACTTAGACCCTCTCCACTAAATATCCGTCCATGCTCAATTTACCCCTTTTTAATTAATTAACAAAACTTTAATGAAAAAAAACTATCGCTATACTATTTCGTTGATCCTAGCACTTCCCGTCGCTTATTGAAAAAGGACTAAGGTACCCTATTGGGAGATTGACTAATTTAGATTTAGAGTTTAGGCTAGCGCAGTTAAATAGTAAGTACACAAAGGAAAATCGCAGTTGCTATGGAGAATTGCTTTCTGCGCTTCGAGTATAGATTTAGGACTCGATATTATTGATTTATTGGGTTAATTTTGCCTCGAGTGTCACGTGGCGCGTGACAGTGATGAAAAATATTCAATTTATCAAAAAAAAAATCATAAGTCACAGTAGTATACAAATATCAGTAAATTTAAGATTGAATAATGCCACTAAATTAATTCAAGTTAGATATGAAAGTAAATAATGAATGACTCAAAGAAAAAAATTAATATTTAATTGTCCATTATTTTTTTTCTTTTTACTTAAATAAGAATAGAATAATACATGGTTTTACTTTAGTTATTAATAAGAAAAAACTTATTTCAAAAAGTAGAAAATTTTTAATATTTTTAAAAACAATATCAATAGTAAAGATCTATTTATATTGATGCATATGATCTTTTAGGACAGAAACTAAAAATATTGTATTTTTTTAGTTTCCATTTGCAATAATTAAGCAAGTTACAAACCTATATTTTGTTTCTTATATTTTAATATATTATATTTTATTTTACATGTAGCAATGATAATTTTTTATTGTAATATGATTTTTCAATTTTTACATCCATTTTTTTCATACTTTTATTGTTTTAGGTTTTTCACTAGATTATACATAATCATCAGCTTCATAAAAAGGTTTTATAGATGTGTGTTTAAATATATCATTCTACCACTAAACTAAAACTATACCTGTACAATACAATCACATTTTTACCTATCACTACTTAATGGTTTTTTCCTTTTTTTATTACCATGCATATCAGAATCTTTTTCTGTATTTAATTTTTTAATATCTTTAGTAACATTAAATATATAGTAATTCACCAACTTTTTTTTGTTAAATCAGTCTTTTCATTGTACTTAGAAAGTTTTATGATAAGAAAATTACATCTTTCTAACTCTTCATTTATATTTAAGTACTCAGAAATATCTATTTCAAACTCTTGGAGTTTTTTAAATGTATTGAAAAGTCTTGTACTAACTTGAATAGAAGAGCCAATGCAAGTGAATCCACCAATTTCATAACATCGTGAAGTGAAATGGTTAAGAAGGTTTGCTGGCCATAGAATCGCTGTGATGCCATTAGTGGCCTCCATGTCTACTTTTCAAGCTATTTCAGGAAAATGAAGCTCTCCACCTTTTTGACGTCATTGATTTTAGTCATAAGATTGATGAAGAGAATTTTTCTCAGTGTCTTTAGGCATGAAATGTCAAAATAAATACTTGCTACGGTCTGAGTCACAGTGAGGACTATTCCAAAACCTGTTTCCATTTGAGCCTGTTGTCCAAGTAACATTGCCAGCAAACGGTTAAATTTCTTGATCATCAACATTTTCTCCAAACCCAAGAATCCAAAGCTTTTGACAGAGTTTTACTGCTTCTCAATACTTAACATTAGATATATTTTGATAAAAAAATTTAAAGAATAACTCTATTCGCTTCATGCAACAATCATACTCTGCCAAATCTAAGAGCTTAGAAGAATATTTACCTATAAAAGTATATAAAATAATAATAGATTAAAACTATTCATAAATAAAACTATATTATACTTATGAATTAATAGAGACTTTTTCCTATCTAAACACCAACCACCAACAAACATATTACCAAATCCACCACCATTTTTATGAGCTTTATTTTGTAAAACTCCATGTTCACAATATTAAAAGACTTTGATCTACTGAATTGTTTCTTCAAGCATGTTTAATCAAATGAAATCTTCAATAGAAAATGTTTTCACTATAACACTTGGAATTGAGGAGCGGATTGGATGGAAAATATAACAGCTACAATTCAAAGTAAAATACCGTTCTGGATTAACTAAATTTTTTACAAAACTCCTAGAAAAGTATTTTGCACTCTTTCCATCTGTCTCAATACCATAATTTTCAACAATAAGTAATGCATTCTTGATGTTTTTTGTATGCTTTTTGTTTGATTTTTTTCCTCAGCAGTGATTTTTCTTTATAAACAAACTTTGTGAAGCCTGCATCTTGTAGTGTAGTGGATAAGAAATTAATTTAATTCAAAAATAAATAAATAAAAGTGTAAAAGAATGCAATTTGTTGAAATTAACACCTCCAAAAATAGTCATTATATATTCTTAATAATAAATAAAAAATCATATCCAACGTGAATGTAGAAAACATGAGTATTAGCTTCATTTAAAATATTAATCAAGTATTTGGAATTAAAGCTTCATTTTATTGCTTACAAGTATAGTATTCTGCCGTATGTGTTGGGCACATGAGATTCAACTATACCCTAAACATAAACAGTTAAATGTGAAGCTTAAATCCGATGCCCAATTATTACAATAAATACAGCAATAATACATAAGTATGTGTTGATTCTTTATTTAATTTTTCTCATTATATCAATAATATATCAAACCTCCAGATATCCATAATTTATAATGTTGAAAGGTATAGTTTCCTTAAACAATAATCAACTATACCTCTACCATTAATAGAATTACAGGAGGCCAATACAATAAATTATTGATATGTAGAAGAAATTTGATCTCATACACATGTGGGGACTATGATATTTTATTTTATTTTATTATTTAATATATAATTATTGAGAATAATAAAAACTTTAAAAATGAAATAGTGAAAAAAGATACTCTTACTTGAAATTTTAAAAAAATCCTTTGGTAGAAGTTGATTGATCAATAAACGGACAACTAATCTGTTGATTTAAATTTTTAGGAATAGATTATTGTAGAAAAATAAGAATTATTTTTATTGAATGAAAAAAATGAAAAGAGAAAGACAAACCAATATAAAATTCTGATGCTAACCAAAAATTAGCTTTTTGATTATACTATGACAAGTTAGAGATCAAGATGCCAATTATCCATATCATTTGTTGACATAAGGTGGGAAAACTTACCTTCAGCTGATATAGACACATTTTTATCACTTATTATTTTTGTTGCCACTAAGTTGAAATTTGGCTACAAAAGTGTTAACAACCAAGCGTATATTTCTGCAAAACAATAAGCACACAAAATCAGTATTTTGATATTTTAAACTTGTTAAAAATGGGTATATATGTTTTGGAATTTAAAAATATCCAATACCACTTTTTCTAGCTTTAATTTTTTATTATGCACATATACATTTCACACTGTCAAAAAATTAATGCCAAATGGCATGTAAAAGAGTAGGGAAAATTTCAATATCTCAACTCTCATATTATTTCTTATTAATTAAATCCAGCCTGGATAACATACCTGGTGGTTTATTTTTTATAGTAGCCAATGTTGCTTAAAGCAACATTGGCTGCTCAAATCTCACGTTAAAACCTCCCAGCTAGTGTTATCTGGCTGGGAGATGCAAAAAACAGTTTGCAACCAAAGTCACTACAAGTGAATTTGGTTGCTTTAAAAAAAGACTTGCAGCCAGTTTTATACTGGCTGCATGTCAATAATATAAAATAAAAACCGAGCAAAGTTTCTGCATGCAACTTTGCTTGCTTTTAAACACAACTACTTGCAGGCAGTTTTAAACTGCCTGGAAGATGTATTATAAATTTTACAAAAGCCACTTTTAGCGGCTTTGGTCTTTTTTTTTAATTTTTTTCAAACGCTGCCAGCTTAAAGCTGGCAGAATTTTTTTTTCTTAATTCCAAGCCACTTCCTGTGGCTTGGTTTTTTTTTAATTTTTTTTAAATTATTACCAGCAAGACTCCCCCTGGCTGGTAGTAAATTTTTTAAGAAGCCAATGTTGCTTAAAGCAACATTGGCAGCTTGATCACCTTAAAACCTCCCAGCTAGTGTTATCTGGCTGGGAGATGAATAAAATATTATTGCAACCAAAGTTGCTACAAGCGACTTTGGTTGCTTTAAAAAAAGACTTGCAGCCAGTTTTATACTGGCTGCAAGTCATTAATATATAAAAAAAGCGAGCGAAGTTTCTGCATGCAACTTCTCTCGCTTTTAAACACAACATCTTGCAGGCAGTTTAAAACTTCCTGCAAGACACCACGGGAAATATAGGGGTGAATCGCTAGCAATCCCCTCTCTTTAAATTTAGAGTGTCCCTTAATTATGCCAGGTTTATGAATACTTTATAAACATAAGTAAATTAGAGTTAGATTTACATTTATTCTCAGATTGATTATAGACAGAATATCAACTGATTCCAACTTATGCACAAGTTGATCCTCCAGAACTTGATTTTGGTCCTCTGTTTAGCACATATTGAGCACAAATTGATCTAACCTAAGCTTATGCATATATAATAATTCAGGATACTTGCTCTATTAAATTTGATAATAAAATAAAATATTGATAAATTTATATAAAAAAATTTATTATGTAAGATATTAAATTATAAATTTAGGCATCATAGGAGGGCACTTAATAGAACTTAATCATACTATGTGACACCTTAATACTGTATCACACAGTTTGAAACATTTAAAACAAAATGTGTCATGATGGGCAATTAAATCGCTTGGAAAGACATTTTCAAAATTAATACTGACCATAATACACAAGTATGAAACCTTGGCATCTATCCAATAAAAGATTTTAATTCTGATAAATGGATTTTTCTCAGTTACTCCCTGCTAAAAAGTGTCCTTGTGAGGTTTGTCTGACCTTCAGGGGGGTAATTTGGCCACATCAAACTACTTCTATTTTCATGATTGACCAAAACATCATCCTCATTTCCATCTAAAGAGTTGATCTCATCTGACTGTGGCTGATCAAAGGGGTCCACCACAAGTTAAGCCAAAACTTTGGTGAACACTTTTTTGATGGATAGTGACTAACTGGTGCTTTCTGAAATTGTCCACCTGAAGTTAGGCTAAACTTCAGGAGGATAAATTAATTATGAATACCAAATTAACTGAAGAATACTTTTGCCCTAGCTACTCTGAATAATAAAAGTGTCCAACTGAGGTTTAGCCATAATTCAGGTAGACACTTTTGGAAAGGCACAGTCTGATGGGTTTAATATCTATATATGGCAATAAGTATCAGTTTTTTATCAACATGGAACTAGAATTAATTTAATATGGCCAAAGTGTCCACCTGAAGTTTGGCCAAAATACAGGTGGAAATTTTTATGAGGATTACTTGATGAAATGAAGAAGACTTGCAATTACTTTCCATCATAAAATTTTCAAACTTAAGTTTATCAAAAATTGTGGTGACACTTTTGCCAGATCTAGTCATATGGGATCAACTCTCTATATGGCAATTAGAATCAATTTTTAGTCAATCATGGCATTAGAAGTAATTTGATATGGACAAACTTTCCACCTGATTTTTGGCCAAAAATAAGTTGGAAATGTTTATGAGGAATACTAGATTAACTAAAGAAGACTTGCACCCTACTACTTTCCATCATAAAAGTGTCCACCAGAAGAATTCTCAAACTTGTGGTTGACACCTTTGGCCTGGTCCAGTCATATGGGATCAATTCTGCATATGGAAATGAGGATTTAATTTGGTCAATCATGGTACTAGAAGTAATTTGATATAGACAAAGTGTCCAACTAAATATTGGAAAAAAAACAGTTGAAAACTTCATTTAGTTTTTCAAAAAATCAAATTAAGTACAATTTTATTCCTGATGATGCCCATTTTATCCAACACCTCTTCTGAGCCTTGATAGTAGGCATTTAGCTTGAATTTTTAATTTCATATAAAATCCCTTTTATTAAACCTATTTCTTTTTATCCCTTTTTTTTCTTTTATATATCAATTAATTTTATGTAAAACAAATCATTTTCATAATTTTTTACCTGTATTTAATAAAATTATTAAAGGTTTAACATCACCCTGTAAGCATTTGGCACATGTTTTTTTGCTATACTAATAAAAATAATAATATACTGGTGACAAAAAATTGACCAAATGATAAAATATTAATAAAACAGAAAGATCAAATACCAGTGGATATTTTTAAAAAAAATACCAGTTGCACTGAAGAAGAGCTGCACCCTAGATACTCACCATCAAAAAAGTGTCCAGCACAAGTTCGGCCAAACTTTTGCTGGACACTTTTGGTCAGGTGAAGTCATATGAGATCAATTCTCGCTATGGCAATGAAAAAAATTATTTGATAAAAAACTTCACTAGAAGTAGTTTTACATAGCCAAATTTTCTAACTAGAGTTCATCCAAACCACAGGTGCACAATTTTTTATCTTTAAAAAAGAGTCAATTTAGTACAATTTATCCCTGATGGCTCTCATTTGCTTCAACACCTCTACTGGCCTTTGATAGTAGGAATATTACTTGGATTTCTTTTTTCATATTTGATACCTTTAACTTAATTTTTTATTTTTAATATTGGTTTTGGATATCAATTAATAATTTTTAAAATAAACTATTTCCATATTTTTATCCATTTATTTAATAATATTATAAATGGCATAACATCACCTGGTATGCATTTGGCACATGAGTTTTTTCTATACTTATAAAATTAATAATATAATGGCGACCAAAAATTAATCAAATGATACTTATGAGTGAGGAACAAAGATAAAATACCAGTAGACATGTTTGTAAGAAATACTAGATGAACTAAAGAAAAATTCTACCCTAGCTACTCTCCATCATAAAAGTGTCCAGCACAAGTTCGGCCAAACTTGTGCTGGACACTTATGGTCAGGTGCAGTCAGATGGGAGCAATTCTCTCTATGGAAATGAAGATAAATTTTTGATAAAAAATTACACTAGAAGTAGTTTGATATGGCAAAATTTTCATGCTGAAGTTTTGGTAAAGCTCAAGTGGATTTTTTTTTATTTTTACAAAAAAGAAAATTTAGTGTAAGTTTAGCCCTGATTGTGCTAATTTGATTCAACATCTCTTTTTTCTGTTTATGGCATGAATTTAACTTGGATTTTAATTTTCATCTTTGATTTCTTTTATTTTACTTAATTCCTCTCATATTGCTTTTGGATAGAAGTTTAGTTTTTGTAAAATAAATCATTTTCATATTTTTTTATCTTTATTTAATAATATTATAAAAGGTGTAACATTACCCAGTATTCATTTGGCACACAAGTTTTTGCTATACTGATAATATTAATAATATAATCGTGACAAAAAATTAATTGATTGATAAATATGAGTGAGGCACAAAGATTTAATAACAGTGGACATGTTTATAAGAAATTCCAGATGATTTAAAATGACTTGCACCCTGGCTACTCTCCATGATAAAAGTGTCCAGCACTAGTTTGGCCAAACTTGTGCTGGACAATTTTGGTTGCATGCTGTCAGATGCAATCAATTCTTTTTATGGAAATGAGACTGAATGATCACTCCATCATTACACTGAAAGTAGTTTTATATGGTCAAATTGTCCCCCAGAAGCTTGTCCAAACCTAAGGTAGACAATTTTTTACTCTGGTAAAAAGTAAATTTGATCCATGTTAATCTATGATGGTGCCCATTTTTTCTGAAGCCTCTACTGGCTCATGATAGCGGAAATTATACTTAATATCTTTATTTCATGTTTGATCTCTTTGATTTTAATTTTACCCTTTTATTTATCCTTTAGCTTTTAAATAAAAATTTTATTTTGATAAAACTGATAACTTTCACATTTTTTTACATTTATTATATAATATTATTAAAGTTGTAAAATCACACAGTGTACATTCAGTACACATGTTTTTTCTATACTAAAAACATTAATAATATAATGGTGACTAAAAATAATCAAATAATAAATATGGATGACACAGAAAGATCAAATACCCATAGACATTTTTAAAATGAATATAAGATTAACTGAAGAAGACTTGCACCCTAGATACTCTCCATCATAAAAGTGTCCAGCACAAGTTCATCTGAGCTTGTGCTGGACACTTTTGGTTGCATGCAGTCAGATGGGATAAATTTACTCAATGGAAGTTAAAATGAATTTTTTCTCAATCATTACACAAGAAGTAGTTTTATACTGCTATACTATCCTCCAGATTTTTTAGAAAACCTCAGGTGGAAACTTTTATTAATTTAAAAAAAATGAAAATATATTCCAAATCTAGAACTGGTGGTGCAATTTTGGTCTGAAAACTCAAATTTTCTTTGATGGCAGAAATTTTATTTGAATGTTTAATTTCATATTTAATCACTTTTATTTTAATTTTTTATTCCTCTTTTTGCTTTCAAATATCAATTTATTTATTGTAAAACTAATACTTTTCATATTTTTTTTTCTTTTATTTAATAAGATTATAAAAGATGTAGTATCTCCCAGTATGCATTTGGCTTATAATTTTTTTCAATACTAATAACATTAATAGCTAATGGTGAAAAACAATGAATCAAATGATAAATATGAATGGCACAGAAAGATCATATACAAGTGGATTTGTTTATAAGGAATACCTGATGAACTGAAGAAGACCTGCACCCTAGATACTCACCATCATAAAAGTGTCCAGCATAAGTTTGGCCAAACTTGTGCTGGACACCTTTGGTCACATGCAGTCAGATGGGATCAATTCTCTCTATGGCAACAAAAAAACATTTTTTATTAAACTTCACTACAAGTTGTTTTGTTTAGCTGAATCATCCACCTGTCATTCTTCCCAACCTCAGGTGTATAATTTTTTATCTTTATAAAAAAAGGTCACTTATTAAAATTTAGCCCTGATGGCTCCCATTTGTTTCAACACTTCTACTGGCTCTTGAGAGCAAGAATTTTACTAGTATTTTGTTTTTCATAATTGATCTCTTTGAGATTAATTTTACTTTTTTATCCCTCATATTGCTTTTGTATATCTATTTATTTTTTGTAAAACAAATCATTTTCATATTTGTTTACCTTTATTTAATAATATTATAAAAGGTGTAACATCACCCGGTATGCATTGGGCACACGAGTTTCTGCTATACTTATAATATTAATAATATAATGGTGACAATAAATTAATCAAATGATATATATGAGTGAGGCACAAAGATCAAGTACCAATGGACATGTTTATAAGAAATACCAGATTAACTGAAGAAAAATTCTACCCTAGCTACTCTCCGTCATAAATGTGTCCAGCACAAGTTTGGACGAACTTGTGCTGGACACTTTTTGTCACATGCAGTCTGGTGTGATCAATTCTCTCTCAATCATTGAACTAGAAGTTGTTTGATATGGCTAAATGGTTCTGCTGAAGTTTTTTTAAACCTCAGATTGGCACTTTTTTGTTTTTCAAAAAAGCAATTATAGTCCAAGTTTAGCCTCACTGGTGGACATTTGCCCCAACATGTCTACTTGCTCTTGATGGCAGTAATTTTATTTTAATTTTTTATTTCATATTTGATTCCTTTAATTTTACCTTTTTATCCCTCATATTGCTTTTGTATATCAATTTATTTTTTGTAAAACAAATCATTTTCATATTTTTTTACCTTTACTTAATAATATTATAAAAAGGTGTAACATCACCCGGTATGCATTGGGCACACGAGTTTTTGCTATACTTATAATATTGATAACATAATGGTGAGAAAAAATCAATCAAATGATAAATATGAGTGAGGCACAAAGATCAAATACCAGTGGACATGTTTATAAGAAATACCAGATGAACTGAAGAAAAATTCCACCCTAGCTACTCTCCATCATAAAAGTGTCCAGCACAAGTTCGGCCGAACTTGTGCTGGACACTTTTTGTCACATGCAGTCTGATGTGATCAATTCTCTCTATTGCAATGAAAATGAATTTTTCTTCAATAATTGCACTAAAAGTTGTTTGATATGGCAAAATTGTCATCCTGAAGTTTTGGTAAAGCTCAAGTGGATTTTTTTTTATTTTTACAAAAAAGAAATTATAGTCCAGGTTTAGTGCCACTGGTGGGCATTCACCCCATCATGTCTACTTGCTCTTGATGGCAGGAATTTTACTATAATTTTTTATTTCATATTTGATCCCTTTAATTTTATTTTTTTATCCCTCATATTGCTTTTGGATATCAATTTATTTTTTGTAAAACAAATCATTTTCATATTTTTTTACCTTTATTTAATAATATTATAAAAGGTGTAACATCACCCGGTATGCGTTGGGCACACGAGTTTTTGCTATACTTATAATATTAATAACATAATGGTGACAAAAAATCAATCAAATGATAAATATGAGTGAGGCACAAAGTTCAAATACCAATTAATCAATAGTTCTTTATAATATTATAAATTTTTTGATTAAATAAAATGTTAATAATGAATTATATTTTTCATCCACAATTCCACTCTAATGATTCCCACTGCACAAAAAGGGTTCACTCAGTCCTTTCTTTACTACTTGTGCATATATTTTATTGCCCACAGTACTACAATTTTTTGTAGTGATTATCCCACATCTGATTCAGGAATATTTTTGAACAATATAAGTTTTTTTTACAAAAGACCTTATCATATCCAATATCCCACAAAAAATACAACCTGTTTTTGTATTAAAACCCATTAATTATTAAGAAATTGTTAAAATAATTAGATTAGACCCTGGCACAGCTAGATCCATACCAACCAACCTAAAGTCTTTTCAATATTAAAAACAATTAAATAAAATTATGATATCATACTAAATTATGGGCACCAACCATAATTCAGCACTTCTCATTTGCTCTGCTACAAAATGAGTGCATGTAGCATTTTTCTAACGTCAGACTGTTTTTCTTCCTTCCCTCACACCTTTAGTCCAGAATGAAAATTTAGTATGAGTTTTGGTCAAGTTGGTTTGCCAGTGTTATTTGTATGCAATATGAATTCATATTGCATATTTCTATTTATGCATAAAATATACTTGTTAAGCATCATTTTTTTGCATTTTTCAATCATTATGCATATTTATGGATATGGATATGCATATTCATTATACAGATTTATATGCATATTAATATATTTTATTCATATACATATATGCACCTTTTTTTTGCATATTCAATATGCATATTTTTAATGCATATTCAATATGCATATTTTTAATGCATATTCAATATGCATATTTTTAATACATATTCAATATGCATATTTTTTATGCATAATCACTATGCATATTTTTTATTCATATTTTTATGCATATTTTTTATGCATATTTATTCTTCATAGTCAATATGCATACACTTTAGATAGGCATTTCACATCAATTTTTAACATGCAATAAGTATCCACCATGCAAATTCAAATGCATATGCATCTATATCATACAAGCAACATATATTCAAGTTTAATATTTGAATATTAAGGTATGCTAAGTGATGTTGTTCAACCTTTTGCCAAACCTGAGATTAACTGATGTTCAATGTGGTTCCTAAGCTCTGCTCAAGGAGGGATGGTTCTGGATTCAATCTGTGACAGTTTATTTTTTCAATGTTTTTTCATCAGATTTAAAAACATAATTCTGACAGTTTCAGGATGGTTTCCCAACAGTTTCCTGACAAATTCCTGATAGTTTCAAATCAAGGGAACTGCTAGCAGTTCACCCCCAGATTTCCTGTGGTGAGATGTATTATAAAATTGGCCAAAGCCACTTTTAGTGGCTTTGGTCATTTTTTTTCTTATTTTTTATTAAACGCTTCCAGCTTAAAGCTGGCAGAAAAGTTTTTTTTTTCAATCCCGAGCCACTTCCTGTGGCTTGGGTTGTTTTTTTACTTTATTTTAAATAATTACCAACCAGGCTCCCCCTGGCTGGTAGTAAATTTTTGAAGCAGCCAATGTTGCTTTCAGAAACATTGGCTGCTCAATCACCTTAAAACCTCCCAGCCATTGTTATCTGGCTGAGAGATGAATAAAATATTATTGCAACCAAAGTCGCTACAAGCGACTTTGGTTGCTTTAAAAAAAGACATGCAGCCAGTTTTATACTGGCTGCAAGTCATTAATATATAAAAAAAAGCAAGCGAAGTTGCTGCATGCCACTTTGCTTGCTTTTAAACACAAAATCTTGCAGGCAGTTTTAAGCTTCCTGCAAGATGTATTATAAAAATGACTAAAGCCACTTTTAGTGGCTTTGGTCATTTTTTTCATTTTTATTAAACGCTGGCAGCAATTTTTTTTTTCAATCCCAAGCCACAGGAAGTGGCTCAGGTTATTTTTTTTGTTTTTTTAAATTATTACCAGCCAGGCTCCCCCTGGCTCGTACTGTTATCTGAAATTTGAAATATTGTAAAAAAAGTTTAGAGGAAATATAAAATGCATATTCTTTGATACATTATGAATTATGAGGTAGAGGATTGATGAAGGGATTAATAGCTTAAAAATAAAATGGGCCATTGCTGATAAGGAGAATTCTAAAACAATAGATATTTTCTATGAAAATGAGATGGGATGGAGTTAATTAGGGGGTCTCAAAATTGATCAAATATTCCACATAAACACGCCATAAAAAATTACCAAACACCCCATCATAAGATGAAATACACCTGCCCTAGACAGGTGTATTTTGATGGTGTGTTTGGCCTCAAACACACCTTCTTTTGGGAAGAAAAAGCCATCAAAACACTTCTCTCCTTCATCTTGATTAGTCAGCACTAGGTACAGACAAGCCATCTCCTTAGATTCTTTTTCACCTAATTCTTAAGGGCTTACTATTCAACATGTGAAAAAAGTGACTTCCCACCACTTAAGCAATCACTTCATCATACACTCACCCTTAGTCTTCATCACCATTCACTAAAACTCCTCTTTCATTCCATTGTAAGCTAGAAATAACTGATACCACTCTAGCCCTGGATCTATTGGTTAACTCAGATACCAACTCCAATGCTGAAATTAACTTGGCTTACATGTGTGACATGCTGAATAATCACTACTTATATTCCAGAACACCTTCCATACAACACCAACCACAATTTAACCTTGATGTTTTTTAAAGCATTCCTGAAATTAGCTTTAAACAGATATTTGGCACAACCTTGCCTGGATTTCTCAGTTACTTGAACTGATAAAAGATCAGTCAATTTTCAGAAATGATTCTTGTTGTCCATAAAGGGATCCTCCTATTCAAATCTGTGTTTCACTTCGTCATTTTAGTTCAAATTGAAATGGTGGCACATTTACCCATCTTGAAAACCTCTTCCAGATCAGAATTTGAAATAAATATTTTGATTGTAAAAAAATGCTTTGAATCTCTCTTATATACATTGCATGTGTCTACTCTTGCTATTTTTTAGGATTCCAGTTGATTAAATGTTTTGTATTTAAATTATAAGTAATGTTTTTCTCCATATCTACATGACTAAAATTCATTCTGGATTTCTATTAATAATTTGGTTAAATATGGTTTTTCAATAGCTTCATTAACCAACCCTTGTGCACAAGAAACATAAATTAACAAATTTTATTTTTCTAAATCTAGAAAATCGGCAATACCCTCCCCTGTGTTTCACTATATTAGGGGGTGGTGATTGCCATTTTTTTCATGTCAAAAAATTTTTTTATGTTTGGAAAAAAAATGGCAATACCTCATCCTAAATTTTACTGTGGAAGGGGGTGGAGATTGCCATTTTTTTCATGTCAAAAAAATATTTATGTAAGAAAAAAGAATCACAATACCTCCCTCTGCAATTTACTGTGGGAGGGGGTAAAGATTACCAAATTTACATTTTAATTTCATAAATTCTTAAATAAATCAATAAAAAATTATAATCAGCCAAGTAAAAGTAATGGGATTTACAATTCCACTTGCTAATGATTTCAGATGTGACCAAAGCCAAATAAATCATATGACAAGAAATGTATTGACAATTCATCCATTCAATACTAATAAATAATTAAATGAACAAATTTATACAGCAGCAAGTCTCAATTGCACAAAAATTTTATTTGATTGATTATATTTAATAATTGATAATTTAAAAATTTATGAAATAAAAAAAAAAATTGAAAATCTTCTAATTACCCTATTTGGAACCCCTCCCTAAAGATTTACTGTAAATAGGGCCCTTCCCCCTTGCTTTACTTACCTGGTCTATCAGACTTTGGTTGATCTGGAATGAAAAACCAAAATGAGTAAGTGTTTCACAAGATTCCAAAAAAATGAGAAACCTTTTAACTAGATATCAAACCAGGAGTTTCCTTGGTAGTTTGATGATTATCTCTTGGATTTTTGATTGATGATTATGCTAAGAAGAGTTCCAAATAGATTTGATGATTCCATCTCCTGAAAAAAATCCAAAACATCAACAAATCAGAGAAAAAAATGATTTCTAAAGAAGAAAAATTGAAGAAACAAATGATAAAAAACAGTTGAGGAATAGACATACCTTGGGAGTGGTACAATGAAAAGTATCAGAAAAAAAATGCATATTATGGAATATCAAAATTCAAAAATGTAAATTATTTACATAAGAAGACTCAAATTTAAAAGTAGATATCTCAGAAATTTCTGAGCCAAAATTGATTATGCTTTCTGGAAATGAAATTCATGCCTATAGAGAACCTGTAATCAAAATAATGTGAGATTTGAATGAGCAAAAATCTAGCAAATGTTAATATTCATCCTCATAAAATAAAATTACAAAATTGGAAGGACTCATCCAAAACTGATATTTAGCTGATAAAATCAGAGGCAAAAGCCTGAAGTATTATTTGAAATAGATTTCATAAGCCCTATATGCATATTATGCAACATTGAACTTAAAAAATGTAAATTAGTCCATGAAACAAGATTCAACTTTGGAAGCAGTTATCTCAGCAACCACTGGACCAAATTCAACACCATTTGCCAGAAATAAAATCCATGATTCTGGATATTCTTCCAACAAAAGGATATGTCATTTAAAAAACCCTAACCCTATTTCTGACCTTTTATTTTTGACTTAAAAGAAAATCAAAAAATGTTTATAAAAATTAAAGCCAGGTATTATAAATGGTCTAAAAAGATCTATTTTAGCTACCTATATTTTTTATAAGTATTATATTTGCTCCAGTGTAAGACCTACTTGAGAAGATTAAAATAAAGTTGATGGAAGTTTGAGCCAAGTTGATGATTAATATCTCAAAAACCAGTGAGCCAAATCAGATGTTGCGTGGTGGATATGAGAGCTAGGCTTCTGTAGAACCTTCTTAAAAGTGGAAATGTGATTTGAGAAAACAAAAAAAGAAATAGAAAAAATAACAAAAACAAATTCAGAAAAAGAACATCAATTAAAATTGAAAAAAGATGGTGGGAGGATGACTTACCTGATGAGATGTCTTCAAAGATAGAAAAGGACCAGATAGAAGTTCAGGAAGTGATGGATAAAAGAAATAGAAGAAGAGTTAAGGAAGTGAGAGAAGATGAATAAAAGGATATGAGGGGTCATTGAAAAACAGAAAGAATGAAAAATTATGTAATTTCTGAAATATCCAACTTCATGTTGAGATGATTAACCAAAATGAATCAGGAAGGGAAAAATTATGCTTTCAGTGAAAATTCAAAATAATAGTCAATATGCAAAAATAAAACAAACCCAAGTGGAAAGTACATGCAACTTGATAATTTTGAGAGCATGAAAAAAGGATTTAAAAGGGTTTTGTTGAAAATTTTGTAGTGTTCTTGGCATGATGACTAAGTTTTGAGGATATAAATTTGTTCAGGAATTGTTGATAAAGAAAGTAATGAAAAGCTCAAAATTTACTGGGGCACCATGTTTAAAAATTTGTATCAAAAAAGTGGGAGGGGAAATATGTGACGTGTGGTGAATTGGGAGGATCTATAGATTGGTTGGCTGTGCTGTGGTTGGAAAATTTTTACTAAAGTAGGACATATTTGACCCCATGTATAAGATCTAATGTACCAAATCAGCCATGTTTCATGGTGTATTTACGTGGTGGTTTTCAAATGAAATCCAACAGGCATATATTAGTTCAAGTTTGAGACCCCCTATTAAAAACTAGATGGGTAGAGGAGGAGGATGAGATCCTAAAGAAGATGAATAAAATATTGCTTTCATAATTTTTTAAGGATAAATATTAAATTGAAATAAATTTTGTAAATATTTTTGTCATTATTTTGGTTTCCACTTTTAAATGCAGTTACTATTTCACATTTACTCATACCAAAACTTGGGAAAGTGATTTATATAAGCATTAAATATTTAAATTGGAAAACTTGCATATTAATTTCCATAACAACCATTCAAGTTATACACTTTAAGGACTATTTTTATTTTTATTTAAATATAAATATTTCATTTAGTTGAGTAACTGAAGATTTTATTTTCAATAGCCTGTAGGTCTTATATTTTAGGTAAAATTTAAAAAATTATACAAAATTTAGTTTTGCAAAGACGTAATAGATTAGAAGTGAGAAGTAACTATAATTTTTTTAAAATTTGAAAATAGAATGGCATTAGTTATTTCAATCCCTATAGCTATTAATATTTGTGATCAAAAAATTTGCTAAATTTATCTATTGTTACAATTATGTAGTAAAAGATATTATTATTGTAAATTAAATTTACTTTCATAATTTTATGGTTTATCTTTTGAATGCAAAGTAATGATTTGGTATGTTAAGAAATAATTTTCTTCCTCTAAATTGATAATAATATCGTATATTAAAAAGCATATGTTGAATCAATGTGTGCTCAATGAAGGATAAAATCATGGTTATAGTTGATCAACTTATGCATAACTTGAGATCAATTGAGGTTCATTTTTGGACCAATCTGAGAATAAATGTAAATCTAACTCTAATTTACTTATGTTTATAAAGTATTCATAAACCTGGCATAATTAAGGGACACTCTAAATTTCAAGAGAGGGGATTGCTAGCAATCCACCCCTAGATTTCCCATGGTGACTTAATTTAATAAAGTATTATTTAAATAAGTTGCTTCAAAAAATACTGTGCATTTAGTAGACTTATGGAATGATTTATTCTGGCTTCCATTTATTTATCCTCACACTTTCACTATGTTTTAAATATAGATCCATTATTATTTGTGTGATACTTCAAGTGAAAGTTCAGTATTACTTCAGTCTGAGTTCCATCTGATTTCCATCTGAGTTCAAGTTGAGGACTTGCTAGAAAATCCCCCCCAAATATTGTGTGGTGACACTTCATCCAGCACCAGAGTCAAGAATAACCTCAACATTTTTACCATTTATGATAACTGGTGCTCTTGAAGCTGATATTAAAATGGAAATGTCAGTAATATATCTAATTGATTCAGTATTTTCTACAGAAGATAAGTCAATATCACAATTTTCAGACCAATTATCTAAATATTGGATATCCTTTTTTAAAACTAGAACTTCTTGAGAAGAATCATGGTCATAAGAGATATTGCTATTACAGTAACTTGAGTTATAATCCAGATCAGCTTGAGTATTTTCAGATTCCTAATTTTTTTTAACAAGATGAGTTTTATTGTTACAAATATGTCTTTTCTGCCAAGGTTTGTTACATTTAAAACAAGTTTTAGTTGCATATTTCCTTGGTGCAACAGGGGCAGAAGTTCTACCAGATTTGTCTGGATGTTTTGTGGAATGCTTTTTCTGGTCATGATAAGATTTTAAAGGATAATTACTTGATTCATATCTATGATTTAGTAGAACTTCATTACAGATATTAATAAAGGAGGAATTCTCTCTTACATGCTCAGTCCTTGCCACAATCAAATCTCTCAGAGAATTTGGCAATTTATAGAGAATTTTATCTCTCCAAACATCATAATACATTTTAGGATCCATGAATCTAATAATTTTTGTAATTTTCATAAGGAAAACAATAGGTTTTTCAGAAGAGGAGGACACATACTTAGCAGTCTCATATAATCTCTTCTGGGCAAGTCTGAACTTGGAACCACCAAATTGATTTTCAATTAATGTTTTCCACTCTTTGCAAGTATAATGTTGATTGTCCAATAAGAAAGATTCATACCACATTAAAGCTACATTGGAAAATAAAGAAATTAATTTAGAGACAATTTCTTCATTTGGAAAATTATAAGAGTTTTTCAGATTATCAATTCTCTGAAGTAAGTGTTGCCAGTCAGATGAAGAGTCACCATCAAAAGTGGGATACTGATCCAGTTTGGGACAATTTTTCTGGCTACTGGGATGTTACTTCTTTTGATTAGAATTATTTAACATTAATAATTCTTGAAGTTTAGCCAGTTGTTTAAAAATTTCATTATTTACAGAAACAGCTGGTTCATGACCATTAATATATTTTTTGCTTGAATCAAAAGACTTTACACACTCATTGTCAGTTTTTTTAATGGCTGAAATATGGGGAAGAAAATAGCTGCTTTGTTCAGGCCCCTTTCCTTTATTTTTATGAAACTTTTGGGCAGAATTTTCATGTACACCATAATGATAGACATTTAAGGCTGAGAATTTTTCCTGTAGGCCAGAAGAAGAATTTCTTATCCTTGGAATTTCAGACATTTAGCCATTTATTTTTGTAAAGGATAAAACATTTCTGTCTTCAAAAACTGTGTATTTGGTACTCAGAGCTTGGAAATCATTTTTCAGCTTTTTCAACTCATTGTTTAGAGACTTAACTTCACTCTTCAATGAAGATTCTCCTCAATAAGAGGTTTTCACTCAAAGTTTTATGCAGATAAATATTTTTATCTGAGATAGCTCTATGATCACTTCTTATTTGTTTTTGTTGGCTAAGAACAATATTCAAAGTTTCTTTGATTTTAAAATAAGCTGTATCTTTTACATAAGAGCTCACTTTACAATGTAAGTGCAAATTATTCAATCTATCACTCTCATATAATAATACATCTCTCAAATTTTTGTCTTTTACAACATTAAAATCAAGTGTATCTTTCAATATATCCTCAGAAGTTTTCTCAAGCAAGGTATAGACTTCAGGTGAAAAAGAATCATTTTTAATTGCAAGAGAAGGATTAATTAAAGAAGTAGAAGTTAAATGTAAAGGTTCATCAAATGATGACTTACTAATTACATCTTTAGGGCTACTCATTAAAGGAAGTTGTCTCTTTACAGGTATAACTTTTCTTTCACCATTATCCACAATATGACCTGTGGGAGAAAATTTGTTATTATACATACCAACATGTTTAGCAAACAAATTACTTACCATGGCAAGGGAGGAAATTTCCCCTGTGCCTTATTTCTTCTGCCTCCCTGATAAGGATGGGTCTGAGGAGATTGATGGTAGGTTTGTGCTCTGGATGGGCCAGGGTGTTGAGCTGCTGGCTGCTGAACATTCTGTTGGTAATGGCTCATCAGATAGTCCCATTTCCACTGTTCCACTTTTAGAGTGTTTTGACTTTGAGTGAAAGAGCTGGGTGCCTGATGGGGCTGAGGCTGAGAGGCTGGGAAAGGAGGAGGTTGAACCTGCTTGTGATTAAAGAGCTCCTGCATCTGTTTCTAGAGTGTGTCTACTCTTTCCTTGTACTTCATGCTTTCTGCCTTCAGTTCTTTTATATGGCTGGATAGATTGTTTATTTGTTTCATCAGAGGGATCTTTTTTATTTTCATACCCTTTAGAGGATTTTCCTGATTGATCTGAGGCTTTACTTCTTTTGGAGTAGTTTGGTGAGGGGGGTTTCGCACTTCTCCTTACATTTCTATGTCCTGAAGAGTATGAAGATTTTTTTTCAGCTGAAGAATTCTTGTAAATTAATTTTGAAGAACCTACAGATTCATTATCAACATCCACATCAATTTCATCAACATGAAGATTATCCATGCTGTTTGCTAACCTACTGGACATGAAAACTGTGAACAACAAATCAAATGTATTTAATGGTTTAAATTAATATTTTCACAATAAAAATAATCAAATTATTTTTTAAAAAAAATTAAATTTTGTTCAAAAATCAATTAATCAATAAAAATTTAATGCAAAAAATATGCAATTACAATTTATTTTATTAAGAAATAACAATAATTATTATGGGACCAGCCAAAAAGGTTTAATAAGTCAACCAAAAATAATTAATACCAAAAAAATATATTGATAATATTGGGACTAAGCACTGAGTACTATTATGGTCAACCAATAAATCAAAAATTTCAATAAAAAATTAATTTAATAATTTATTTAAAAAAATTTAATTATCCTCTAGGACTAAGGGTATAACTCTATTATGGTCAACTAGGAAATTTTTTTTAAAAAAAAAATATGATCACTTACACTCAGTGACTCAGAAAAATAGCCAAGACACTGTTATTGAAATAAAACTTTAATAATATATTTAAGAGGTGCAAAGGTTTACTTACTATAGTGATCAAGAAATCACTTTAAAATATATATATTTTAATATACTATAAACCAAAAAGATTGAACCCAAGTTCAAAACACAGTCGCAGCAAAACTTTTCTGTTATGCGCTAGGTTGTTGGTGTGTTACATCCTTTGTTGAAAAATTGTCGTTGTTGTTCAGAAAGGCCTCCAATTGTTGGTTGGTTGTCTAGAAGAAGAAGAGGAGGAGGAGGAAATAAAGGAGGAATTACAAGAGATAGTAAGAAAATTAAAGGAGTAGAAATAATAATTAAATTAAAGAAGAGAGATGCAACAACAATTATGAAGAATGACACAAAAGTGAGGTTTGACTTATTGGTAAATATTTAAGTAAGTAAATATTTCTCTGAATGGCTAAAAATTTTTATTATTATTAAACCTAAATAAACCTTAGATTAATTTTTGAGTATTTATATTAGACTTGTAATACTAATAAAAATAATAATAATGTATTTTAAGTATTTTAAATGTTTGTATTGTATGTGATAATCATCAAAGGGAAATTCCAAGTCCCTTTTATAGGAAAGAAATCCTCTGAGGTGTCACAATTGTATATACAAAGAAAACAGGAATGTGAAACAAACTATTAAAGTAATTTAATTGAAACATCCAAAATAAGGAGAGAGATGAAACAGTAAATTAAACCTGTGAATAAGTAACCATTTTTCCCACCATAAAATCCCAACACAAACAATTAATATAGTGAGTAACTATGTGAGTGTGAAACCTGAGAACTGTGAGAAAGAAAGTAAAACAAAAAGAATCATTTTCATACCTAAATGTATATAATAAATTTTAATTCAGTATAAAGAGAATTTAATTAATTGTTTTAACTATTTCAAGTAATTTAATAATCAATTTAATTGAAACAATTAATTAATTTACTAATATAACTTATTTAGAGTTACAATTTAATTTTATTATATCAAATAAGTGTTTTAATTTATTTAGTAATTTTAGTGACACACTTAAGGGTCAAAAGAAGGGCCCAACATTTATGGATAATATTATATGATAAGTTGTATTTAGTCTATATAAATTTTTTTATTTAAATTGAAATTAAATTATAAGTTAAATTCATTATTACACTTATAATATAAATTTAAATAATTGATTTATTAATTCAGAAATATTGAATGCATAAAAAATGCGCCATGATGTTATAGAATATAATAGGGGGTGTCAGTTCTGGCAAATCGGCACTTAATTTAAGTGCAGATTTCAGACCAAATCAGCACTTACAAATCAGCACATAAATTTTGAAAAGAAGTCACTTATTTCAAAAATGGGTGTCAGTTCTGACCTCAAATCAGACCTTTTCTTGCTCACCTACTTCTCGCCACACATTCCCCTTGTTAGTTTTTGCTTCATAGATCATGTTCTCACTATTTTTTTTTCCAATAGAAACATTGTTATCTGACCAATGGTAAGTTTTTTTTACTTCTTTTTTTTCAGTATTTTTTCTTTTTCTCTTTTTCTTCTTGATCATTTAGTTATGTTTTTTGTTTTAATTTTGGTAAATTTTTCCACCTCTCATGCAACCACTCACAACACTGCCCTACCTTCTTGCTCACTACCACTGCCACCACCACCACCACCTCCTCCTTGCTCACTACCACCACCACCTTCTCACTCACTACCACTACCACCACCTCCACCTTCTCCTCACTCACTACCACTACCACCACCTCCACCTCCTTACTCACCACCACCACCACCACCACCACCACCACCACCTCGCTCATTACCACCACCACCACCTCCTCCTCCTCACTCACTACCACTGCCACCTCATTCACTACCACTACCATCACCTTTACCTCCTCACACACTACCACTGCCACCTTCTCACTCACTACCACTACCACCACCACCTCTTCCTCACTCACTACCATCACCACCACCACCTCTCTCACTACCACTACTACCACCACCACCACTCACACAGCCATCACCAACTTTCTCACCCCCTCAAACACCTCACCCACCACCATAACCAGCTTTCTCACCACTACAACCACCTTTCTCACCACCAGATACAGCATCAAGAAAAAGAGAAATGATAATTTCACTATACAACTGTGGAAAAAAGTGCACTAGCCTAATTAACTATCAAAAAATAATAATAGTGTCCTTATAGTTAAGAAAATGGCTGTACATGCTCTAAAATTGTAGCTAGGTGAGAGCAAATGAACTTCAGAAGCTTGAGATACCTCTAAAATCCTCTTTTTTGAAATTTGAAATATACTAAAATATTTGAGACATGAGCAAGCAAATTTGGTGACTTGCTCATTGGTGTTTTGTACATAAGGAGAAAGAAATTTCACTCCTTCCTTTTTTTATGCAGTTAGTTTTGGGTGTTTGAGATGTTTGGTTGCTTATAAATCAATCATGAGTGAGGGGAAAGGGGTATAATGAAGAGAGGGAGTGGAGTGAAAGATGGGAGTGAATTAATGAGCAGAGAGGAGTGAGAGGAAGAGGGGAATTGAAAGGGGAGGGGTGATAGGAGCTGCAAGTGGAGAATGTAACAAAAGGAATGGAGAGGTAGTGAGAGGTGAGAGAGAAGGAGAGTAGTGAGAATTTTGAAACCAGCACTTTTGGTTGAGAAAGTGCGGATTTGAGTGAAATAAGTGACTTATTTCATTTTGAAATCCACCAGTGTTGGGGCTAGTGTGTTTCGGAAATCCGCACTTATTTAAGTGCGGATTTGGTCAAATTTAAGTGCTGATTTGTAAGTGTGGATTTGCCAGAACTGACACCCCCTAATATCTTTTTATGTAATAAAAATTTTCTCAATAATAAAATGAATATAATAATTATTTTACTTATAAAATATTTATATAATTTTATTATTCAATAATGTATTTTATTGTAACTACATAAAATGCATAGTATTATTCCCTTAAATGATTCCAGTAATTTATTATACAATTTACTGGGCTCCTGAGATAGCCTGGGTGACAAATTTACTTTCCAACTATATATTTATTACTACTATCAATTGTTTTAGCATTTAAAATTACGTATTTTCTAATTCATTATTTATAATAATAATTTTAAAATTTTACCTCTTATATTTGAGTAAATTAATAAAAAGAATATCTCATATGTACCTTGACTTTGAAATCTTCAAAAATCCACCTACTACCGCCGTTAAACCTCCATTAGAACCTTCTAGACCAAAAGACCCTTTCAAAAAAAATTATCCTATGAGATTTCCCTTCAATTTACACATGAAAATCATGAAAAAAAATTGAGGCTTTGAAGGGTCTATATAATTTGTACTTAAAATGGACAAATTGTTTTTTTGAGTTAGTATGAATCTAAAAAGAAGATCTGATACCTTTTTTATATGTTATAGTTGTATTAAAATAATTTTCAGTTATCTTCTTAATCTTTAATAGAAAAAAAGAATAATCTCATAATATTAGAAAATCAAAATCCAAATATTTTTAATAAAGAATTTCTCCAAAATAATTCTTCTTTTGTATTTGTTTCCAGAAAGTTAACGTATTTAATACAAATCATTTTGATATAAGAATATACTTATGTTTACATTTAAAAATATTTTATAAAAATTTTAAAAAATTATAAATTTTCTAACAGTTTAACTTAGCTTCAACCACAGCTCAAAACAGGATCTCATTGTGAGTTCAATCTAAGTTCAACCAAAATTAAGATATATTATTTTTGGAAAATGTATATAGTCATTAAAATGAAAAAACTTTAGTAAAAAAAATGACTCAAAATTTTTTTTCTTTTATTTAATAGATGAAAGAAAGAGTATTGATGAAGCTAACATACTCATTTTATTAAATTTTTGGTTATCATGAATAATTATTATTTCATGTACAGTAATCATAGAACATAAAATAAAGCAAAAGGTTTACTATATATATCAATGTGTGTCATTTTAAATATTTATTTATATTTTCTTTTTGAATTTATAAATATTATACATGTTATTAAAACTTTTCTGAACTAAATTAAATGCTCTATACATTTATCTAATAAAAGAAAAAAGTGCATTAGCTCAAAATTTTAATATAGAATTTTTTACTTTTCCCAACTTGTTTCAAAGGTTTACCCATTTTATTGGTTTTCTATCTTATGTTTATTCTTAATAAAAATTCTGTAAAAGACTTTGTAAAACATCAAAATGGTATTTAATGGCTTTTTTTTACACTCCTTTAGATCTTCAGTACCAATTTTCGGTACTTATTACAATAATTGAAAAAACCAATAGCTTGTATGTATTGAGGGGTATGAATAGAAATAAACCACTTTTACAAGTTTTTGATTGTTGAAAATGAGTGCTGAAATCAGACAGGGTGAACTCTATTCTTTGGCCAAAAGATAGAGTCCACCTTCAGTTTTTTTACACCTTGTTTCACATTCTTTTGAGCTCTATACATACCTTTCTCTGCATTTGTATTCCTTCTGACTTCATTCACATATCTCTGATTTTTATAAACATCCCAAGGCAG
Organism: Hemileia vastatrix; assembly: GCA_030280995.1. Lineage (NCBI taxonomy): Eukaryota > Fungi > Basidiomycota > Pucciniomycetes > Pucciniales > Zaghouaniaceae > Hemileia > Hemileia vastatrix. Next base: position 10,583,304 of record JASXTE010000010.1, on the reverse strand, counting down.
TTACTGTAGTATCAAACATTCATGAGTAAGTTTCCATACTCCTCACACCTCTGTTCCTCTCCCCTTTTACTTTCTACCTGTCATGTGCCACGTGACACTTGAGGCAAAAGCATCTCATTAAATCAATAACACAGAGGTCTAAATCCATACTTGAAGCGCAGAAAGCAACTCTACATAGCAACTGTAACTTTCCTTTGTGTACTCACTATTACACTGCGCTAGTCTAAACTCTAAATCTAAATTAGTCAGTCTCTCAATAGTGTGTGTTAGTCTTTTCCTCAATAAGCAAGGCACAGTGCAATATTCAATGTAATAGTCTGCTAAAAGGTTTATTAAGTATCTGTGGATTATTAAAAGGGGTAGTGAGCATGGACGGAATGGTTAGTGGAGGATTAAAGAGTTGACAGATGTAAGTGAGGAGGGTCCAGGTGTAACGGGTGTATTTTTAATGGTCTGTGGTGTGCGTAACAATGGATGGGTATGAGGTCAATGCGAGGAGGAGTAAAGGATATAAAAGGGGTTGGGTTTTGGTTTGAAATTCTTTAGAATTAAATTATAAAACTTATATATAGTTAATAGTGGTAAAACTTCAGGTTAAATCATTATTATTGTATCTTTCCTTATTTTCTCAGTAATCATTTCTAAATCCTAAATCTTTGATTATTGAGTTTCCAACCCTTTGTGAGATCTTAAGAATATTAATATTACCTTTAAATTATATTAGAATTCTTATCAAACATATCTTGAAACAGTAGCTCTTCCTTCAAGTCATCTTTGAATCACTTCCTCAAACATTTCCTCTGTGCTTTGAAAAAGTTTCTAAACTACTCTCCTCATCTCACTTCCAGGAACACCCTCGACCTTGTGCGTAGGTTGTCCGGTAACAGTATAATTTAATTCTCCGTAGTTCTCATTCTTTGGCACTAATACATCCTTTTTTCAGGTGTTTTAAATTCTTTAAATGGCACCTGTTCAACGCACTCCTCCTACGGGCGCTACTACTAGGGCTTGTGCCAGAGGCAGGCCAACAGCCACACGGCCTGTTTCCCGCACTCACTCCTTGGAACCTCTCTACCTTAGGGAACAAGGAAATTCCATCCAATCTGTAGAAGACATCCCCCAGGATTTTAAAGATTCTAGCGAGGAAGAAGAAGGAGAGGATACAATGCATGAGGCACCATCTGCCCCTGCTACTCACCCTTCTTGTCAACCTTCGGAGCCTGGACCATCTAATTAGCTGGAGGACTTCATGAGACTTTTCATGAAAACCCTTTCCAATCCAATGTCTTCAGAGGGATCTAAATTCAAAACTCCTTCCATGAAATCTCCTGATAAATTCAATGGAGAACTTCCAGACAGATTGCAGCCCTTCTTGCAAACCTGCAAGCTCCTGTTCCATAATGACCCTCAAACCTTCAATAACGACCGATCAAAGGTTGTTTATGCTTCTTCATTCCTAGCAGGAAAAGCAGCAAGATGGTTCAAACCTTATCTTCTCATGCTCTCTTCGACAGAAACCCACTTACTTATTAATAACTGGGAAAAGTTTGAAGACCAACTCTTCACGTTGTTTTGTGACCCTAATGAAACTGACAACGCAGAAATTGAACTTGATTTTCTTTGCATGAGTGATAATGGTAAAGACTCTGAATATATCTCGAAATTCAGAGTACTTCAAACTCAAGTAGGTTTGAATGATGCTTTTCTCAAGTATCATTTCAAAAAAGGACTTCCTTTGAGGATTCTGGATCAATTAAATCTTCATGGTCAGAAGATGACTACCTTAATGGATTTAATGGATCAAACCCTTGAACTTGAAAGCGTTTACCAAGGACAACTACAACATTGTCAATAAGCCAACAAATCTCAAGGCCAAAATTTTAAATCAGGACCTTCTTCACACCCATGGACAACTCAATCCTCCTCAACTCAATCCAAACCCAATAAGGGAAAGGACAAACCTTGACCAAAAGGCTCAACCCCAGTTGATATCAGTAAGGTACTGGATCCAAAAGTGGAACTTAAAGAAGCTGAGAGAAAGAGGCAAGCAGATAATGGGTTATGTATGTATTGTGTGGGTAAGCACAAGCTAGAAGATTGTGTGAAGTTGAAGGAAAGAGAAGGTACTAGTTTGAAGCCAAAAAACTAGTAGATAGTTTACTTGTGTGAAAAGCAAACTATCTTATCTCTCCCAGTGCACAGAACCTCCATGTCTTAAGGACTGGAGTTGCCTTAAACCCCTTGATATTCATTCTTTTCAAGGAGGATACCCCCTTCAGTTGTCTTATAGAATCTGGAGCTTCAATTTCTTTTGTCAGTTTATCTTTTGCCGAGAAGTTAAAGCTGACATTCACAGATATTGATTGAACTCCAATATATTTGGTTAAATCAGAGGAACCCAAATATTGTGTAAGTAAGAAAGTTTAATGGGTTTTCAACTTTCTGAACTTTCCCCCCTTTGAGTGGGAATTATCAGTCTTGGATGCCCCAAGAATGGACGATACCATCCTTGGCCATGACTTTTTAATGCATTGGAATCCAGAAATTGATTGGTCCCGGGGATCGATCACCCCATGCACTAAGTATATTTCTAATTCTTCAATTCAGGTAAATAGGGAGTTAAACAACCTGCCTGACAATGTCCTGCTAGAGGACAAATCTCTGCCAGATGACTTGCAAGCATCTGATCTTTCTCTAAATGAGCAATTGGCTAACCCTTCTAGCTTGATTACTTCACTCAAAGAGGATTTAAATTGCCTCAAAGTAGTCAAATTATGCTCTCTCAATTCTGGTCTTCCCTTGACAGATTCTCTCCAAGATGATGAGGACAACCAAATCAATGTTGAAGCCATTAAATCAACTCTACCAGAAATCTATCATGATTTCCTCGATGTTTTTTCAATCCTTAAGGCCAATAAGTTACCCCCTCATTGACCCTACGACCATCACATAGAGTTAATAGGTCCAGTACTTCTGGCAGGTCCTGTCTATTCTTTGTCAAAGGAAAAATCTCAAGTTCTTCAAGACTACAATGCAGAGAATGTAGCCAAAGGTTTCATCAGAGCCAGTAAATATCCGACCGGATCCCCTGTTCTTTTTGTTAAGAAAAAAGACGGTAGCCTTAGGTTGTGTGTTGACTATAGAAAGCACAACACAGTTACAAAGAAGAATGCATACCCAGTTCCTCCTATGTCATTGCTTCTTAACCTTTTTAATGGTGCTAATTTCTTTTCTAAAATTGATCTTAGAGGCGATTATAATCTTATTTGAATTGCAGAAGGTCATGAACCACTAACTGCAATGTGCACTAGATTTGGTAGTTTTGAATATTTAGTAATGCCTTTTGGATTATGTAATGCCCCACTACTTTTCAAACTTTTGTTAATGACATCTTTCAAGATGCTTTCAAACAATTTGTTGTTGTCTACTTAGACAATATTTTAATTTTCTTGAAGACACTGGATGAACATATTCATCATGTTTGACAGGTTCTAAATCGCGTTCGAGATCAGGGTCTCTACGCCAAGCACAATAAATTCAAATTACATCTTAAATCTATTGATTTTTTGGGTTTATGTTATCCACTGATGGGTTAGTCATGGAAGACAAAAAGATCCAAAAAGTCCTGGAATGGCCTGAGCCTAAAACCTTTAAATCTCTCCAAGGATTTTTGGGTTTTGCCAATTTCTATAGAAGATTTATTAAAGATTACTCTAAAACTATTTCCAATATTACTTCTATTCTTAGAAAAGATATTCCTTTTGTTTTTACTTCTACAGCACAAAAGGAATTCGAAGCATTGAAGACTGCATTTACCACAGCCCCAATTCTTTGACCCTTTGATCCTTCTGCTTTGACAATAGTTGAGACAGAAGCTAGCAATTATGCTATCACAGGGGTCATTTCTCAATTCAATCCTGAAACATAATTGTTTCATCCTGTTGCTTTCAAATCACGCAAACTCATTTCAGCAGAATTAAATTAGGAAATTCATGACAAGGAGCTTTTAGCTATTATCCATTGTCTTAAAAAATGGCGCTCTTTTCTTCTCAGCCTAGATAGTCCTTTTCAAATCCTGGCTGACCATAATGCTTTGAAATACTTTATGTCTTCCAAAGTGTTAACCAGGCATCAAGCCAGGTGGGCTGAATTTCTGTCTGAATTTCCCCTTTCTATTTCCTATCGCCCAGGTAAGAACTGCATTGTCCCAGATATCTTGTCACGTCGGGACAACGTTTACCCGCAGCGGGGGGACAAATTTGCTGACAAAAATCCAGCAAATGTGAAATCAATCTTCAATGAATAAATGTTAACAACTCATCAACTTAATTTGATGACAATTCAATCGTTTCAAAATCCACTATCCGACAACCTCGAAGCTCAGTCAAAGGACGATTATTGTTTAGGGTTAAAAGACAAAATACTCTCAAAGAAAGGGGCCAAAAGATTTAGTGTTGAATCAGGTCTATTAGTTTTTAGAGGTAGAGTAGTCATACCCGACAATAATGAAATAAAATTATGGACTTTCAATAGTCGACATGCTTCTCAATTAGCTGGTCATTTTGGGGTTGATAAAACCTACCAGTTAATTGCAAGGGATTTCTTCTGGCCAGGAATGACCAAAGAAATCAAGGCCTATATAATATCTTGTTATGAATGTAATAGGAATAAGGCTCCCCGTCACCAGAAGCATGGGTTGCTTCAACTGCTTCCTATTCCCTCTAAACCTTGGGACTCTTTGTTGATGAATTTTATTTCTCAAATTCCTCTCTCTAATAATTTTGGTGCTATATTAGTAATAGTAGATAGATTTTCAAAGATGTCTATTTTCATTAAAACCACTTCTACTGCTACAGCAGAAGATTTGTCAAAAATGTTTCTAGAATATGTATTTTCCAAACATGGCTTACCTAATGATATTGTTTCAGATAGAGGCTCAATGTTCGTATCCACATTCTGGACTCAATTGTGTTGACAACTCAATATCACAAGGAATCTCTCCACGGCCTATCATCCTGAAACCAATGGGCAAACGGAAAGGGTCAATCAAATCCTCAAACAATACCTTTGAATGTATGTCAGTTACCAACAAGACAATTGGACCACATGGTTACCATTGGCCAAATTTGCTTATAATAACTCGACTCATTCTTTGACACAACAATCTCCTTTTGAAAATTTTTATGGAAGACATCCTCGATTCAACTCAATCCATGTAGGAACTAGTCATCCTGCTGAACATTATCTTTGAATCATATCACAACTCCAAGAAGAACTTAAATCAAATTTGATATTAGTTATTTTAAGGTACAAGGAACAGGCCGACAAACATTGACAACCTGCTCCTTCTTTTAAACCAGGCGACAAAGTATGGCTCGATGCATGAAACATTTGAATGACTCAACCATCAAAGGATCTGGCTGAAAAACACTTGGGACCATTTGAAATTGACTCCAAAGTCTCTAAAACTGCATTTCGACTCAAGCTACCTCCAAAATGGTGGGCTATTCACCTTGTTTTCCACGTATCTCTCCTGGAACTGGCTCGAGAAATATACCCAGGCAGGAACCAACCTCCTCCGGAACCGGTCAAAATAGAAGACCATCTAGAGTGGGAAGTAAGCTGTATCATTGATTCAAGAATGCGCAAGGGGAAACTTCAATACCTTGTGGAATGAGAAGGCTTCCTCAATGACTTAGACAAAACATCCTTTGAACCAGCCATCAATGTTTCTAACGCCCCTGAACTCCTAAAATCTTTTCATCTTAAATATCCTTTAAAACCAAAACCTTAGAACTCTCTTTTATTTTTCTCTCTTCTTTCCCCTTTTCTTTTTCTTTTCTTAAAATTCTAAAACTCCTTCTCTTTTAAAATCCTTACTCTGTTTTTTCTTTTCTTCTTTCTTCTTCTCAAAAGCTTTTTTCAACCTTCTTTAAAAAAAATTGAAATAAATAAAATAAAATAAAATAAACTAAACTAAAAAATTAAAATAAATTATAAGTTAAAATTAAAAAATAAAATAAAATAAAATAATAAAAATAAAATCTTAAAATTCATTAAAATAAAATCTTAAAAATTAATAAATTCCTTTAAATTTTCTTCTCTCTTTTCAAAATTTTCTTCTTTTCCCTTATTTCTTTTTCTTCAAACTATCAAAATGTTTCACAAACTCAATATGACAATCTTTCTTAAACTTCACTTCAACCTTTAAATCTCTCTTTTAAAATTCTTCAAACAAATTACTTCTTTCTTTCAAATTATTTTTTTCAAAAAAAACTAATTTTCTTCTTTCTATTCAAATAACCTAAATTCCTCAAAAACTTCAATGAATAAACTTTCATAAATAAAAATTTTTTCTTTCATTAATTTTTTATTTCAAACAAAATTGTTTCAATCAACTATTTCTTTTTTCTTACTTAAATTTTTTCTTTTCAAAACTTAAACTAAAATTCCTTCAGTTAAACATTCTTTCTTTTCTTCTTTCAAAATTTAAAACAAAATTTTATTCAAATCTTTTCTTTCTTCCTTTTTTCTTTTCTTTCCTCAAAATCTTATAAAATATATATCAAAATTTTCAATTAAAACAACAAAATGAAAAATAAATAAATAAATAAATAAATAAATAAATACACAAATCGCTTTCTACTTTTTCCTTTCCTCTTTCTTTCTTTTCCTTTTCCTTCCATTTCAAATTTTCTCCATTATTTTCTCTCAAACCAATCTCTTCATTTTTTCCAAAACCACTCTTATTTCCTTCCTGCATTTCTCAAAAACCTCCTCCTCTCCTACCGGTACCACTTCCCCAATTTCCAGTAATTCTTTGGCCACGTCAAAGGAGGCAGCATCGACAATCTTATCGACTTCACCAGTTAAATCTTTGATGAATTGAGTTTGTCGACCTTGGCGAGGTTTCTTCAACCATACCTGGTTGAGAGTCTCTTTGTTGTCCTCCCTTGAATCAACCACTGGTTGATTTGCCTCAACCGGCAGCAATGGCGCAGCTTCCACAATTGGAACTTCCGCAATGACATCTGAATTCTAAAAATAAGATCATCAGTAACAAAATTTTTAAAATAACAGAAGAACGGAATTACTTCAAATAATGGGTCAGCCTCTAAGAATAATTTCAGGGTGACTTCCACTTCCACTTCTTTCTCCTCTTCGTCATCCTTGATGACCACCTGCCGCTTCTTTGGCGTCTGTCTCAAGATGGGGACTTCATCCTCATCCTCTTCAACTAATTCATCTACCTCTTCTTTGACCCCTCGTTTCTTACTTGTTGCCCGGGTTACCCAGGTTGCCACGGTATCTTCAACCTCCTCCTCAGTCTCTCCCACCGACTGATTGTTCCCAATTGATATGTCCCAAATATCATCGACCACCTCTTTGGTTTTTGGTATTACCCAATATTTGGTTTTCATAAATCAATGCTCGATGTCCGCATTTTTAGACAAGGCATCACACGCCACCCGTCTCTAGCGGCAAAACTCACATTTCTGGCGAGGACCTCGTGTCTCCGTGCTTTCAAAGCAGAAGTATTCCATCAACTCACAGGCCGTGCAGGCTTGGGAATACTGCCGGGTAATGATTCCACCATCCACTTTGGGGTGTGGAGGCGTGGGAGTTGGGGTAGGACAATTCAACATAATAAATTATAAAGTAATTAAAGTAAGAAGGGAGAGAAAGTATTGTGGTAAGTATGTCTCACGCTCAACAGAGCTTGCGTTTTTATACCCGGGCATCTGTCACGCGCCACGTTGTGGTCTTCCAACATTGGCAGGGGCCTTTGTTGTGTGATTTGGTGCTGTTTGTGCATGTCTTAATTGACATCTGTTAAGGAATTTGGTATTTTTCTGGTTTTATTCCGTGGATATTGGGTCTGCGGGTATGTGGGTACTATCATTGGATAGCCCTGGTTTTTCTCTATATTTTATGTCTTGAAGACATTTTTCATATTCTGAGTTTTAAGGGGTTGTTTCCTCATTTTTCATTTATAAAAAATTGCTGTTTAATTTTGTTTTTCGTGTTTTACGGGCTAACCTTAAGTCTTAGGGTTAAGTGCTTAGTACCATTGGATAGAGCTAATTTTTCTCTATATTTCATGTCACAATGTTGTTATAGTGAAATTCCATGTTTTAAAGGTTTTAGTAGTTGTAGCTAATTTTTCTAAGTAGATTAGTGGTTTTTATTGGTTTTCTGGCTTCAGGGAGGCCGGGCCGCTTCAGGCGGCATCTCCGACGTCGGGCAGCCCGCCCGCCTCTGTTTTAGGAGGTTGGGGAGCACTCCAGGAGGGTTTTTTATGCAATTTGGCAGGTACAGGCGCCAGATTGGTGGGTGCGCATGGGCTCTTAGTTAGTGGTCTGTGTGTACATAGTGAATAAGACAGTTTGGGGCAACCTTAATCATCATACAACCATCTGGAGGTGATCTCATTGTTCCTCACTCAGTTTTCACTGTTTTCTGGCCACAATTGGCTGTGTTTGTTGCAAGTAAGTTCTTCATTTAACTTAACTTTAGCAACTGTTTTCTCTGTTATAGTCTTGCAAGCTATAGCAAGTATTATTGCTGTCTCTGGTGTGGATTTGCAGCCTACATCAAGTATCTTTGCTGTCTCTGGTGTGGACTTTGTTCTACATTTCAGTTCTTTGGTCTGGCAGTCTATCTGGGGACTACTTTCTTGGGTCATCAAGCAGTCAAGTGTGTTTTAAAAGGAGCTTTAGCAAAACAGGAACCAACTTACTTTAGCAAGTAAATCTCACTCTATTTTTCTAAAGGGACAGGGGATTTTCTCTCTGGTTTTTCTCCAACTCCCTTGGTCAAGGCCTATAGCTAGTACTATAGGATTGTCTACAACGTGACACTCGAGGCAAAAGCAGCTCATTAAATCAATAATACAGAGGTCTAAATCCATACTCAAAGAGCAGAAAGAAATTCTACATAGCAACTGTGACTTTCCTTTGTGTACTCACAGTTCAACCGCGCTAGTCTAAACTCTAAATCTAAATTAGTCAATCTCTCAATAGTGTGTGTTAGTCTTTTCCTTAATAAGCAACGCACAGCGCAATAGTCAATGTAATAGTCCGCTAAAAGGTTTATTAAGTATCTGTGGATTATTAAAAGGGGTAGTGAGCATGGACAGAATGGTTAGTGGAGGATTAAAGGGTTGACCGATGTTAGTGAGGAGGGTCCAGGTGTAATGGGTGTATTTTTAATGGTCTGTGGTGTGTGGAATAATGGATGGGTATGAGGTCAATGCGAGGAGGAGTAAAGGATATAAAAGGGGTTGGGTTTTGGTTTGACATTCTTTAGAATTAAATTATAAAACGTATATATAGTTAATAGTGGTAAAGCTTCAGGTTAAATCATTATTATTGTATCTTTCCTTATTTTCTCAGTAATCATTTCTAAATCCTAAATCTTTGATTATTGAGTTTCCAACCCTTTGTGAGATCTTAAGAATATTAATATTACCTTTAAATTATATTAGAGTTCTTATTGAACATATCTTGAAGCAGTAGCTCTTCCTTCAAGTCATCTTTGAATCACTTCCTCGAACATTTCCTCTGTGCTTTGAAGAAGTTTCTAAACTACTCTCCTCATCTCACTTCCAGGAACACCCTCGACCTTGTGCGTAGGTTGTCCAGTGACACCACCCCACCCCACTACTCTTCCTTCTCTCCTCATCTATACTCACCCCTTTCTCACTCCTCCCTACCCCACCCCACCTCTTCACCTACCACCTCAACCTTTCCTTTACACCCTTTAACCCACCAAGCCTTTTTTAAGATATCCTAACCCTCTTCCTTTCAAATCCAACCTTCTTGTTCCCTATCCCAACCATTTAACCTAAAAATCATCTTGATCCTTTTGCTGCTCACCCCACCTCTTTGGCTTGTAAATTCACCCCTTTCTTTCCATATAGAGTAAGATGGATGAGAAGGAGATCAGTTAAAGTTATTCATAGTGATATGAGATATATAAGGGTGAATAGGGGATCATAAGGGGTGATATGTGTAACAAATTGATTTAGGTGAGGTGAGTTGTGAGGGAGAGGGTTGGTGAAGGGGGATACAAGGGGTGGTGAGGGGAGAGGACTGGTGAGAGTAGCACTAAATTTAAGAGAGTGAGAGAATGTGTGAGGGGAAGCATATAGGAAGCACAAAAGAGGGGAGGGAAGTATTAGGAAGGATAATTTTAAAAGAGATTAAATAATAAACATATATAATAAATTATAGAGAATTGAAAATGTAATGGCATGAACCAAAAAAAAACTTATAACTATGGTGCGAAATTTGTTAGATAAATATTATATTCTTGTTAAAATTTGACACTTATTTTTTTATCTATAATGAAGGTAATGGTAAATTATTTTTTTGAAAAATAGTGGCAATAAAATATTTTTAAATCTAAATTTATGGTATAAATATTAATTTTTTGGATTGTACAATTAACTAAATTATTTTAACCATCAATTTTGAGCTTTATGTAGCTTCCACTAATACTTTAAAGCTTAAGAAATACTTAAGAATATATACTTATACAATGAGAGAAAATATATACTTTAGGAAATTTTTACTAATAAAATTTTGATGAAAAGTATTATTTTAATAATTTTTTTTCTTGAATAACTTTTTATAGTATTTGGAAATTCTTTTATAAATTGATTAGTGAAAAATTTTGTAAAAGCATGCAAAAGGGGTTTTAGTTCAATTTATACAATAATTTTAATATTTTCAAAGAAAAAACAAAATACATGATTTTTCACAATCTTATGAATGTGCCCACTTTTTTTTGGTAGTGTGGTTCACTTACTTCAATATTCCTACAAAAATTCTAGTAAGTCAAGCATCAAGATTTGTTTTGCTAACAATGAACTGTGCTTCAATAAATGTTTGAATTAATTTCAAGTTGTGTTCAAATTAAAATCAATATTTCCTCATGATTGTTTCAACACCACCTCAATGTGTGCTCATTTAGATATGAATTTGGGTTCAAGGTTGCAGACTTGCTAGCAAGTCCACCTCCCATATTGCGTGGTGATAGTCAATAAAATCATAAAAAAATGTGACATTACCAATCAACAAAAAAAGACAAACAAACCAGCCTGTAGTTTGAAATTTTTTTTAAAATCTTTTTTTCATATTCTAAAATTATCCATACTTTTAGGTGTTATTTTTTACAAAACATATATTCTCAAGACAAGTATAATATTATATTAAAATCATGGTAGGAGTTTGGTCTTTTATAATCACTTCCAACTTCTGATGAATTATCATCATAACTATAATCAGATTTATTTTTGGAGTGGGTTGATTTTCCTTGCTTCAATGGTTACTTCCATCCAAGCTCATTTGTAAGCCTTCAAAATTCAGTCCCAAAATTTATGACACATTGAGAAATTTGATTGTTTATTTATTTTTATAAATACTGCTATGATTGAGAACTGGTTATTATTTTTCAAACCTTCCTTTTTTCTTGATTAAAATTTGGTGTGAAATCCAAATTGAGAAAATTTGCACTTCTCCCTTAATAGTACCACAAAGAATTTTGTGGGGACAAGATATTTCTAGTTACCAACTTGACATTTTTTTTAACTATGTCATAAATGTTTTTTTCTTTCAATAATGTTAAGAAGTTAAACAATGGTTTTAATGAGAATATTTCTTTCTTTCTCCAGAGCCCCCTCAAATTCAAGTTATTTCGGTTTGCACAATTCTGAATTAGAGACTCTGTATCTATTCTCCCCTTACCTACAACTATTTATTTCTGGTGTTTTTTAATAAGAAATTTTTGTGAAATGTATGAGGCACTTGTAAGAACTCGGATAAAACTTAACAGTGATTTACAGCTATTTGGAAAGGCTTGCTGTGTTTTTGACTTCCACTCCCCGCCAAAAACACGAGATTAAGCGGCTTTTGGCGGGGGATGAGGCGTAAAAAACAGCTGTATGTCAAATTCATTGTGGATGGATAAAAAGATTAATCAAATTTTAGATTTTTTTTTCTGACAACTTTAGTTCAATTTGTGGCACTTGAATTGATTTCTCTCCCATTTTTTCGCCCTATTTCTCTGTTAATATTTAAGTAAATATCAATACAATTAGCGCGAAAAAAAAAATAAATAAATAAATAAAACTGAAGCTGTCCAAAAATGATTATACAGCTCAAATGTTCACCTGTCCAAAAAAATTTCAAACCTTTGCGATTTTGACTCAAAGTTTTCAGATTCTGCTGTATTTCATGTCAAAAAAAAAAAAAAAAAAAAGGGTCAGAGATTGCAGAGGGGATAGGCATATGCACAATCAAAATGACTATTCAACAATGATTTTAGCCCCCTTCACACTCTCATGCTCCCAAGCCATCACCAATCACCTTAACCATCTATTTACCAACGTTCGCTAATTAGATTCTCATTTCTTGTCACGTGGGTCATCTTCATCACTGAAGACAAAGCAAGAATGGCAGAATTTCCAACAGGTGATTTATTACTTCTAATACGAAGGAGATTTTTACTTTTTATTTTATTTTATTTTTTGGTTTTCACTCAATGGAGTACTGCATATATAGAAATATTTGTATTATGAGTCAATGGTTGCTGAAGGCAGTTTTTTTATTTTATATTTTATTTTATTCTTCTTCTTTGAACAGGATGGTTTTACATCAAGTCAATTTTATCGGGGAAAGTGATTCAACCACTTGGAGGTAGTTACGAACCGGTGTGTTTATAGATTGAATGGATTGGATTTTGATTAAATCTAGGGATTAAAGTAACTTGATCGTCTGTGGCTCAGTAGACTCGATTGGTGGTTGTTGATCAAAATGAAGGTAAGTTTGAGTAGATTCGGATTTGTTCACACATGTGCTTATTCTGTATATATCCATACAGGTGTTAGAGAAGGCAATGTGCAACTGTGGAAATACGCCGAGGGCTATCTAATAAACCAAGCAACAGGATTGTGCATCGACTACGAGCATGGAAATTGGCGGCGGTTTGGGTGAGTGGAATGAAAAGAATTGAGATCATAAAGCTTCATTTTATTAAAATGTGTTACCAGTACTATTTTATCTCATGGATCTGACTTGATATTTAATTTATTGCCAACGTTATTTGATGGTGGGGGATGGAAGAGAAATTCACAGTGAGTGTTGGATGATGATATGTTGCATATGGCTTGTTGGCCTCTGATGGATAGATAATATGCAGTTTGTCAATGGCATAAAAAAGTTGGTGCTGAGGCACACAACCAGGCAAGTTGCGCGCAAGGCTTCACTCAATGCTTTCTCTGCCTCTGACTCACTTATCCCTTCATTTTTTATGACGCTCTCAGAAATGGATATACAGAACACATCACCTCCTTGCTACCAATGATAACATTACCCGTGTGCTTGATATCAAAGTATCTTCAAATCCGTTCTCCTCTGTTGTTTAAATTATTTTGCTCACCTCTTTCTTCCTAATCTATCCATTCATTGCTCAGGATGCTTCAACCCTCCCAGGTGCTCATGTTTTGCTCAAAAAATTAGTCACTAGTGACGGTCGGCACCCTCCAAATCAGCGGTGGATCTTGGAGCCCATCCAAGTATCATTCACTCATTCATCTACTCTTTCTTCTCCTTCTCATTGATTTTGACATTCTCCTCTCTTCATCAGCCCAACGAAGATCAAATCAATCAGGATTTCAATCCGTCAGCCCAGAAACACTCAGCTACCGGCTTTTCAGACACCCATTTCGCTGGTGAGTTTTTGCCAATTCATTCAAATGTCTTTGACACTAACTCACCTTATTGTTGAACTGGGGCGCTTCATATTCTGCTATTCGGTTTATATCATACATCTGTTCAGATTTACAAGAACCTATGAATCCTTGGGTAAATTTGAATGTAGACGAATAATTTCAAACTAACAACAGAATAACGGACTCGCTGCAGATATGAAACTCACAAATGTACCATGACAAGAATCCTACAACAAGCAAAGACGCACTAGAGAACAATAATGTTTTATAGATTTGTTCTGATATGTTGAATTTGAAATATTTATAAGGGAATGCATTATTTTTCGTGTTCATGGATGATCTCAGTAAACAATTGATGACTTTTATGTGTAGATAATGATCTTGATACATATGAAAGTGGTATAGGTTCTTAAACTTGGTGTGATCAACACTCATTCCAACTGCTTGCATAAAAATAAACATTATAGAATCAGATTCAAAGTCATAATCATGTCCCATCATAATATATCATGATCATGAAGCTCTCTCTTTCTCTACCTCTCTCTATCTATAAATATTTGATGTTATAGGATGTGATGTGAAGTCACCATAAAAAATTTTCAGCAGACTTGCTATAGCAAGTCCTCGGCAATCGTTGGCGGCTCTCTCTCTCTCTCTCTGATTGTGGGTGTTATATGTTTGCAAGGTCTTCGTGATTGTTGTGCTGCTCAAAGTTTTCTTCACTTCACTTCTCTTTCTTATCAAAATCATAATAAACAATAGTCCAAAATATCTAATAGACTCCCCTCTTCTAATAATAATATATTATATTATACCAGCCCTGTGGTAGTCATTGAAATCGAGAAACACAATGGTTGAAAGGTCGATATTTTTGAACCATGTTTAACTATATAATTTTATCCCCACTTTCGATGTGTGTCAACCTATCAATAAAGCTCACAATTATTAAGCCATATATGATCTCAAAAACAAACCCTTCCTGGTTTTCAGTCATAGGATTGTAAGCCAAATTGGGAACCCTAGGAGTGTAGTTCGCATCATCAAATCGTCGTCTAATTCTAGCCTACGCTCCTATAATCTTCCATCTGAGCATCAAGTTCTTGCTGCATTAATTCCTGACGATTGCCGTCTTTAGACCGGATACCACCGAGGCGAGAGCCTTTTTTACCTGTTCGGCTGTATGGGGTTTTAGCGCCAGACAGATGTGGAGCTTTAGCCCGGAAAGCGCCCCGGAATGAGCTAGAAACCGAGGATGGATGTCTCCAATTCTGCTCTTGAGAATTTAACTCCTGAACACCAAAACCATTGACATTTGCCGGGGAAGTATTGAACAAATACCGAGTTTTTTGAGAAGGGCCTGTAGGTGCACTAAATGCATGACATAAATATTAAAAGGAAAACATAGATAAGCAATTCAAGAATGATTCTGGGATGATCATGTGGTTATTTTAAGACTTAAATTTGACAAAGCATAAGTGAAAAAGAAAAATGGCAAGATAGATGACGGACCTGTGAATCCCCAACCGTTGCTTAAGCGTCAAGGTAGGGAGTTTTGGAAGAGGAGGTGGAGGTGGGGCGAGAGGGTTTACTTGGTGAGCAGCTGGTGCAGTTGGAATAGGTCGAGCCAAAAGGGACGCAGGAGACAGTTCTGATGGGGGAGTGATGATTTCGATAAATATTGGGGAGTCTTTACAACAAGATATTCAATAAGGTGATGGTTACAATTTCCAGCCAATTCGAAAGCAAAATGAACAGTATATTTTAATTAATCGATACTGGAAACTAAGAAGTTACAAATACTTGCTTCCGTCAACTAGTTTGCCATGATAACGATCGTAAGCAGAAATTGCAGAAGTAAGATCAAAGAATTCCACAATCGCCTAAAATAAGTATATAGAAACAAGTCAACAAAATCTAATACGATTACAAAATATAAAAAAGGTGGGTGGAGGAACCCATAGGCAAAGAAACAGTTGTTTAGAGTTAGTCAGTGATTTGCATACCATCCCTTTGGATACACCTTTTTCGTCGTAGGATAAATTGATTTGCTTGACGGGAGTTATAGTCATTTCAAATAATTCCTATGATGAGTGAGTAGATATTGGAAAGGTTGCGATATTTTTTGGGGGAAATAGGCAAGATCAAGCATAGATAGAAACAAGAGATACGAATGGGCAGAGTGAAGATATGAACGAAGAAGATCAGCTAAGCAAACAGCGGTGAATGGGGAGAAAAAGAATGAGAAAAGTTACGCGGATTTGATTCTAAAAGGGATAAAGGAAAGAAAGATGAGCGTGATGGAGAAGCGGAAAGGAGATTAAATAGTGGAGACCGGACCTCAGGCACGTCATTTGGCAGACCGGAAACAAGGATTTTACTTGAGCGCAAAAGCGTTGGGGCACCATGTGCATGAGAAGTCCTGTCCATTGGAACAAACACAAATACAAATCAGAGACGAGATTTTGACAAAAAAGTTAGCGAGTGGCGAGAGGCGAAGGAGGAGCGGTCAGAAACAAGAAAAATGAGCTGTGGACGGTCAGAATGGAAAAGGATAGATAGAGAAATGAGGACAATCAAATCAGATCAGATTGGAAACAATCAAGCAGATAAACCTGAAAAGAAAGACAGATACACTACATGAGTGATTGTGCAAGTGAGGATGAGGATGAAAGTCACTGGGAGAGACGAGAGACTTTGGTTCGATGTCGATTGAGGATTTCTGGGCTTGAGTGTACAACATATGTATGCATTTGTGATTGACATTGTCAATTTAAAAGCAAGTGAAAAATCGGACTTGCGGACTTCAACCAACGCAATCCTTGGACTCATGGGCTGGTCTTTATTTCTTGGCCTCTGTTGCTTTGTCTTTTCCATCCTTGGATCTGTGAAGATAACAGCAATCAATCTCTGTTTGGATGTATCCTATTAGTCTAATAAACCTAACCCTTATTAGGGGGTGTCAGTTCTGGCAAATCTGCTCTTATTAAAGTGCGGATTTCCAAAACACACTAGCCCCAATACTGGTGGATTTCAAAAGTGAAATATATCACTTATTTCACTCAAATCCTCACTTTCTCAACCAAAAGTGCTGATTTTACCACTCATCTCTCCAGGTGAGTCATTTTTCATTTTTATCTTTAAATTTACTAATGCTTTTTTTGTTCTGTAAGTGCTTTATTTTAGTTTTCAAAGTTAGACTAATTTTTCTTTCTTCTCTTTTTCTTTCCTTCTTTTTTTCCCCTCCATCATCCCCCTGCCTGAATGGGTTATTTTATGCCCCCCTACCTCTCCTTCACCTCACTTGCCTCTAAAACCTCAGCCAGGCAGCTTTCCTGCCTAGCTGGGGTATCTTTACCCCCCCCCCCCCCCCTCCTCTTGCCTTGTAAACCCAAGCCAGGCAGCTTTGCTGCCTAGCTGGGGTACCTTTACCCTCCCCCTCAATGGCCTTGGAAACCCCTGCCAGGAAGCTTTGCTGCATGGTCAGGGTACCTTAACCTCACCCCACCTCTTCCCCTAGTCTACCTACCTATACCACAATCCATCTGAAAAATATATACAACAAGCCAGCCAGGTTCATGGCTGGCTGGCTAGCCAAATTACAACACACATCACCATCCACCCCCCTTTACATATAAACAACAGCCAGCCAAGCTCATTGGCTGCCTGGCTCTTTAAAAACCTGCAGCCCCAACCCTCCTTTCTAAAAATTGAACAGAAATAACATGACCAGACCTATACAGCCACCCTCACTTTTCTATTACCTACCCTTTCACACCCACTTCCAACTGCCTAAAATAAACTTTACGGATATGTATTGGAAAAATTATTTATTTATTTACTGGACAACCTATTCCTTCACCTGATAAAATTAAAGGACATGGTTTATATTTCCCAGATCATAGGCATATAATTGATTTTTGATTAGGAAATGGAATCATCAAATCTGTTTGGAACTCTTCTCATGATAATCACCAGACAACAAAAGCTCCTCCAGTTTTGGAATCTTGTCACAAATTTACTCATTTTGGCTGCTCCTTCCAAATAAGTCAAAAGCTAATTCAAAAGATAAACAAGGTAAAAGTAATAAATTTAATAAAACTTTAGTGAGATCAAAAAAGTATAAGTCATCAAATATTTTTTATTCTTTCATAAATATTTAATAAATATATCTGATATTTCAAATTGCTAAATTAAAGTAATGGGCCAATGACCTTGTGTTGTATAAAAGGTCATCAAGATAACATTAAATTGTTTCATGGGGTTCTTCTAGCCAATAGTTGTGGAAAGTCCAAAACATAGTTTCTAGAATTGTCTGCAATTTGGCTTGAGGAATTTTCATCACTTTAAAACTAGTGAATTGAACTTATCTTATTTATTTATTTAGTAATATATGCAATTATATTAAATTTTGGTGATTTTCACTCCTTGCTTCAATAAAATGGAGGGGAGGTATTGCCAAATTTTTCTAACAGATTTAGAATTTTGTTGACTTAGATTTACATAGAAATGCAAATCAGTGGTAATGTGATAAAATTATGTTGGTGAAGAGGATTTTTGCACAGGTGTCAGTATTATTTTACTATCTGGACTTCCAAAAGTTTGAAACTTTAGATTCCAGTAAGGACAAATGGTGTTATCAGAATCTCATGATATAACTATTTTTGATAAGATTAAAAGTAATTGTTAAAGTCATTCCACAACTATTAACCAAATAAACAATTAAACAATTAAAAAAGTCAAGTAATTTTTTAATGTCCTCATAGTATTGGCCATTTTTTATACATTCTGTAATGAATTCTTTTTTTTTAAAACTTTCTTGTTTTTCCAATTCAGGACTAGCTATTTCTCTTTGAAATTCATGCTCTTTTTTTTAAAAAATCTGACATGTGAAATTGATGACTTAGAAAAATTTGGTGATACCCACCCTTTGCTTCAATAAAATGCAGGGGAGGGTATTGCCAAATTTTTCAAACAGATATAAATTTTTTTTGACTTAGATTTATTTAGAAATTCAAATTGGTGGTAATAAGATAAAATTATGTTGGTGATGAGGATTTTTGCAGAGGTGTCAGTATTATTTTACCACCTGGATTTTCAAAAGTAAGATATTTGAGTTTGAGTAGGAGGAGACTAGGAAAGAAAGGATGAGAATTTTAACAAAGAATTGAAGGAAATTCAAGAAAGTAAAGATACATTAAAATTTTAGGGCTCTGAGGACTCAGATCTACTCTGAAATAATTCTTCTGCTTGATAGTTGGGATCATCTTCAGCTGAGATATTTTTAGAAGCTGGAGGGGATTTATGTTGTTGAAGTACAGGTGTGTCAGTAGGATTATTTGATGGTTGGGTGCCAGAGGGTATATCCTTAGTAGTATTGTGTATAAACCAGGGGTTGACAATAACTTGGGAACCAAAAAGATTATCCATTTTCTCATAGAAAGGACACATGACATTGAGCTTTTCCAAAACAGCTATAATTCTAATCTCCAAATCATTATCATCAAAACTGAAGCCAATAGAAGTGGAAGAAAAATGAGCCTTTTTTTATTTGTATTGATAAATTTTTAACCTATACCTCCTTTGCTTAGGATTGATTTTGATTCTCCTTTTTGTTATATTTTTTACTTCCTTTTCCTTTTCCATCAACAAGAAGCTATTGAACTTTAATGGAGGTGGATGTCCAATTTGGGTGGACTTCTTACATCCAAAACATGCATCATAATTTGATTTAATTTTGAGGAACTTGATGATGATGAGATAATCTTCCTTTTTTTAGCTCTCCAGACTTCAATTTCTCAGGTGAGGTGCTTGTATTATAGGAAGACCTTTGTGATGTACCATTATTTTTTGTGTTGCCTTTTGAGTGTTGAATTTTTTTGGAGGCATTATAAAAATGGTATGCAAAAAAATAAAATAGATTAAGAGGTTCAAAACATAAAAAAAGAAGGAAAAAAACATGCCTGGTTAAAATGTCACAATAAAATGCTTAAAATCTCAGTGAGGGGTGTGTGCCAAGTATTGATGAGAGGATTGAGGTCTGGGTATCACATGTTACAGGGACAAGGTGGGAAAGGAAGCAATGAGATGGTAAACATGTGGTTGTGAGAAAAAATTGGGAAAAAAGTGCTGATTTGAGGTCATAAATGACACCCATTTTTGAAACAAGTGACTTTTTCTGCAATATTTAAGTGCTGATTTGGTTTGAAATCCTCACTTAGGTTAAGTGGGGATTTTCCAGAACTGAAACCCCCTATTGCATAAAATGAGAAAAAAAGAGTGAGGAAAGAACTAGTATTATGGTGCAAATAGTATCTTGTGACAAGTAGCTCTTGCTCTATTGTGCACACTTTATAGGGTATTGGGCATGTTCAATAAATATGGGGTGTCAGTCATGGCCAATCTGCACTTACAAATTTGCACTTTCTCAACCAAAAGTGCTGATTTCACCATAACATCCCATTTCACTGATTTGTCAGCATCATCCCATTCATACACATCACTCTGCAGCATAAAACTTCATAACTCAAAAAATTGCACATAATTTACATTTTTATACTGTATAAAGTGTCACACCTTCCTTACTCTCAAATTGTGATAAGATACATCAAGAAATGACTTTCATAGCTCTTGATCTCCTCTTGGACTCTGATTTAAATTCTGATTCTGATCTTGAAGAAGATTTTCTTTTTTTTATCAAAAATGGCCAGGAAACTTTACCTTCTTCAAAGAAAGCCTCAAGTACTTCATACCCCCAAGTACGCCATCCAAATACTTCTTAACCTATCTGTACCCAGTTTTAGACAGTTGTTCAGGACTTCTCAGGAATTTTTCCTTAAAATGCTTGAGCTTATTTAGGACCACCCCCTTTTTCACAATAATCCTCAAAAACCACAAAATGATCCTTTAATTCAATTGGATATCACATTATGTTGTTTGGGTTCCAATGGTAACAGATCTGCCTTGAAAAGTTTGAAAAATGTCTTTGATTTAAGTTATGGCTCTGTAAACACTTATACAAAACAATGAATCACTTCTATCAACTCCTAGAAATCTAAACTTTTCACCTGGCCAGCTAAAGAAGAACAACTTGAATCATCTCAGGATATGCAAGCAGAGGTTTTACCAGGATGTATTGGTTTTGTTGATGATACTAGTATTCCTTTGAGTCAGAAACCTGTTCAAGGTCTAAATAATTAGTTTGACCAAAAAAAGAGGTAGCTTATTTTCAATGCCATTCTTTCTTTTTCTTCATACTAACACAAGCCACTATATCCTCTCTATAGATATTCAATTTCTATTCAGCTTATATTTGACATCAATAAAAAGTTTATATCTTTCTTTGCTGGATATCCTGGATCATGTCATGATTCCTATGTCTTTCAGAGAGTGAAAATTTCAAAAGAACCTGAGAAATTCTTTGATGACAATCAGTATCTTCTTGCAGATTCTGCTTGTGTGAATGGAAATTATGTCCTTCCTGTTTTTTGGGGAGCATCATTTGAAGAAATTCAAAATTCCAAGTTCAAAAATCATTTGGCAAATTCAAGAGTCCATATTGAACATTCTATTGGCATCTTGAAAGGTTGTTTTTCTAGTTTAAGGGAATTAAGAAGCCCTCTTAGAAATAAATACAAAATGGAGGCAGTGATTAGCTGGATTCTGTGTTGCACTATACTTCATAGCCTGCTTGCTGACCTCAAAGATCAATGGCTAAAGTTATATGAAGATGAAGAGGTTGTAACACCTCCCACTATATCCAACACTTCTATCTCTCAAACCACTAGCATATGGGCAAAAAAATTTCCAATCACACTAGCACATTGCGATATTTAGCAATTTATTTTTAAATCACTATGAAATTCATCTCTTTTTTATCTACTATTACTACCTTCTTTGGATTCACTAATCTTACTTTCCACTGGGATACACTCCATTGTTATTTCAATAATACTCCAACTTTTCCCAACACAACCCTTTTAAATTTTTTTTCATACTCTTCAAATGATCAAGTTGCATGTATTATTCTCTTGTTTATTAAATTTTAGGTTTTGCATATTGACTTTTATTTTGAATTTTCAGTGAAAGTCTCTTTTTCCCTGCTTCTTTTGTTTTTGTTCACCACCTCAACATGAAATCACTAATTTTCAGCTATTGTATAATTTTTCAGTCATTCTTCTTTTTGTTCATCCCTTATAACCGTTTCTTCCTCTCCTCAAAAATTCCTCATATAGTTGGAAGTCAATTGTTTTCTCATCTTGTCTCTCTAGGTAAGTCATCTCTCTCATTTTTACTAATATGTTTGCTAATTATAATTTTTTTTTCTATTATTTTTCTCTGTTTCTTTTTTCTTTTTTCTTTTTGTTTTTTTTTTGGTAAGCGGTTTTTTTTATCTTCTAGGTAAAATTAACCCTTTTTTTCACTATGCCTCTTTTCTCTATTTTTTTTCTCTTCATCCTACTCTTGGTCCCTCCTTGGCCTTGTCATTTTCCCCACTTCACCCCTCCTTGGTATGGACATATCCCCCTTTCCCTTCTCTTTGGCTGCCTCATTCCCTCGCTCTATGGCTTACTATAATCCCCCTTTTGTCCCTATTTTCCCCCTCAATCTAGCACACCTTGGCTGCCTCTAACCCCCTCAAATCTCTCCTCCAACCCCCCCTACAACTGCTTCAAATCCCCCCTAAAATCCCCACCTCAAAATTCTCCTACAACCACTTCATAAACCCCTCCATAACCCTCTCTTTAGTCAAGCCACCCCCCTTTCTTCCTTTGTTAACAAAGGAAGAGAGGGGGGTTTGGGGGGGGGGGTTTCTGGAAGGTTTTCAAAGGTTTGGAGGCGGGTTTGGAGGGGGTTTCTGGGGGGATTGGAAGTGTTTGGAGGTGGGTTTGAAGGGGGGTTGGAGGGGTTTGGAGGGGGATTCTGGGGGATTAGAGGGGTTTTGAGGCAGGATTAGAGATGGTTTCTAGAAGGGTTTTGGAGCAGGTTTATAGGGGGTATTAAGGACACCAAAAAAATAATAAAAAATTATATCTGTTTTTTTGTGCAGATTTATACAAATTTTTTTGTCAAATTCAAGTAAAATAATAATTATTCTTATTAATTTTTTGAAACAAATTTAATTGGTTAATTATTGTAGATTATGTGTGTTTTTTTTTTAAATTTAAAAAAAAATTTTTTTTTGATGTTTTTTTGACCAGTAAACTTTTTTTTCAGAAAAAAAATGTCTATTCTTCTGATTCAAGCCATACATAACTATCTTCATCTTTATCTTCTTTATGATCCTCTTCAATTTCTACTTCTTTTCAATCTTCTTCAAAACCTTCAACAATAAAAAATGATGATCAATCTTATCAATGTAAAAGATATTTAAAAAAGAGAATTCACCTGGATCTTCTATTTGGCCATATATGAAACATCAAGTATTTTAAAACTAAAGTCAATAAAAAAAATAAGTATTCCAGGAAGTCACTTGAAGATATCAAATATCTAACATATTTATGACAGGATGAAGTTAAGGTAGTAATCAGTAATACTTTTAAACCTCAAATTATTTATGAAAATCATTCATTTGATGGAGTAAGAGATGGAGCCTTTAATAAACTATCTGATCTCATATCTATACTATATCAAATGGCTTGGGTTAAATTACCAATTAAAAATAAGAATCTGTTGGGTGGTATCATGATTGGTCTTGGATGGAGAGCGTGATTTATTAAAGGTTATTCTCTTGGTAAGTCAAATAATTTTTTTTGTTTCATTCTTAATATTGTTCACTCAACTTAACTCTATAGGCATCTATTTGTTACTTATAAATTTATTTATAGTGGAAAAAAATAATGATTTTCAATTATGGGACTCTTTACCTTTTTTTTAACTCTTTTAAATTTCTGTCATTTCATGCTGGCTTTTGAACTGGACTTTGGAAACCCCAAGGTGGCCACAACCTTGGAGTATGCTCTCAGCCAGTTTCAACAGAAACACTCTGTCTCTGAGTATGTGTTGGAACTCCAGGGCAATTCCAGCTATGTTAAAACATTGGGAGAAGGAGCACCCATATTTCACTTTAGAAAGGGGCTTTTGCAAGAAACCAGGGACACCCTAATCAGTCACCCTCACCCAACATCCCTCCAAGTGCTCATGGAGCTAAAAATCTAAATCAATAAAGATATTATGCATCGGCAGATGGATGGTTGGAGTGGTGCTTGTCAGTGGCACAACTATGCCTTATCAAGCAGGGCCAGTTCCAGGGACCCAAATGCCATGTACATTGATGCAGTAATTGGAATGGGTGCTAGTGGAAAAAAAGGTTATCTGATGAGGATTACCAGAGGTGTATGAGTAGAAGGCTGTGCCTCTGATGTGGGAGTGGTGGCCATCTGGAAAAGGAGTGTAGAGGAAAGTTAAAGGTTGGTGAGGCACAGGTAAAAGACAGTTCTCAGGAGTGAAGGTTGTGCCCTCTGTGAGCGGATAAGAGGGAAAGGAGAAGGGGGACTTAGTAGAAGAATTATCAGTATGTTATTAGATAATTATTAGATTATTCTGGTTCCATTAGTTACTTACTAAGAATTATTAATTATTCTATGTGTATCTTACATTTTCAACCATTTGATTCTGTACATGATTCATTGTATGTTTCCCTATTCACTATAAAAGGGAGAGCTGTTTGTCACATTTTAGTCATCTCATTTCTCTCTCTTTTATACTTACCTGTCTTTTAGACAGTTGATTTGTTTTACTCATCTACTTATTCTTTTCTTATTCATCTTCAACAGTTGTGGTGGCATATCTTATTCTTTAACTTTTGTGTGATCTAACTTGACCTTTATCTATATCACTCAGGAAATCTCCATTAAAGCATAAAATGTTATGGGACCAGTACTCCACTAACTCTATTTATCAAAGTGGCTTCATCTCCAATGAGCTCAGAGTCCGCTCAGTCTGAATCATCAGCTGATAAAGTTTCTTGGTGTCTTATCTCCACTTCTCCATCCACCCCTGTCATCTGGAATAACATGGAGTAAAATTGCTATTCAGAAATCAAAGGTGTCAAAATTCTCAATAATAAAAATTTCACAACATGGAAATATCAAATGTTCTACACCTTAAGAATCTGAAGTCTTGATAAATTCCTTAACAAATCTCTTATCCCACCAACTGAACCCATTGTCCTCGAAACCTTTAACTTTTTCAAAAAGCAAACTTCCATGATATTGAGGGTGTTTTTGGTCATGTAAAATCACACCCGTTTTGTCTGTGACAGATCTATTTTTTATCCTGCAGAACTGTGGGAACAAATTCATAAACACTACGCAGAAACTTCCACTGAAAACTGTGTGAGTGTTATAGTGGACCTTTTTAACAGCCATTTTGACAATTTGGATATCTCAGTCACCATCAGAGAATTACAGTCAACCCTTAAGTTACTAAATGAAGTATCTCCTTCACTATTTACTGGAAAATTTCTCTCCACAATTATTTCCTTCTACATTCTTCACCTACTTCCAGAATTGTACTGTAATGTTTCTCACCTTATATTTACCAAAATAAATGTCACAAAGAAAACACCATTCATTGAAGGAGTCTTATCCAAACTCTAAAAATACTGCAGAAAATGGAAATTTGAACCCTCCAAATCTAATGTGGCCTTCAACATAAAAGGAAGAAAACTTTGCTTCAATGAAAAGCACAACCCACCAGCTCCCCACTCTGAAGCCACATTTTTCAGCTTCATCCAGAGAAAAGGGAAGATTTTTATAGAAGAGAAAGGGAACATGAGCAACAAGAGGGTAAGGCCCTGGCTGTCTTCACACCCTTTAACCACTCTGCTATTCTAGACATTGGAGCTTTTTACACCCTTTTCAACAACAGATGGTGTTTCTCATCGCTCCAACCCTCCTCAAAATCCCTAATTACTGCCAATGGTCAGGTACTCCATACTCAAGGTTCAGGAACAGTCAATCTCCTACTTAATTAACAACATTTTCCAATCACCAATACCCTATTTGTCCCCAAATTCCAAACAAATCTCATCTCTGCAGAATGGTTTCTTCATAAAAACTTTTCTCTTAAGGGATGTGGCAACAGTGTCAAAATTCTTGACAATTACAATAAGTTTGTTGTAGAGCTCTCTCTTATTGATAATTTCTTTTCACTTCTTCTCTCATTCTCAGGAAATTTCAACACAATAATCTCTACCAAGTCTCTCCTTACACAACTCTTGGGGTAACCCAAACAATGCAACTGCTAAACTTATGTATCCCAATTACAATTTCTCTGGAATCAAATGCATCCCTTGTCTCACCTTGAAATCTCATCAATCACCATTCTCAGGAACATTCCCATCTGCTGACTCAGTCCTTGGTGTAATTCACATTGACCTGTGTGGTCCTATAAACCCCCTCTCTTGAGGAGGAAGAAAATATTTCCTAAAAATTGTTGATGGTTTTTACAGGTATTGTTTCATATATTGCCTTTCTCTAAAATCAGAAACTTTCAATTTCTTCAAATCCTATCTTAACTTGGCAAAAAGCAAAACTGGAAAGAAGATTAAAATTGTGGTAACTGACAATGGGGTTGAATTTATTAACAGTTCATTTGACAACTTTTTTGATGAGAAGGGCGTTGAATTGTTGACTACAGCTCCATATAAACATCAGAAAAATCTTTTTTCCCAAAGAGGAAACAGGACCTTGGTTGAAAAGGCTTGGGCATTTCTATTCACTTGTGGTCTTGACGGGTCTTGGTGGGGAGAGGCAATAAACACTGCCAATTATTTACTTAATCAAACTCCTTCATCTTCTATCAAAAAAAAACTCCTCTGGAGTTGTGGGATCCCAAAGCCAAAATTTCCTATTGTAAGCTTCATCTGTTTGGTTGTGATGCTGTTTACAACATATCTAAGAAGAGGCAAACTTCAAAATTTGACCCAGTAAGTGAACATGGCATTTTTATAGGCTATGCTGATGGACATCACAACTATAAAATATTCTCTCCTAAATTGGATCAATTCCTCATAACTCATAACGTTAGGCTCCTAGATGAATCATTCTCTGTGGCTAAAAGGCTAACCTCCTCAAAATCAATTACCATTCCATTTCCAGAGTTTCATTTAATACCATATCTAGAAACAAGTCTTTCATCACCAACCCCTGTGATCAATGAGGAAAAACCTCCAGATCACATCACTCCTGAACCTATTCCCATTAATTCAGTTCCCCTTTCAGGAAAAACTTTTACCTGAATCCAAAAGGATACTCCCGCACCATGAGAAATCAACAGTGATGTCAACCCTGCTAATATTCTCACTCATTTAAGAAGAAACAAAAACTCCTGTAACCTCGTAGTTCAAGAAGATGATGCTCCCAGAAGATATTCCCAAGAAATGGAAAGTGATTATTCATTTGAATAGATGAAAGCAATTCAGTCACAACTAAAAAGCATTAATAGTCACAAGGTCTGGAAAACTGCTCCTATACCAGAAGGAAGAAATCTACTAGGTACAGTGTGGGTATTCAAAAAGAAACTTGAAAGTGAAGGGAATCTCTAACAATACAAGGCTAGGCTCTGCATTTAAGGATTTTCCCAAACTGAGGGAATTGACTAAAATGACACCTTTTCTCCCACTGGTTGCCTTGCCTCACTTTGCACTCTCCTAAGTCTTTCTGCATGTAATGACTTTGAAGTCTATCAGATGGACCTAAAAACGGTTTTCTTACATGAGGTTTCTGAAGAAGATGTGTATATTTATTTTCCTGAAGTTTTTATTGGACCAAAACCGCCCAACACATGCTTAAAGCTTGAAAAATCACTTTACAGCCTGAAGCAAAGCCCTAGATGTTGCTACAATAAACTCAAAAAAAAAATTACTTCCATAAAATTCTATCCAAACTGTGCTGACCCCTGTTTATTCTCCAACAACTCTCCTGAAAACCCCTGCCATATTTTCTGCCATGTCAATGACTTGGTCATCTGTGGAAGAAATATCAACCCTATTAAACAAACACTTATGGAACAATTTGAAATGGACAACCAAGAAGAAATCCCTTGGATCCTGGTAATGAAAATTTCATGCAATTGAGAAAAAAGGGAATACTACTTATCTCAACCTCTATACATCAACAAAATTCTAAAAGAATATAATATGCTCAATTGTCACCCAGAATCAACTCCCTTGATTCCCAATGCAAAATTATTCTCCAAATTTCCTTATGACCCTGCTCCAAATTTCAACTACAGAAGGGCTATTGGCCTCCTCAATTACCTAGTCTCATGCACAAGACCTGACTTGGCCTATGCAGCAAGCACCCTATCTCAATTCTTAAACTCTCCTTCAAATGAGCACATTCAACATTTCAAACGTGTCTTACAATATCTTTTCAAAACTATCAATTATGGACTTGCCCTGGGAAACTTTAAACAAAAATTCAATATTTTTGGCTATGCAGATGCAAATTGGGGTTCTTCCTTGGGATGTAAGTCAACCTCTGGTTCCCTACTGATGAATAATGGCCTGCTAGGTTGGTGATCAAGTAAACAGCAAGTAGTGGAATTATCAAAAACCAAGGCTGAATATTGTGCAATGTCAGAAGTAGGTCAGGATGCTGTCTGGTTCACTCAGCTATTTACAGGCTTAAGTATTTGTCATCAACCCCCATCATTTTCAATGATAATCAGGGAGCCATTTCCCTTGTGAAAAATCTGCTGTATCAACACAGGACTAGACACATCAACATGCACTTTCATTGGCTGAGAGAACATATCTTGGTAAACTAGATTTAAAAATCTGATATGGTAGCAGATCTTTTAACAAAATCTCTTTCACATCAAAAACATGAAGAATTTTGTAAAAAAATTGGTTTAACTGATTTACAGCATTGAGCATGTGAATTTATTAGATTATTATTAGATTATTCTGGTTATTTTCATTAATTACTAAGTATTGCTCATTAGTCTATGTGTATTTTACATTTTTAACCATTTGATTCTGTACATGATTCATTTTATGTCACCCTATTCACTATAAAAGGGAGAGCTGTTTGTCACATTTTAGTCATCTTGTTTCTCTCTCTTTTATCCTTGCCTGTCTTTTAAACAACCCATTCTTTTTAATCATCTACTTATTCTTTTCTTATTCATCTTTAACAGTTGTGGTGGCATATCTTATTCTTTAACTTTTGTGTGATCTAACTCAACTTTTATCTGTTTGACTCAGGTACTATTTCATATATGTTAGTGTGCTCTTAATTCTGCAATGAAACATCTCATTTCTCTTTCTTTTATCCTTTCCTGTCTTTTATAAAGTTGATTCTTTTTACTCATTTATTTATTCATTTATTATTATTCTTTAACAGTTGTGGAGGTATATTTTATTCTTTAACTTTCACTACGCAATATAGGTAGTGGACTTGCTAGCAAGTCCTCAACCTGAATTCAGATGGAACTCACACTGAACTCATACTGAACTTATACTGAAATCTACTTGAACACACACCTAAAACTGTTCTGAAGAGTGGTGTTCATCCCTGATTGTATGGTTCCTTTATCAATAGCTCAATTTGTGTTCAATCTGTGGTGAGTTTGAGTTCAAGGTTGCCGACTCGCTAGCAAGTCCACCCCCCATATTGTGTGGTGTTTTGTGTGATCTAACTCAACTTTTATCTATTTGACTCTGGCAATCTCTGTTCAAGTGTTAAAAATGTAAGCCACTTGAATTAAATGGTAATTAAATTATAATAAACTTACCTCTAATGACCCTTGATGCCGCAACAAAAGTAAGATCCTTACTGGAATGTGTGGCCACAGGCTGCTTTATTTCTAAAACGTTTTTACAGAGAAATAAAAAGAAAAAAGAAAAATTGGACCACCCAAGGCATCTAATTATGTTTAACGGATCCCCAGGTGGGGGAGGAGAAGTGAGATAGAAGTTTTATTTCAGGGTTTGGTGTGCCAGAAGGGAGTCACAATGCAGGGAATATGCAACAAACCTGAAGGAGCAGTATGACATGGTACTGGGGATGGAATGGCTTCACCAGTATAACCCATAAATTGATTGGAAGGGATATAAGGTTCAGATGTGAAGGAAAGGGGATGATGGCACTAAAGTATTGGCCCATTGACCCCCTCAGGGGTCAGAAGCCCATCTTGGTGTAGAAATATTTTTACAGTCGCCTTGCTGTAAGCAGAATCAAAGGGAGTTGGATAAAAAAAAGAAAACCCTGTCCCTTTAAGTAAAATAAGAGTTCTCAATTGACTAAGCTGTAACTTCTACTTGTTATAAATTAAAAATAAAATATTGGTTATTAATGGTGTTGAGATGTTGTATCAGTGTTCTTCAATAATAAGGGAAAGAAACACAACAGTGAAGCTGTATTTAGAAAAGTTGTTTAAATGATTGAATAATATATTTTTATTAAGCTTTTATTTTATAAGATTTAGTTTTTAAATTCAGATCCCTGGTAATGAGACCTTTAAAATTTTAATTTATAAGCTATTATATGTGATTATGAATGAATTTTATAAAATTTAATGTAAAAGTGTTATATTTATAAGGGTATTACAATTTTATAATTTGTTTTGTAAAATAATAATGAATGTTGTTGTATGAAGTTAAGATGAATGTATGTTCAATGATGATCTCTGATTTTGAGTCTACAGGCTTTATATGAATAGCTTTTCAAGTGCCCAATTTTCCCTAACTGGAGAATCCCAGAGCTTGTCTGGAGATCACCAGAGTTTGTCCAGAGCTTGTACAGAGTATTCAAGAGCTTGTACGGACTTCTGTACTCAATAAGAACCTTAAAATACCACTAAAAAATCTAGAAAAATTATTGATGATTGAGCTACCCCTCTTTTATAATCCCTTCTAGTTTTCTTAGTCTGTGCAGCCCTATTCACCTAGTAAAAAATAATAAAAGTTAAGTAAATCATGAAAATTCAAAAATAATCAAAAATACTTTATAAAATTATTAAAAATGTTAGAAATATAGTGAAAATTTCCAATGGTTTTTGAGACTCCTGACTTTTATTTCCATGAAATTTTAGAACTATACCTGCATTTACTGACTGTTATATATTGTTTTAATCTTGAATTGTAAAATTACCCTTTTAAACCCTTTTATATACTCATTTTCTTAAACATAAACCATTATAAAATTAAATTGGATTTTTCAATCTCAATAATAATCTCCATAAAGCATATTTTAATAAACTTTAGTGCTATACTAAACTTTAGACTTCCACACCAGTGAGTCTTCTGATGTTTTGTTATCATCAGTTGACTTGCCACCAGGGCTGATGTTTGCCCTTGATTTTAAGCAGAAATCTGGGGATGGGGCGCCAATGGGAAGCACTGAGGAGGAGCAGAAAGAGGGTAAAGTACACCAAGAAGAGGAGAAGGTGCAACAAAGAAAAGGGAAGGCAGAAGATGTAAAGGTGGATATCACAGAGAAAGAATTTTTCCCCTGGCCTCTTCAGGGGTCAGGGGCCCTCCTGGAAAGTCTCCTAGTGTTTCATTATCATCAGTAGACTTTCTGCAAGAGCTTAAAATTTCTTGTGACATTAAATTTCAGGAGTTGTAGGTAGCTCTGGAAGAAGAGGAGGAACTGGAATGCAACAAAACAGCTTGGAACACTTCTGCCAAGATTTCAGCCAAAGTCCAGTCCTCAAAGCCACCAAAAAGCCTCAAAGAAATGGTCTCTGAAGCTTATTGGGAATTCTTACTGCTGTTTGGAGAGGGAGAAGTCAAGACCCTACCACCTCACCAACTGTACAGCTTTTCCATTCATCTGATGCCAGGCTCAACCCCTCAATTTATCTTCGTAATCCCATTATCAACCCTAGAGTCAACAATGCTAAAAGAGATAATTGATGAAAATTTAAAGAATGGTTTTATTAGGGTATCCAAATCTCTCTGTGCTGCCCCTGTTATCATTTCAGAAAAAAAAGGATGGTTCACTAAGAGCTTGCATGGATTTCAGAAGGTTAGATGTGCTGACTTTAAAGAACAGATATCCCCTTCCATTGACTAGTGAGCTAATTGATAGTCTTCAAGGTGCAGAGATCTTTACATCTCTAGATCTTAGGGCAGGTTACCACAACATACATGTAAAAGAAGGCAATTAACACAAACTGGAATTTTGCAATAAGTTTTGTCATTTTGAATGGTTGGTAATGCCATTTGGTCCATGTGGAGCACCTGCCACTTTCCAAAACTTCACCAACAGCATCTTCAGAGACAGAATAGGGATAGATGAAGTGGTATACCTGGATGTCATCTTGATTTACTCCAGATCAATGGAAGAACATCAGATACATGTAAAGGACTGTTTGCAGTTATTGAGGGAGGCCCAGGTATGGTTAAAACTAGAGAAATGTGTATTCTCAGTGAGTGAAATCCCCCACTTGGGTATGATCATTTAAATAAAATAAGGTGAAATCAGACCAGGATAAAGTAAAGGCAGTAACAGAATTGCCAACACCAGTGTCAGTAAAGGAGCTCAAGTAATTTGTCAGCCAGGCTACTAGACTTACCCAGTAAAATAATTAATTATTTTACTGAGTTGAAGCCACACCCCTTCTTCTTACTAACAATTAATTATTTATTTACTTAAGTATTACTTACAACTAACTAGTTAAGTACATTAAGTAGTATAAATAATGTAAATAAATGTCCCCTACAATTTTACTCCCTAACACCGTGCTCAATAGTATAAGTTTGATTGGGAATAAAAATTTATAATAAAATTATAATAAAGAAAAAAACCTTAAGATTATTATATTACTTCATTGAGAGATCTGGAATCCCATGAAATTAATATAGTTAATTTAATTGTGATGTAATCAATTGTGAAAATGAACTCATACTTTATTACTAATAAAATTGATGCCCTTGTTGATGTATTAATTAATTTATTTTCTTTTGTCATATATGTACTCCTTTTAGTCACCTACTTTCTCACATTCTTACAGTAGATGGTGTAAATTCCGTGTCTTTTATTCCCTCATGTTTTGCCTATAAAAGGCCCCTTACTTTTCTGCTTTTCAGAACATTCCTTACTTACTTACTTATTAAATTTTACAACAAATCAATTATTATTTCTATACTTTATAACATTAGTATTTACAACAACGTATTTCTAATCTATAACATATATTAATATTTAAAAGCACCTCTTATTTTTTGAGTAATATAATCAAATTGATAAAGATATACGTACTTTGTGTTAAGAGTCCATTTAAACCCTTAAAATCCTTGTATAAACCTCGAATAAATCTTCTAGACCAAAAGGACCCCTTGACAATTGGAGGCCTTCCCAAATTATCGACGGCGCATTATGAGTTGAGGGCGTAAATCGACGGGACCATTGGCATTCGAGTACCTGTAAGGACGAGAGAGCGACAATAATGAAGAACGTCATACGTCACGTGACAAAAATTTTTGCTGCAAATGGGAATTGAACCGCGCTCCAAAAATTAGGTTCATATATTGACTAAACATCGTATATATTGTGGTAATTATTTATATTACTATTTGTGGGTCACTTTGCACTCTTCATTTGCTACGTATTTCCTTTTACTCAGCACTCTGTAAGTGGCATTAATTTGCTCATTTTACAGTGGGAGGTGTCTGGTAATTTGGAATTAATTTTTTATTATATTTTTTTTTATTTATTTTTCCTAGTTGACAATAATAGAGCAATTTTTCTTAGTCCTAGAAGTAATAACAAAATTAAATTTTAATAATTAATTATTAAAATTTTCAGTTGACTTTTTGTCCTGATAATTTAAATTTTATTTGTTCCAGTTGAAAAATTGTCCTGACAATAAAATTTTTTTTAATTAATAAAAAATTCATATTTAATTATTTCAGTTGAAATTAAGTCCTGGTAGTTAATTAATCAGTTGATTTAAATCCTGATAATAAAATAAATTTTTTTCTTATTATTAATAAAAATTCATATTTAATTATTTCAGTTGACATTAAGTACTGGTAGTTAATTAGTTTATTTAAATCCTGAAAATAATTATCTTAAAATTATTAATAAAAATTTTATATTATTTCTTCAGTTGATTATTTTATAATCCTGGTTTTAAATTATTTTAAATTAATAAATTAATTATTATTTAGTTGATTTTTATCCTAAAAATTAT
This sequence comes from Hemileia vastatrix, assembly GCA_030280995.1. Taxonomy (NCBI): domain Eukaryota; kingdom Fungi; phylum Basidiomycota; class Pucciniomycetes; order Pucciniales; family Zaghouaniaceae; genus Hemileia; species Hemileia vastatrix. The sequence continues at coordinate 10,549,421 of JASXTE010000010.1, read as the reverse complement.
TATTATTATTTTTATTTTATTTCTGTTAAATTAAAAATAAAGACTAATTCATCTTATTGTCTCTCTCCTTCATTTCAGTTAAATCTTAAAAGAATGACTGACCAAAGTGGTTCTGCTGCACGTGAAGAGGAACTAGATTTAATTTATTATGATGAGCCTACTTCTGTAAGTTCTCCTTTAACAAAAAGAGTTTCTCAAATTAATAAATCCTTACCCCAAACAGGATGTGGAGATGGAAGAAGTGGAAATTCTAGTAGACACAACTCAGGATCAGAAGCCTGTAATAAACCCACCAGAAGAACTTCCAAAAGGATTCAGGATAAAAAAGATGCCATTGCCTCAACAGGTAAAGAATCTGTCAACTCATATAAAGGAGCTAAGGACAGAAAACTTGAGAGTAAGGGCAAGGGTAGATGCTGTGGAAGAAAAGGTGAGAAAGATAGATACCTTTCTTCAAGAGAAGAAGAAACCTCTTCCCCCCAGGGATCATCAAACATTGGCTCCCCAGTCCCAAGAGAAAGTGGAAGTGTCCAAGTGGCAGTGGGATTGGTTAAACACTCAGTGGGACAACCTATCTCAAAATCAGAATCAGTTACCTCAGGCAGGTCTGTCAAGAGCCAGCCAGGTCAACCCCACACCTCCTCACCCTTATCAAGGAGGCAAAAGAAGAAGAAAACCCAATATGGTCATACCCAGAAAACCCTGGTAAGCCCCTCTATTGATTCTCAAGTGCCATTTCTGGTAGCTGATTCTGTTCTTTCAGGTAAATCTGAGAGGGAAGAAGAAACCTTGAGACCAGTAGAGGCTGGGAGCAGTAGACAAATAACTCATGTATCTAATCCATTACTTTTAATTGCTACCTCAATGATTAACCCTGATATGGCTGTAATTGATGAAACTCTTGACCCTGAGTTCTATGAGAGTCTGGAAAGCTACTCAGTTTCCTTATTGAGAAACACTCCAGATGTAGCAAAGATTAATGATGAGTACTTGAGAGATATTATTGCAAAACAGAATCATATTATAAACAATATGCAATTAACTCAGAAGTTTAATGGTTTATTAACTGAGCAAGGGTATCAATCCTTAGGGAGTGAATTGCAGAAAGTCTCTGATGATTTGTTTAATTATAAGGCAACTCATGAAAAGAAGGTTGCTTTATGGCAAAATATCAAAAATGATTTGTCCAAATTAAAAGACACTTTATCTATCTGTTGTCAGGAGCTGGAGATAGATAAGATGAATCTGAAGAGATTGAATGACCATTATTCATATTTTCAAAATAAAAATCAGTTATCTTTTGCAACTATCAATGAGAGTTTATCTAGTCTTCCAAGAATGAAAACAAGACTAATAACCATTGAAGAAAAATTGAACTCATTGTTGAATGACCAGAAATATTCTGACATTTCTTTAAAGAACATATAGTGCAGGATGCTCAAATATTACCTGTGGCTAGTTCATCTAAAGTAAAAATAGTTCCAGAAATACCTGTTGATACCACTGAGTTTCCATCAAAAATTGATGATGCACCAGGATCTTCAACAGAAGGATTGAACAATGAGATTACAGCCCAATCGGAGAAGTTACAGCTGCTTCTTACTCAGAAACAAGCTTGTACTAAGGAGACTCCTTCAAATCAAAAGAATTGGCCAAAACTTGACCAATACCCAACATTTGATAGTGATTCTTCTTCTGATTGGCAAAAATTTATTTGCAGAATTGATAACTTGAAAAAATCTTACAAACTCCCAGATGAGGAAGTTATGTCTAAGTTAATTTCTTTATTTACCAATGTAGCCCTTATGTGGTATGAATCTGTCCTATTAGATGGGAATGATTACTCATGGGAAGATTGGAAGAAATTAATTAAAGCACAATTTGGGGGCTCCAAGTTTAGGATGGCTCAACAAAGGCAGTATGAGGAAACTAAATATAGTTCTTCTACTGATAAACCTATTGAGTTCTTAATGAAACGTGTTAAAATCTTAAGAGCTATGGACCCAAAAATGGAGTTTGAGTTATGGAAGGACAGGATCCTTTATAAATTACCAATGTCTTTGAGAGACTTGATAGTGGCTAGGACTGAGTTCACCAGAGAACCTTCTTCTTTCATCAATACTTGTAATGATATTTTTCTAAACAACAAGTATGATGCCAGAAAATTCATTCCTAGAACCACTTGGGAAAAACCCTCAACTTTTCAACAGAAACCTCTGGAAAAGGTTGGGAAGCCTTCTGCCCCTTTTGCACCTAAAAAGTATGCAACAAACACTTGTTTCAAGTGCAACAAACCTTGGCAGAAGGGCCATGTTTGTGACAAGAAGATAAATCTTGTAGAACAAACAGAGGAGCATGCTGATGACACAGTAGCACTGAATGATACTTCAAGTGATTGTGCCAGCAATATTTCATATGAATCTCAACAAGAAATCTTGATGCTGGAAGAGGATATCCATTATTTAAATACTATTGATATTGATAATAATTATTTATCTACAGCTAAAGATGCTGTGATCATAAAGAACATTGAGGATATCTCAATTGTTATTGCCCCTCTCAAGGCACCAGTCTTGATCAATGGAACCAGCATTGAGGTTGTTCTGTATTCTGGAGCTGGAGGAAGTGTAGTATCTGAAAAAGCACTTGCTTCAGTGGATCAAGACTATAAATCAAAGCTGATGCCTATCATTTCTGAAAATTGGAGAGGGTATGGTTCTGTTTTGTCCCCCATCGGTAAATACAAAGCCACAGTGTTTTTTAAATATAACCATGGTTTTTTAAGAGCTATTTGTGATTTTGTTGTCATGAAAAATGATAACTTGAGCAATTGGTTTATTGTAGGGAATGATATTTTAACCAAGTATGGCATAAAATTGTATCCTTCAAACCAATGTTTCACAATGGGGATGAATGGGAAGAGAAAATTTAAGATTTCCTCCCCTAAAAAATTATTGAAACCAGAATTGAACACATGTAATTCTGTGGTTCAATATAAAGGAAGATCTACAAAAGATATGCATGCCCTTATGTCTGAAATTGACAATGCCTCTTTTGGAGAACAACTTTCTGGTGAGGATAAAGATTCCATCATTAACTTGATAAAGTCTTTTTCTATGGCCTTTGCTCATGGGTCACATGAACTGGGATTAGTTAAAGAAGAAATGAAACTTTCATTGTCTTGTCCATTAACTGATATACCACCTAGTTTAAAAAAGAAGCCTTATCCTGCTTCCCCCACAAAGAGAAAAGATATTGAAGACAATATCTCTACCCTTTTGAAAATGAATATTATTGAAAAGGTAGTTGAAACACCTAAATATTGTGTTATCTCACCTGTCCTAATTTCTTATGAGAAAGATAAAGCCAGGTTATGTGGTGATTATAGAGCACTAAATACTTATACTGTTGATGATATCTATCCTTTACCTAGAATCAGCTCTATACATGCTACTTTACAGGGTGCTAAATATATCAGCTGTTTGGATTGTAACAAGGAATATCACCAGGTACCTGTTGAGAAAGATTCTCAGAATTTTCTGATGATTGCTACTCATATGGGTATTTATAAGTATATTAGGATGCCTTTTGGCCCTAAAAATGCCCCTTCATTTTTCCAAAAAGTTATGGATAACACATTCCATCAGGAGATAATTGAAGGATGGCTGATGGTTTATATTGATGATATCATTATATTCTCAAAAACATTTGGTGACCATCTTAACCACCTGTGTAAAGTGTTCCAGAAAATGGATAAAATAAATATGACACTTGCTTTGAAGAAATGTAAATTTGGTTTCCATTCTTTAAAAGTTCTTGGTCATGTTGTTTCAGGCTTACAGATATGTGTTGACCAAAACAAAGTGGCAGCCATACAACAGGTGAAGGCTCCTACTACAGTTAGAGAGCTCCAGAGTTTTTTGGCAATGTGTGGATATTATAGAAAGTATATTAAAAATTACCAAGTTATAGCTTTACCCCTTACCCAATTAACTAGAAAGGATGTTGCTTTTGTCTGGAATAGTGAAAGACAAAGAGCCTTTGACACTATGAAACACAGTTTGATGTCAGCACCAATTCTTGCTTTACCTGACTTTAATCAACCATTTTTTTTGTACACTGATGCCAGTTTCATTGGTCTTGGTTCTGCCCTCCATAAAAAACAAGTGATAAATGATAAAGTTTCAGAAGTATTAATTTGTTATATTTCAAGAACCTTGAGAAATAGTGAATCGAAATATGGGGCTACTCAATTGGAATGTTTAGCTGTAGTGTGGGCTCTAGAAAAGCTACATTATTACCTAGATGACCAGAAATTTGAACTTTTCACTGACTGCAGTGCAGTTAAATCCCTTTTAAACTTGAAAACACCAAACAGACATATGTTCAGATGGCAGTTGGCTGTTCAAGAATACAGAGGGAGAATGACAATTATTCATAGGGCTGGTATTTTTCACTCAAATGTGGATATTTTATCAAGGTTACCTTTGCTAAATAATGACTTTAATCCTGCTTATGATCTTGGGGATGAAATTATTCATATACATGGGATATATGTGGTTGATATGGAGGAAGAGCTATTACAGCTTATTCTGGATGCATATGATAAGGACACTGACTTGAAAAAGTTATGCACCATGTTACACCACACAATATGGGGGGCGGACTTGCTAGCAAGTCCGCAACCTTGGACCCAAACTCACCATAGATTGAACACACATTGAGCTATTGATAAAGGAGCCATACAATCAGGAATGAACACCACTCAGAAGAACAGTTTTAGGTGGGTGTTCAAGTAGAGTTCAGTATGGGTTCAGTATGAGTTCAGTCTGAGTTCCATCTGAGTTCCATCTGAGTTCAGGTTGAGGACTTGCTAGCAAGTCCACCCCCTATATTGCGTAGTGTTAAATGATCCAAAGAATGCTTCAATACAAGCATTAATTAAAACCCTTTCACCAAAGTACCAGAAGGCTTTGGAAAAAGGTAAATTTTTAATTGATGAAGGATATATATATTATAGGAGGAAGTTGAGTAATTTTATTGTTATTCCCCCTTCTATGAGAGAAATCATCTTGAAAATTTGTCATGATGACATTTTAGCTGGACATTTTGATCTTGAAAAAACAATGATCAGAATTAAAAACACCACTTGGTGGGTTAATATGTCTGAAGACACAAAATTATATGTTGAATCTTGTGATTCTTGCCAAAAATCAAAAAGATTGACCGGTAAAAGAGCTGGATTAATGCAAAATATTAAACCTCCTGATGCACCATCCCAAATAATAAACATGGATTTTGTAACAGGATTACCTATTGCTGGAAAAGACAGTTATAACTCTTGTTGGGTTATTGTGGACAGATTCACAAAAATGTGTAAATTTATCCCTACCCACAAGGATGTTTCCACTAAAGAATTAGATTTCTTATGGTGGTCTCATATATTTAATACTGCTGGTTTTCCTAAAGCCATAATCTCTGACAGAGACCCTAAATTTACTTCTGAATTTTGGATGTCTCTGATGGATGTTTGTGGTTGTGATCTGAAACTTTCTACTGCTCATCATCCACAGACTGATGGCTTAGCTGAAAGAATGATTCAGACTTTAGAGGACATGATAAGAAGATATTGTGCCTTTGGCCTTGAGTATAAAGATAATGACAGATTCACTCATGATTGGGTTACCTTACTTCCTGGGTTGTAATTTGCTTATAATAGCACTGTTCATTCTGTTACTCAAAGAAAGCCTTTTGAGCTCTGGCTTGGATATTTTCCAAATACTCCTGCCCAAATTCTCAATAAAAAATACCTAAATTGGATATAACTCCTGGTGTAAAATCTTTTCTTCAAATGCAACAACTGTGCAGAAATCATGCTCAACAATGTATTGAAAAATCATTTGAATATGAGAAGAAGAGATGGGACAAATCCCATAAAGAATACACTTTTAAAAAGGGTGATGAAGTGTTGATTTCTACAGTCCACTTCAATTTACAAGGTAATAACAAATTGAAAGATCCATTTGTTGGTCCATTTGTTGTCAGAAGAATGATTGGAGATAATGCAGTTGAGGTTATTCTGTATTCTCCATATGACAGAAAACATCCTGTTTTTCCAATATCTCTTCTGAAACCTTACACATCCAATAGTGATTTATTTCCAAAAAGGAGGGGAAGACCAAAGAAAACCCCAAATGAAATCACTGAAACAGCAGAAATTGAAAAAATTCTAAATGACAGAATAGTCACTGCTGAAAAAGGTACAGAATACTTATTGAGATTCAAGAATAAATCATCTGAATATTATTCTTGGATACCTAGGAAGGAGATATCTAATCTTCCTACTCTACTAAAAAAGTATAACAAGAAAAAATCATAGCATTTTTTTTATTGTTTTTTTAGAGTGAGGAAGTGTCAGCCAGGCTACTAGACTTACCCGGTAAAATATTTAATTATTTTACTGAGTTGAAGCCACGCCCCTTCTTCTTACTAACAATTAATTATTTATTTACTTAAGTATTACTTACAACTAACTAGTTAAGTACATTAAGTAGTATAAATAATGTAAATAAATGTCCCCTACAATTTTACTCCCTAACACCGTGCTCAATAGTATAAGTTTGATTGGGAATAAAAATTTATAATAAAATTATAATAAAGAAAAAAACCTTAAGATTATTATATTACTTCATTGAGAGATCTGGAACCCCGTGAAATTAATATAATTAATTTAATTTTGATGTAATCAATTGTGACAATGAACTCATACTTTATTACTAATAAAATTGATGCCCTTGTTGATGTATTAATTAATTTATCTTCTTATGTCATATATGTACTCCTTTTAGTCACCTACTTTCTCACATTCTTACAGTAGATGGTGTAAATTCCGTGTCTTTTATTCCCTCATTTTTTGCCTATAAAAGGCCCCTTACTTTTATGCTTTTCAGAACATTCCTTACTTACTTACTTATTACATTTTACAACAAATCAATTATTATTTCTATACTTTATAACATTAGTATTTACAACAACGTATTTCTAATCTATAAAATATATTAATATTTAAAAGCACCTCTTATTATTTGAGTAATATAATCAAATTGATAAATAAATACGTACTTTGTGTTAAGAGTCCATTTAAACCCTTAAAATCCTTGTATAAACCTTGAATAAATCTTCTAGACCAAAAGGACCCCTTTACATAATTCCTAGGCTTTGAAAATTTTTACTGTGGTTTTATTGAAAATTACTCCCACATTTTCCAACCATTGCATGACCTCACAAAGAAGGAAGCCAAATTTATCTGGACAAGTAGTCAACAGGATGCATATGACTACCTGAAAAAATGCCTTTTGGCTCAAAGAATGACCCTTCAGTCTTTCAAAAATTGATGGATAGTGTTTTTAATCAGGAAATGGTTGAAGGATGGCTTTTAGTTTATATTGATGACATCATAGTGTTTTCAAAGACATATGATGAACATTAAAATCACCTGAAAAGAGTATTTCAAAAATGAATGATATTAATATGACAATTGCATTAAAGAAATATAAGTTTGGTTTTCAATACTTGAAATTATTTGGACATGTTGTATCTGGATTGCAAATTTGTGTTTACCAGAATAAACTGGAAGCAATTAAAAACATTGGTATACCTAAAAATGTGAAAGATGTTCAAAGTTTTCTAGGTATGTGTGAATATTATAGGAAGTATATAAAAAATTACCAATCCATTGCAGCTCTTTTAAAAACATTAATCAGGAAAAATGAGGCTTTCATTTGGAATAATGAAAGACAACATAACTTTGATAAATTAAAGGAATGTTTAATGTCAGCTCCAATATTAAGGCTTCCATATTTTAACCTCCCTTTTATCTTGTATACTGATGCAAGCTTTACAGAATTAGGTGCTGCTTTTCAGAAAAAACAGATAATCAATGGTAAATTATCTGAAGTAGCTATCTGTTATATATCCAGAACCTTCAGAAAGACAGAATTAAGGTATGGTTCCACCCAGCTGGAATGTTTAGCCATTGTGTGGGCCCTGTAAAAAATTCATTACTATCTGGAAGACCAGAAGTTTGAATTAATAACAGATTGCAGTGCAGTGAAATCATTACTAAACATGAAAACACCTAATAGGCACATGTTTAGATGGCAACTAGCTGTACAAGAGTACAGAGGAAGAATGACAATCACTCATAGAGCAAGAACATTGCATTCTAATGTGGATTTATTATCCAGAAGCCCTTTGCCAAATGATACTGACAACCCAGCTTATGTACCTGAAAATGAGGTTATACATATATTTGGGGTTTATATAGTGGATTTAGAGGAAGAATTTATGCAAAATATATTAGAAAATTATTCATCTAATAAATATTTGTCTAAATTATCTACCATTTTAAATGATCCAACAAATGCCTCTCTGAGTGCATTAATTAAAACCTTACCTCTAAAGTATAAAAATGCATTGGAAAGAAGTAAACTGTCAATTGAAGATGGATAAATATATTACAGAAAAAAGCTAATTAACATAATATTTATACCACCTTCTATGAAAGAGTTAATTTTAGGTACTTGTCATGATGACATCTTAGGTGGTCACTTTGATTTTAAAAAAACATTAACTAGAGTTAAGAATACAGTCTGGTGGATAAATATGAAAGAAGATGTACAAAAATAAATAGACACATGTGACTCTTTTCAGAAATCTAAAAGATTGACTGGGAAGATGGCTGGGTTGTTACAATAAATAGAGCAGCCAAAAGCTCCATGGGAAATGATAAACATGGATTTTGTCACTGGATTTCCATTAGCAGGAAAAGAAAGTTTCAATTCAAGCTGGGTATTTTTGAATAGACTAAAAAAAATGTGTAAATTCATTCCTACCCATAAAGAGGTATCTGAAAAAGACTTAGCATTACTATGGTGGACTCAAATGATGAATATTTCTGGTTTCCCCAAAAGCCATAATCTCTGACAGAGACCCACAATTTACTTCAGAGTCCTGAAAATCTTTGATGGAAGAATTAGGTTTTCAATTGAAATTATCTACAGCACACCATCCACAAACTGATGGGCTGGCTGAGAGAATGACACAAACTCTGGAAGATATGATCAAAAGTTAGTGTGTCTTTGGATTAGAATACAAAGAGAATGAGAAATTCACACATAAATAGGTAACATTAATTACTGGCCTTGAATTTGCTTAGAATAGCACAACTCATGCTGTAACAGAGAAAAAACTATTTGAACTCTGGCTGGGATATGTACCAAATACCCCAGTAAATCATTTTAACAAATTACCAAGTTTAGATCTACAACCTGGCACTAAATCCTTTATTCATATGCTACACATGTGTAAAAAGCATGCAGAATAGTGCATTAAAAGAGAATTTTAATATGAAAAGAAAAGGTGTGATGAATCTCACAAAGAATTTGAATTCAAAAAAGGAGATGAAGTCCTAATTTCAACACTACATTTTAACTTACAAGGTAATGTTAAATTGAAGGATCCCTTTGTAGGACCTTTTGTAGTCAGAAAAATGGTTGGTAATAATGCTGTGGAAGTCATATTATATGCCCCATTGATAGGAAACATTCAGTTTTCCTTATCTCATTATTAAAACCTTACAATGCAAATGATCCTAACTTATTTCCAAAAAGAATAGGAAGGCCTAAAAACCAACCTGAAGAAATTGTGGAAAAAGTAAAGATTGAAAAAATACTCAAGAAAAGAATCCTTACCTAAGAGAAAGGAACTGAGTATTTATTAAGATTTAAGGGAAAATCAAATGAATTTGATAAATGGATACCTGAAAAAGAAATTTCAAATCAATCCTCCCTTCTTAAAAAATTTAAACAGAAATAAAATTCTGTTCAACAAGCTGAGGGATTAAAAACCCCTACTCATAATATTTTATTTTATTTTTTTTCTTTAAAGAATTAATCTTTAATGCTACAAAATTTTCTGAATACCTGAAATATAAAATTAAAAAAAGGTATGACTTATCATTTTTTTATTGTTTTTTTGGGTGGGAAAGTGTCAGAATGGATATACCCAGAACTGAGTAAAAAGTACTTATAGATTATGTTAAACACATGGACTATACATGGGAACAATAAATAAAAGTACACAAGTTGTATACATAAGTAAAAATTATGATAATATACAATATATGCCATTATAACACCTTATATACAAGCATATATCCACCATTTACTACATCTTATTTACTTATTATTATTTTGGAATATTTAAGGGTAATCTTAAGAGCCTTAAATATAAGGCTACATAATTTTTAAGTAGACTTAAAGCTGTTGTTTTCAATGTTTTATGTAAAAAACAAGAAATGCGCTTTAAATCACTTAAAGTTGACTATATGTGCTATAAATTTAATAATATTAAAAAGGCGCTTTGAAAGATCAATTTTTCTTAATTAGGACTATTGATTTGGCTACTCAAATGCATAAAAATAACACTTTTTAAATTTGGTGTTTTTTATGCCAGAAATGGCTTCTGTGTACTGGACACATACTGCCTTCATTTTTCCCATGTGAATAGCTTCATTTTTAGAAAAATTAGCTTTTCACACTATAATTACCCCACACTTCATACCCACTGTGGAAAAACACGCTAAAATAGGCAACAGGCACTTATTTAGTGTCCTAATTTAATTATGAGTGCATTGACCTTATTATATGCACTAATTTCATTAATAAACTCAATCTTGGCACCTTTAATTCACTACCACGCTTAAGTTCACCTAAATTAGTCAAGTATTTTCCCGTGCAAGCACCTTCCAAGGACTACATGTAGTTACCCCAAATCTCACACCCTTTTTTGGGTTTTCAAGTGGTTTCTCAGTCAATATTGGTTATTTTTGAATAGGGATTTCGTGTAGTTTATTGTCATACTTAGCCCCATCATTTATACTGTTAATCCCTCTTAATATTTTGTAATATTTAGTCTTTATTTTAAAGGTATTACATGCATACACTCTATTTTTTGCTTATTCTTTATTTTTGATGGATTATCCCTATTAATACAGGATTTTGGCAGGTGATATCATTCTAATTATGTTACTGGTAACTATTTATGTTGTTGGAAAGGTTTATTAGCTTGAATGAGGCATCATTAGACATGGATAGAGCTGGTAAATAAAGGGGTTCATTGGGGAAATTATTGGGTATAAAATGAGGGGGTTTTTTGGTCTTGTTTTCTACATTCTTTATGATTAAAATCAAATATATAACCAATAAAATTACAATAAATATCAAATAGTACTTATAAAGTCTTTGAATAGTATCTGAATTATTAAATCTATTTTTCTACCAACTATAAGATTGTAAGCCATATATAATTAGTGAGATTTAAATTACTGAGACCCTTATATTGAGTAATATTTTAATACTTATTGGATTTGTACTACAGTATTCATATAGGACCATAAAATCCTCTAGAAAACTGACTATTCAAGCTATTTCACATCTCTGTACTTGATCTCAGCCTGACAGATAGGCTCCTGCTAGAAGGTGCCACTTACTTTTTTGCGGTGTGCAGTCTTTTTGGCACTTCTTTTGAAATCAACATTTATCCAAATTGATGTCACATTTAAAAAAATTGATGAGATGAAGAGTTAAAATCCATGAAAATATTTTCTTTGTTACTTTCTTATTGATCTGTGATTTTTATTTACTTGTGAAGTGTCATTTGTTACATCTAGATGGTTGCATAAGTGAAGAAAACTAATGGAAAAAGAAAATTTCATTTCATCAGCCTTTGAATTTAACTATTCTTCCATGAGTCAAAAAAAATATTTCATTAAGGATAGAAAATCAAATAATTAGCTAGAAAAATTTATGGGCTCTTTTGAAGAAATTTTTGTTGCATAAAAGATATTTGGAAAATGCACATGGAAAAAAGACCATTCTCATAAATAACAAGCACATACACCAGGAGAAAAATCCTGGAACCTGCTAGCAGGTGCCTCCCCCCATATAAACTACCATTGTTCATTCAGGGATGGGTACCTTCTAGAGGAAATTTCCTTGGCTAATACAAGAAAAATAATGGAATTCTAACCATAAATTTTAAGATAAATGATAACAAGAAAGTGATGCTGTAAATTTGATTGAGAGAATGATACTTCTGATTTAACTGTGGTATAAACACTGCTTATTTATCTGAGAGAAAGATACTTCCAACATAAGAAGTTTTCTAAGGCAGAATACGTATATAATAGGGGGTATCAAAGTTGAGGGATCCGCAATTATGGATCAGGAATTTTTTTTCCCAGGATCAGACATTATTAATTGTGGAAGATTCTTATCCACTAGCCCCAAGGCTAGTGGATAAGGAATTCACAATAATGCATTATCCTGCCTCTTGTACCCCAATTTCCATTCCTAATTCCTGATTCCAAACTCATCACATCTGTCAGTATTGTCTAGTATATAAGTATGATATAATAGTATTTATTTATGGTCCTACTACTTATTGATAAATTATTTAGTGATTAAACCTCAGGGGAAGACTAATAAAATAGTTATACTCAAATAAAACTCATAATACTTGGATTTAAATGCGTGCTAGTGGTGGAAAATAGGTGAATAAAATATAGTTATAGCTTATATAAAGATAATATCAATTTATAATGGCTTTATAATATATTTCTGAATGCTAATAATTGTATTGTAGTATTTGTTTAAGTTGTAGTAATTGAATGATGATCCATAACCGTCAAAATCCCTTCTTTCTTATACCCAAATCCACTGGAGTGCACAGACCTTCAATCCAGATGATGTCACTGCTATCCCCGGCAATTACAGCACTGTGAGGGCCCATCACCTCCCCATGGCGTCCACTTCAAGAAGTTTCAACACCCAGACCTCCAGTAAGGACCCTCCATTACTATTAATGATAACACAGATCTATACCATAAATAGAAAATCCAGATAAAAGCGGATACCATAAAGAAACAGGTAAAATAAACAGTCAAAAAGAGATTTAATGAAACCAAAAGCATATAAAGGAAACAAATAAAATGTCCAAGCCCCAATAACATCCCCAAGCATTCACATTAACCTAGAAATGTCCTTCCAACCCATAAATCCGTGAATAACCATCCAAGGAAGTAATTTTAGTTGTCCAAACTGGGTGTATGCACCTGATATAGGTGTCTATGCTTCTGTAGGCGTTGTGAGTCCACTGATTTCGTCCATATGACCTAAAATAAGCAGAAAAACAAAGGTTATAGGCTATTAAGGGGCTAAAACCCACTTATATACCGAAATATACATAATATACTGCATATTTCACTGAATATGAGATTTATGTATACATATAAGCTTATGTATGTCAATAATTACTTCATATCACTTAAGATAAGTATATTATGACTCCATTAACACCTTAATAAGTATTATTAGGCTATGGATAAGCTATTTAAACTATTATAAGTTATATAATAGAATAATAATTATATATATATATAATATAATAATATATATTATTATTTTAACCTTATTTTAAGATATAAGCTTAATTTACTTAAGGTTATCTTATTTTAAGCATAAGAAATATTCAGTCCTAGGGATATCTAGGCTGACAACATCCATGATGGATTTTTAAGAAAGTCACATGACTTATAATTGCTGATGCCATCCTTAAGTCTTTCCTCACTCTATGCTACTTAATTTTGGTGGAAAACACTTAAAATTTTTCTCTATCTACACACCCCAACTGCACATTTGGTGGTGAATTTTCACTTCCCTCATCACATAAGCCTTCCATAAACAACTATGAAACAACTCTCTATTAGGCAGCTACTTCACTCAATTGTGAATGCTATTGCTTTAATTTTAGTTCTTTACTATAAATACGACTCTGATTTGGAAGATGCTTTAGCCTATATGTATTTTCTTTCCAAAAAGTTTTACATAAACCCAAGGGGGCCAAATCTTCATCATGATCCCAGATATGATCTCTGCTCCATTCTCAACATTCCTCAACTAAACTTAACTCAAATATTTCAAACTTCTCCTAATTCTTTCTTCAAACTTTATCAACTCATCTCCTAACATTCTATCTTTCATAAAAATTTTCAAAATAAACAGTGTGATCCTTCTATTCAACTTGATGTTGCACTATGTTGCTTTGGATCAAATGGAAATGGTGCTACTGTAAGATGTTTGGATAATCTCTTTAACATAGGATATGGTATGGTGATATTATACACCAAGTGCTGTATGATTGCTATCCTTTCCCTCAAGTCTCAAACACTTGCTTGGCCAGCTCCACAACAGTGACTTGAATCCTCTCAAGTAATGCAAGCCTAAGGTTTCCCTGGATGTGTAGGTTTTGTTGTTGGCACAACTATACCTTTGAGTCAAAAGCCTGCTAATGATGGCAACCATTATTTTGATTGCAAAAAAAGGTTTCTTCAAAATGCTCTCCAATTTCACATCTTTCATAAACTAACTTTTTATCTGCTTTGTAGATACTCTCTTGCTGTTCAAATTGTCTGTGATTTCAACAAAAAGTTTATTGCTTTTTATATTTGCTGCCCCGGCTCATGTCATGACTCTTCTTTCTTCCAAAGAATGAGGATTTCTCAAGGTCCTGACTCATACTTTGACAAATCTCAGTACCTCCTTGTAGACTCAGCATATGCAAGTGGAAAGTACATTTTACCTGCTTTCCGTGGCACAACTTTATAAAATGACCCCAAAACCACCTTTAATTATCACCTTTCCAAATAAAGAGTACAGATTTAACATGCTATTGGTATTTTAAAGGGAAGACTTTCTAGTCTCCTGGAGCTCAGAATCCAATTTCAAAAAAAATTGGAGATCAAAACTGCAAATCATTGGATCATGGCTTGCGTTATACTCCACAATATCCTAGCTGATGTAAAGGATGAATGGAATGGTCTTTATGAAGAAGAGGATCCTAAACCAGCATTGGATCTCCCCTCCCTTGAATCACAAAACATTCATTCAACCAGCATATGCTCTGTCATTATGTGAGTCAACCTCCACCATTTTTACACACAACCCTTTTAATTTTTTGTTTTCATACCTTCCTAATTTCCACTTTGTATACTTTATTCACTTGGATTAGTATTTTTGTTTGTTAAATATTCATTTTTATTTTGAATTTACGGTGAATATCTCTTTTTTGGATGGCTCATTGGTTTTCTTTCACCAGCTCAACATGAAATTGCTTATTTTTTCAGTGTTTCTTTTTTACATTCTTCACTCATATCCTTTTCCTCCTCTCCTTAAACATCCCTCAATTATTTAGGTTGCATTTTTTTAACTCATCTCAGCAGGTAAGTCATTTTTTTCATTTTTATTGAATTTTCATTTGCTAATCATTATTTTTTTTTGCTTTTTTTTTAAGTGCTTAATTTTTTTTTTCAAGGTTAAACTAATTTTTTTTTATTTTTTCTCTCCCTCTTTTCTCTCTTGTCCTGATCTCATGGCGCAATAGGGGGGTGGACTTGTTAGCAAGTCTACAATCTTGGACTCAAATTCACCACAGATTGAACACACATTGAGCTATTGACAAAGGAACCATACAATCAGGGATGAACACCACTCAGCAGAACAGTTTTAGGTGAGTCTTCAAGTAGAGTTCAGTATGAATTCAGTATGAGTTCAGTCTGAGTTTCATCTGAGTTCTGTCTTAGTTCAGGTTGGGGACTTGCTAGCAAGTCCACCCCCTATATTGTGTAGTGTCTTTTTCCCTCCTTTCCCCCCTTCTTTACTGAGTCAATCCCCCCTTTCCCCCCCTTATTCTCTTCCTCACCTTCCCCCCCTTTAGACACTTTTTTTCCTCCCTTTATTCCCCCCTTTGCCCTCTTTAGGCCCTTTTTTCCCCTTTTAGGCTACCTCTCAACTCTCCCCCCTTATCCCTTTCCCCCCTCTACCTATTAGCTAAAAATTTGCTTAGAAATTGTTAGCTAGTCAATTTAATTGCTGAATGAACTGCTTAGCAATTTGTTTAGCTATTAAAGGGGGGAGGGGGGAAGTGGTGGAGGTGATAGGGGGGAAAGGGGAGGGGGAGTATTGTGAGATAGCCTAAAGGGGGGAGAAGGGGGTTTTGAGGAGATCAAGAAGGGGGAGGGGGGTTTGAGGAGACCAAAAATAGGTAAAAGAGGCAGAAAGGTAGGGGTAATATGGGAGTATGTAAAAGAAAATATTTGTTATTTTTATTAACATTATTTTGTTTTTTTTACAGAATATTATTAAAAAATATTTTAACGTTCAAGCTGAATCAAAATTATATTTGGTGCATGTTTATAATTTTTATTTTTATTTTTGGTAAAAAAATTTCTGATACAATTTTTTTTTTGGTTTAATTTTTGATTATCATTTTTTTATCATTTTTTCAAGGACTTTAGTTGGTATATCTAACACCAAATAACTTTAAAATTCATTTTTTTGGAAAATAATTTTACTGATGTTTGTTTTTATTTTTTTTTGTTTCAATTTTTTTTTCAAGGAAAGTTTTAGTAATTGATTTCTTTTCAAAATACAATTATTTGGATTAATTTTTATCAATAAAATTCTTAAGGTTGAATAAAAAAACTAAATTTTGTGAGTTTTATTTTTTTGCCATTTTATTTTTTTGGTTTTTTGACACAATTTTTTTTTCAGAGAAAAAAATGTCTATTTTTTCAGAATCACCTATTACTTTTCTATCATCTTCCTATTTATCATCTTTATCACCTTTTTCAAATTCAACTTCATTCCAATCATCATCTAAAATATCAAAAAAAATAATGATGTTTTAAGTCAGCAGAATATAAGAGATTTAAAAAAGAAAATTTATTTTTATTGTTTATTTGCCCATATATCTAATATCAAGTACTATAAAACTAGAATGGAGAAAAAAAATTCTTATCCAATTGAGTTACCAGAAGATTTAAAATATTTAACTGAATCAGGAGATGATGAAATTAAAGAAGTTATCAATAATTCTTTTAAACCTCAATTTATTTATGAAACTCATTCTTTTAATGGTTCAAAAGATGAAACTTTTAAATGACTATCCAATCACATAATAAAACTATATCAAATGGCTTTGGTTTGTTTTACAATAAGGAATATGAATTTGTTGGGTGGTATTATGATTGGATTTGGTTGGAGACCAGGATTTGTTAAAGGCTATTCTCTTGGTATTTCTGATAATATATTTTTCATTCTTAAAATCATGTCACTCATTCTATTTCCATAGGCATCTACTCTCTACTTAAAAAATTATCTAAAACTGAAAAAGATGACAATATTTGCTTATGGGACACCTTACCTTCTTTTAATACTTTTCTTGCACTTTGCCTCAAAAAAACTCTGCAATAAAGCTTTCAAAAAGAATCATCAACTTGCTACCAAAGTTTGAATACCAAATTGGTGTGAACCAGAATGAGAAGAAATTAGAAACCAATATCTTTTATTTTCAAATTTTATTATTACTCATTCAGGATTTCACAATAAAATTCATATTGATAGGAATGATGCCAATTATCTTACTTTTGGAATTTTCTCATATATCAATCCAATAACTGGCCAACCAATATCATCTCCAGCTAAAATCAAAGGACATGGCTTATAGTTTCCAGACCCTCAGTGCATGATTGATTTTGTATGGGAAATGGTGTGATTGAAAAAATTTGGAACTCTTCTCAGGATCATCATTAAACAACCAAAGCTTCACCTGGCTCACAATCTTGTCAAGAGTTCACAAACTTTGGATGTTCATTTCAAATAAGTCAAAAATTAATCCACTGAATAAAATAAAAAAACTTTATGTAGATCAAAAAAGTATGGGGATGAGTAGATTCAACAAATATTTTTTATTTTTCATAATTTTTTTATAAATAGTTCTTATATTTTAAATTCCTAAAATAAAGTAATGGGCCAACAACCCTGTGTTGTATAAATTGGAAACATGGCAACATTTATTTGTTTCATGAGTTTCCTTGGCCTACACTTGTGGAAAGTCCCAAACATTTGTTTCTAGATTTTATCCACATTATGGCTAGAGGAATTTTAATTACTTTAAAACTAGGGATATTGATATATATTAGTTGTTTATATATTAATTTATGTAATTATATTAATTTTTGGTGATTCCCACCCCTTACTTCAATAAAATTCAGGGGTGGGTATTGCAAAATTTTCAAATCTGACATGTAAAAATTTTGGTGATACCCACCTCTTACTTCAATAAAACTCAGGGGTGGTATTGCCAAAGTTTCAAATATGACTTGAAAAATTTTTGACTTAAAATTTTGGTGATACATGTCCCTTACTTCAATAAAATTCAGGGGGGAGTATTGCCAAAATTTCTTATAAGACTTGAAAAATTCTTGACTTGAAAGAATTTTGGTGATAAACATAAAATGCAGGGGGTAATAATGCCAAATTTTCACAAGACTTTCAAGATTCTTTGCTTGAAATAATTTTGGTGATACCCACCCCTTACTTCAAAAAAATGCAGGGGAAGGGATTGGCAAATTTTCAAATGAGACAAAAAAATTTTATTTAAAAAAGAACTTTTATAATTAAAATACAAAAATTCAACTAATGATGGTCAGAGTAATGAATTACAGGAAATTATTGTAAAATATTATGTACAAATAATTATGAATAGTTGAAGTATGAAAGAAATAAAACACACTAGTCATTCAAAAATTTCATTAGAAATTCAATTTCCTCATAAGATTTATTGGCTTTAACACATTCCATTAAAAAAAATTTCTTCTTTGAATTTTCTTTGAGATCATGCTTAAATTTCATCTGTTCCATTAAGTTTTGATGCTTGAGTGTTTTCTCCTCTTTCTATTATTTTTCAATAATAAGAGTTAGCTTGAATTTCTTCTCCTCCAAGTCTTGTGCCCTATCATCCTTCCATAAAGAGAGGTTGTACTTCCTCTCCTCCAAGTCTTGTGCCCTATCATCCCTCCTTAAAGAGAGCTTGTATTTTTGCTTTTTCAAAATTTATAGTCTCTTTAGCAACTTCCACTTGTTCTAGAGTGATAAGAAATATTAACAAAAAGTAGAAGAAAAGTAGAGTAAATTATTAAGAGGTATGGTATTACTTACCAGAATCAGGTTTCTCTAAAAATTCTTCAATAGAAAAAAAAGTAGTTTGAGATGAAGTATCACTTTTTCTTATTCTTTGAGAGTGGAAATTTAGACTACTTGAAGCCCTTTGCTTTTTGTTCAAGGTCACATTTTCCTCATAATCATTTTTTCAGGCTTCTGGACTCAGTTGATTGTGGCTCCTCCTTTTGTTCTTCAGCCTTTTAAGAAATAAGAAAATGTAAATAAAAAAAAGAATTGGAGAGATAAAAGAAAAAAAGCATACTTGAGTTAGCTCAGGTTGATTTATATTGCCATAAGGATCTATTGAAAAGATGTCTTGATTTGTGGAAGTTAAATGAGGGGAGGCTTGAGTAGAAGAAGAAAGAAAAAGATTTCTTTTGACATAATAGGGGGTGTCAGTTCTGGCAAATCCGCACTTAAATAAGTGCGGATTTCCAAAACACACTAGCCCCAATACTGGTGGATTTCAAAATGAAATAAGTCACTTATTTCACTCAAATCCGCACTTTCTCAACCAAAAGTGCTGATTTCACCATCAAGTCCCATTTCACTGATTTGTCAGCATCATCCCATTCATACGCAGCACTCCGCAGCATAACACTTCATAACTCAAAACATCGTACATCACTTACATCTTAATATCATATCATATAAGAGTCATGCCTTCCTCACTTTCAAATCATGATAAATTACATAAAGCAATGACTTTCATGGCGCTTGAACTGCTCTTGGACTCTGATTCCGATTCTGATCTAGAAGAAGATTTTGTCATTTTATCAAAAATGGCCAGGAAACGTTACCTTCTTCCCAGAAAGCCTCAAGTACTTCATACCCCCAAGTACACCATCCAAACACTTCTTAACCTATCTACACCCAGTTTTAGACAGCTGTTCAGGACTTCTCAGGAATGTTTCCTTAAATTGCTTGAGCTTATTCAGGATCATCCCATATTTCACAATAATTCTCAAAAAGAACAACAACATCCTTCAATTCAATTGGCCATCACACTATGTCGTTTGGGTTCAAATGGTAATGGAGCCGCTTTGAAACGTTTAGAAAATGTCTTTGATTTAGGGTATGGTTCAGTTAACACTTATACCAAACAATGTATCACTGCCATCAACTCCTTGGAATCTCAACTTCTCACCTGGCCAACAAAAGAAGAGCGACTTGAATCATCTCAGGTTATGCAAGCAGAGGGCTTTCCAGGATGTATTGGTTTTGTTGATGGTACTACTATTCCTTTGAGCCAGAAACCTGCTCAAGGTGGAAACAATTACTTTGACCGTAAAAAGAGGTAGATTATTTTTAACTCCTTTCATCCTCCTTGAAGCTAACACAAACAAATATATCTTCTTTATAGATATTCAATTAATGTTCAGCTTATATGTGACGTAAACAAAAAATTTATATCATTCTTTGCTGGCTATCCTGGCTCATGTCATGACTCCTACGTCTTCCAAAGAATGCATATTTCAAATGAACCTGAAAAATTCTTTGATGAAAATCAGTATCTTCTTGCAGATTCTGCTTATGTGAATGGAAAGTATGTACTTCCTGCTTTTCGGGGAGCAGCTTCAGAAGACAGTCAAAATGCCAAATTCAACAATCATTTGGCAAAGTCAAGAGTCCGTATTGAACATTCTATTGGAATCTTGAAAGGCCGTTTTTCTAGTTTAAGGGAATTAAGAAGTCCTCTTAGAAATAAATCTGAAATGGAGGCGGTGATCAACTGGATTCTGTGTTGCACTATACTTCATAACCTACTTGCTGACCTCAAAGATCAATGGTTAGAGCTGTATGAAGATGAACAAGTTGATTCACCTCCGACTATATCCAACACTTCTATTTCTCAATCAACTAGTATAAGGGCGAAAATCCTTCCAATAACACTCCAACATTTTTCAACGCAATTTTAATTTTTTTCTCTTTCTCTTCAAATTATCAATTTGCATGTATTATTCACTGAGAATGGTAAATTTTTTTGCATATTTTTTTGGTTTTTGAATTTGCTGTTAAAGTCTTATTTTTTTTCTCTCTGTGTTTTCTTTCATCAACTCAACATGAAATCGCATATTTTCAGCAAACACCACGCAATATAGGGGGAGGACTTGCTAGCAAGTCCGCAACTTGAAGTCAGATGGAAATCAGATGGAACTCAGACTGAAGTAATACTGAACTTTCACTTGAAGTATCACACAAATAACAATGGATCTATATTGAAAACATAGTGAAAGTGTGAGGATAACTGAATGGAAGCCAGAAAAAATCATTCCATGAGTCTACTCAATGCAAAGTATTTTTTGAAACAGCTTATTAAAATAATACTTTATTAAATTAATTTGATCAATAAAAATTGATTGACAATATTGCAATTCTTAAATACAATAATTTTATTAAAAAATTTCAGATTACATATAAAAAAAATCAGTGACTTTTTCTATTACTTACAACTGTTTTTACAGAATTGAAAACTATGTTTCAGCTAATATTTTATGGAAGTGAACTCTGTTCTTCGCCCGAAGAACAGAGTTCATCCTCCTATTTTCACACTCTGTTTGCACCAATCTCCATCCCTTTCAATTCTATCAACACATGCTTGTCTTCCCTTCCCATGCCTTTCGCTATCCTCCCAGCCCCATTGTATGCCATCCTCTTTTGATCCCCATTTCACCCCTCTCAACCTCTCCCAGACCCTTTTCTTCATTTAAAATGCCTCGGAACCCTTAATCTTCCCTTCCAACTCTTTCCCAACCTTTTCGCTACCCCATACACCCTTCCTCACCCCTCTCTCCAGCATTTCCAGCCCTTGTAGCCCCATTTGTGTTCACATGAGCTTCAAGGTGTGTTCAAAGTAAATTCAATACTTCTTCATGATGGTTTCATCACTTCCTCAATGTGTGCTCAAAAAGATATGAATTAGGGTTCAAGGTTGCGGACTTGCTAGCAAGTCCGCCCCCCATATTGCGTGGTGAAACGCATATTTTTTCAGTCACTCTCTTTTTTTTCTTCACTCATATCCGTTTTCTCCTCTCTTCCTACATCACTCAATCAATTTCACTTATATTTCTTTTTTCTCAACTCATCTCTCCAGGTAAGTCATTTTATTCTTTTTACTTAATTTTTTGCTAATTTTTTGCTAATTTTTTTTTTTTTTTTTTGGTTTTTTGGTTTTTTTTTTTTTTGTTTTTTTTTTTGTAAGTGGTTGTTTTTAAATTTATAGGTAAAATTAACCCTTTTTTTTTCTCTCTCTTTCTCTCCCTCTTTTCTCTCTTTATCCCCCCTTGGCCTGGTCTTTTTCCCACCTTTACCCTCTCCTTGGAATGGATACATCCCCCTTTTCCCCCCTTTGGCTGCCTTATTCCCCCCTCCTTGGCTCACTCTAACCTCCCTTTTCTCCCTCTTTGGTCTCATCTCTCCCTTTCTCCCCCTTCTTGGTCTCCTCATATCTTCCCCTCATTCCACTCCACCCCCCACCAAATCCCCCAAATCCTCCCACCAAATCCCCACCAAACCCGCCTCTAACCCCCCCTCCAAACCCCCCCTCCAAACCCCCCTCCTATCCCCCTCAAAACTCCCCCAAATCCTCCCTCATATCCCTCCTACCCCCCCTTAACCTTCACTTAACGATTCTTTAACGAATCGTTAAGTTATTGAACGATTGCAGCTAATCGTTCATTAACTTGACGATTCATTAGCGAATCATTAAGTTAATGAACGATTAGCAGCTATCGTTCATTAACTTAACGATTCGCTAACGAATCGTTAAGTAAGTTGGAGGAGAGGTTAGGGGGGTTTAGAGGGACGTATTGGGGGGGTTTCAAGGGGGATTTGGAGGGGGGTTAGAGGGGGTTTGGAGGGGGTGAAAGGAGGTGGATTGAAGGGGGTGTTTAGGGGGGTTGCAGGGGGTTTGGAGGGTGATTTGCAGGGGGTTTGGAGGGGGATTTGGAGGGGGGTTTGGAGGGGATTTGGAGGTGGTTTTGAAGGGGGGATTTGGGGGATTTGGAGGGGGGATTTGGGGGATTTGGTGGGGGGTGGAGGGGGGTGGAGGGGGGGTTTTCCTAGGGTTTTTGGGAGGTGGGAGAGGGCTTTGGAGAGGGGAATTTAGGGGAATGGGGAAGTGTTATAAAAAATTTAACAGTTTATTGATTTTTTTTTTTGTTTTTTGATTTTTTTTTTAATTTTAGAGAAAAATATTCATTAAGTTCAAGTGAAATAAAAAAAATTCTCATTAGTCTTTTGAGGAATTTTTATTTTTTAATTTAAATTAAGTGAGTTTTTTTTAATGTATAATTTTGGGTGTTTGAAAAGTAACAAATTTTTAAGTAGAAAAATACATGACTTTAACTTCAGATTCCCCACTTACCTCACTCTCATCATCTTTAAATTCAGCTTCTTTTCAATCATCATCTAAAACATTGTCAAAAAATGAACAGTATCGAAATAAAAGAAATTATAAAATAAAAATTCACTTGGATCAATTATTTGGCCATATTTCAAAAATCAAGTACTATAAAACTAAAGTTGAAAGAAAAAAAAAATATTCGAAAACGTTACCTGAAAATATACATTATTTAACTGAAACTGGAGGTGATGAAGTTAAAGCTGTTATTAATAATACTTTCAAACCTCAATTTATTTACGAAAACCATTCTTTTAATGGTTTAAAAGATGATTCATTTAATCAACTCTGCGATCTCATCATAACACTCTATCAAATGGCTTTGGTTCGCTTATCTTTAAGGAATAAGAATTTGTTGGGTGGAATCATGATTGGAATTGGATGGAGACCAGGATTTGTTAAAGGTTTTTAATGAGCTTGTTGAAGTATTACCACGTTTTAATAGATGGTTCAAGTTCATTGAAGTTGAGGCTCGACGCTTTAGTTTGGAGTTTGAACAAGAGGCTTCAGGAAGTTCTTCTAAAGCAGCTTCTAAAGAGGTATTCACATTTCCAGAATTGAGATAATTTAATGGAGATTGAGTTTGAGTAGGAGGAGACTAGAAAGAAAGAGAAATTCAGAGAAGAATTGAAGAAAAAACAAAAAGTAAACATACATTTAAATTTTGGGCCTCTGAGGATTCAGATCTTCTGCGATATAATTGTTCTGCTTGATAGTTGGGATCATCTTCAGCTGAACTATGGTTAGAAGGTGGAGGGGATTGATCTTCTTCAAGTAAAGGTGTGTTGGGAGGATTATAGGAAGGTTTGGATCCAGAAGGTATATGCTTAGTAGTATTGTGTAGAAACCAAGGGTTTACATCAACTCGGGTGCCAAAAAGATTATCCATTTCCTCATAGAAAGGACACATGACATTGAGCTTTTCGGAAACAGTAGTAATTCCAATCTCCAAATCATCATCGTCAATACCAAAGCCAGTTTCATTTACAGCATGATGAGTCTTTTTATATTTTGAATGGTAACTCTTAAATCTCTCCTTCATTTGTTTAGGATTGATATCGATTCTCCCCCTTGTTTTCTTCCTTACTTCATTGGCCATCAACAAGTAGCCATTAACCTTTGAAGAAGGTGGACGTCCAATACGAGTGGACTTTTCACATCCAAAACATGCTTCAAAATTTGATTTTATTTTAAGGAAGTTGATTATGATGAGATAATCATCCTTTTTAAGCTGACCTGAACCTGCCTTTGATTTTTCAGGTGTAGGGCTTGCTTTACGAGGAGACTTTTGTGACGAAGCAGATTTTTGAGTTACCTTTTGAGATTTGGAATGTCTGGGAGGCATTATGAAACTGGCACATAACAAGAAAAAAGATTAAAAAGTAGAAGAAATAAGTAAAAAAGAATGTAAACATGCCTGGTCAAAATATTGAAAATGTCAGGAAGGGGTGTGTGCCAAGGATTGATGGGTAGGTAGCGAGGAAGGTCAGTGTGTCACATGTTACAGGGATGGGGTAAGAAAGGAAGGGATGTTTTGTGGCCAAAATGTGGTTGTGAAAAAAAACGGGAAAAAAGTGCTGATTTGAGGTCATAACTGACACCCTTTTTTGAAATAAGTGACTTTTTTGCAAAATTTAAGTGCTGATTTGGTTTGAAATCCGCACTTAATTTAAGTGCGGATTTGCCAGAACTGACACCCCCTAATGTTTGGAGATAGTATCTTCACCATCCAACATGTTTGCAGGATTAACATCAGCTCACTCTCCAAAAATAGCATCCATCTCTTTAAAGTAAGAAAATAAAGATTCAAGTTTATCATCTATGGATTTTATGCCCTTACTTATATTGATGTCAGTAATACCAAAACCAGTGGAAGATGAAAGAGTCTTTGCCTTCTTTTATTTGGCTCAGTAATTCTTTAAACATTCAGACATCTGTTTATGTGAAAGATATATCCTTCCCTTGGTCTTATTCCGTAATTCATTCCCCATTAGTATATAAACATTAACTTTTGATGCAAGTGGCCATCCTACTTTAGTTGCATTTTCAGCACCAAAACAAGAATCATAGTTAGATTTAGTTTTCAGCCAATTGATAAGAATGAGATGATCATTTTTTTTAATTGAACAGTATTTGATATCTCAGCTGAGTGGGGGAAAGAGGGAGTAGTGCAATTTGAAGAACTGGGGGAAGGCTGCCTTTGAGAAGATCTATGATGACGGGGCATGTTAAGATAATTGAAGATGAAAAGGAGCAAAAACAAGCAGATGAGATAGTGAGGTGTTATGAATGGAGAGAATAGACAGGATGAGATGAGAATGGGATTGTGCAGCAAGGTAGAAGGAATATCCAGAGAGTAGTCAAAGATGTGGTTATGAATGAAAGTGTAGGCCAGGATGTGGTTATGAAAAATTGAGTAGAAAAATGTCAGACAAGAGGTCAACTTTGACATGTAAAATGTCTAAGGGCATCTACCATCGTGTTGGTAAAAAATAAGTATATAATTGCACGTTACTTGGGTCATTTCATAATGAATTGCCATAGTCAACCACCCTATGCAGTATCTTTTACTATTCACTCCATTTAGTTAATATTCAACCATTGTCTTTTGGCTCCTATTCATTAAAACTCAATTATTTTTTTCCTTCTCATGGCTTTTAACATAGTTGATGAATTACTTGAAATGTACATGTAAATATCAATTCCATATTTTTAAGTGTATACATAAATTTATGGTTTTCTGGCATTGTTTAATAACATATGATGAAATAAAAATTTTGGCATTATATATAATTTAACGAAGAAAAGATTGAAGTGGAAGAAAAAAATCCATGTGTTTGTCAGTTGACGAGGAGTAGCATAGCCGACGAGTTTTTTTGCAGCCAATGAGAACACCAAAAAAAAGGAAAACCTAAGCCGCACTGGTAAAGTTCTTTCACATGAAAAAAGAGTAATTTTCACCACAAAAAAGTAGTGTAATGAAGTATATATAAGTGATATTTGGTTTTAATAGTGAGTAAAGTGGCTTGGAATGAAAATTGTAAAAAACGAGGAGCTGGGAAGGAGGCAAGTAAGTGATTGGCAAGTGGAATACAAAATCAAAAAAAATTGGCAGACAGGGGGGTGACTTAATGATGCGAAGTAAGTATCTGTAAGTATATATACTTACTTTTACCCAATATTTACAGAAATGAATAGTTAATGAGGGGTGATAATGCAATGGTGAATGAATATACCCTCAATTATTGGTAAAGTATTCATACCAACCCAAGTTACAGACACGGTGGTAGATGCCCTAATAACCCAATTATTAGCAAAAATAATTTCAGAAGATAATTGGGGTATAAGGATTTTTATCTGCAATTAATTTAATTGCAGATGGTCAACTTTGATACCCCCTAATAGGGGGTGCCAGAGTTATAAATCTGATATTATTTGAATGGTGTTTCACAACACAAAAATGAAGCCACGAAATTGGCTTTAATTATCAGTAAAAAGGTGTTTTTAGGGAAAGTTATTCCATATATTAAATAAAGTTTATGACTGATTTAGTGAAAAAAGAAGGATTTTGAAATGGAAGATTTCTAACTTTGACGCCCCCTAATTACTGTATTTAGCTAGTGAGGTTGTCATCAGATGATTATTCCAATTTTTTTCTAAAAAAAAGATACTCAGTGTAACTCACCAGAAAAAGAAATGTGGATACCTGATAGCAGGTGTCAATCACTATCCTTGGCTTAAGCCAGCTTTAGCCAAGCTGTAAAACTTCTGTGAAGCCCACACATTGAAGACTGAACACATTAGTTTGAACGGCATCAAATAAGAGTTTGTTTTAAATCACAAATACATTTACAAATTTCTGTTTGCTAGAAGGTGTCAAATGGGTTTTTGGGATGGCTTCCACTTTCGGTTTTTGTTCAACTGTAAAGAGCGCCAACCCAGCACAGTACTTCACCAAAGGGTACAACTTTTTGTTGCTGGCTTATCTGTCATTATCCTTTATATAAGCTGCAAAAAACTTTTTTATGGAGGCAAGAGAATCTAGGGAGATCAAATTGTAAGTGAATTTTAATACTTTTCCAGTAAAGTAATCATTTTATATTAAGCTCAAACTTTAAATTTTTTTCTTGCTTGGGAAGCTGCATTCTCAACTTTACTTAATGTTTCGTAAATCTTGGTTTTAGGAACAGTAAATGATATGGGAAACTGTTAAAAATAAAGAAATGGAAGGAAAAAATTAAGGAGTATAAGATGGAGAGACAAGTTAGTAATGTTGATGTCGCTTTGTCATTCAACTCAAATTTTACATTTTCTCTTCCTTGGGAAACTGCATTCTCAACTTCACTTAATGTTTTGTAAAGCATTGTTATATGAACAGTAAATGACATGGAAAACTTTTCAAAATAAAGAAATTGAAGGCAAAAATTAAGGAGTATAAGGTGGAGAGACAAGTGAATAATGTCAATATCACTTTTTCATTCAGACTCGAAGCCTCAAGGCTCCGTCTTTAATGAAACTGAAGGAGATAGTACAAAGGATGCAGCACATATCAAAATTAAAATGAAATATAAATTGATAGCGGTGCAAAGTTCTGTACCCAACGTAAAGCGTCAAAAAAGACCTGGTGTCTTTACTGCCCAATTGTATTTTTTGATACTAAATGTGTTTTACTTTTGTTCAGTAAAGCTACATGTAACATAATTATAAAAAAATTTCTGCATTGGCAGAATCTTGAACTTGTATCACTACAGCACATGTTTGTTTTGTCATGGGGCGCAACAATTACGCAACAGTTGTGCAACAGGTGCAAAACAATTGTTTTTTGCACTTAAGACCCACCTAAGACCTTTAAGTGCCAAAAGTAATTATTACATAACTGTTGCATAATCGTTGTGCCATTGTTGCGCCCCAAGACGAAACAAATATTTATTGTAGTGTATATCGGAATTGAATTATTATTATCGTTATTTTTTTTTGATGCGACCGGTGTGAAATGAACATTTCCAATTCAGTTTGTGGTGTGTTCTTATACCGACCATCTTTCTAATAAAAGAATCAATCTATGAGTGCTAAAAAATAGCAAGATCCTAATGGCAAATTACGTATTGTTGTCAAGAACTCGATGAAAGTTTAAAAAACAATATGAAAATGTAAAAGTCTTTCCGCTTTTAGTTTCCCAAATATTCCTCTTCAGGAGTAAATCTAATCAATCTTGCATTGAATAAATACTTTCCATTCATTTTGCTCACTTCTCATCCTAACTTGCATTTTATCTATATCAGTTGGCTTTTGTTTAATAAATAAATCTTGTTTTAGTTACAAGATAGGAGATTTCTGGTGAGAGTCAGTGGGCCTCAATTTTAGTTTTATGAATAAACTTTGTCGGTTACAAAATAGACAATTGTTGACGAGAGTCAGTGCGCCAATCTAAACTCAATTTCAACGGTGTGTAACAAGAATCATAACGTAAGCGGGAATAAGACCGGATATTCTGATAAGAAATCAAAAGGATTAGTGTGATTTAATTAATGGGCAACAAACAGATGTGTCAAGCTTACAGCAAGTTCGAATAAGCATGCGGTTGTCTTGCCTCCCACCTCCGCCAAAATCATGATTTTTGATTAGCAGGCCTATGATTGTGGCAGTGGATGAGAGGTAAGGAAACCGTATTTATTTTCGGAATAGTTGCATATGGTTATAATTGCCATCTATAAACTCATTCCCAACATTGAACAGTGCTACACACCACTTGTCCTTCATATAGGTTAATGTGCTTTGTAAATCTATAATATGATACACCACGAAAAAACAGCCAGCACCTGCTAGCAGGTGCCAACCCCTCAATCCATTTGTGATTCAAGCATAACTAAGATTTGATACCGCGCGAGCTGGTATGTTCAGTGCTCAGTGCACATTCTTCTCAGAAGAATTACAGCTAAGTAGGGATTGGCACCTGCTATCAGGTGCCCACATTTTTTTTCTGGTGATAAAGACGAAAAAGTAATAAATAATATCTGTGATGAATGAGTAAAAATCATCTTTTAAATCCTGGCAATATTCAAAACAGTAAACTCTCTCTAGACTTCTATGAAACTATCTAACTATTGTCTTTTAAATTGGATTTACTTTTTTTAGAAATGTTTTCCTTTTATGCATTTTTTTTTCGGGAAGCCAATAAACGAGGTTTTTTATCCGCACAAGCTGATTGGCTGGACTAAAAAATATAAAAAAATATAAAAAATAAAAAACTGAGCTCAAGATGTAGTTACTTGGAGAAAGCTTGCGGGTTTTCCGTCTCCCATCCCATGCCAAAATCATGGGTTTAACTCGCTTTTGGCGGGAGATGATAGGCCTGAAAATCGCAAGTTTTTTCGAAATAGTTGTCCATACTTTGAATTTTTTTTTTTTTTTGCTGATACAGTGAATTAGATCTTAAGGGTTTTCCGAGGGCTCTAATAAAACCTTCATACGAGTATTACATGCGCTTCCTATCTTAAACAAATTAAATTATGGAGCCGTTGAGAGTAGTTATAAAATCAGAAAACCAAATAATTTTTCAAAACAATTCATATGATACTATGTTTTTAAGAAGTACATATGATGATTTGTATTTGAAGAGTTGGCGGTGAAAAATCACTAGCTCTCAGGGTGGAATCTTCATCTTTTATTGTCGAAATAGAGAATTAGAAAAGGCAGATGAAAGAGAAAATAAAATAAGATGTAAGCTATTTTCCATTTGGGAGGGTTTCTCCTCAGTGATCTGACAAACACAGTTAGACGATAATAATATTCTAGCAACCATGATACACTCAATATGCTTGAACATCGAAAGGAATCACTATTTTTATTTTTCATCTCGTACAAGGGTTATTCTTTCGAAAATTTTAATCTTTTAATTTCAGATCATTAGTAACTATTTACTTGCAAGAAAAAGAGTCTTTTCAAGTCAGAGAGTCCTCAGATTCATGGTTTCAATGAAAAGAGAACATAATTGATATATGGCAGTATGTCAGTTCTACATCTCCAAGACTCCGGAGGCGTTTTTGGACGAAAACCACCCAGCACTCCTGGCGATACCTTGAATATACCCACCCAGCGGTTTAATTAGAGTTCTCATCAACACGCTAGCCATATACTTTTTCAACCCAGGATTGGAAAATATTCGGCATAATTTTCAAAATATTTACTCTTTTAGTAAAGAAACCTGCGCAAGTACCCTTATAGCTGTGATGTAAGCCAATCTTCTAAGTCAGCAACATCTTGATTCAAACTGCCACCCAGCATTGTTCAATGCGGGCCGGGGATCTTCAAATAACCCCGAACAGTTTTGGATTGTTTTAAATAGCTGTTTCTAAGATCTTTCTGGAAAGTTTTCTTATTGAGATGTTTAACTTTGGACTATATTGCAGTTGATTGAAAGAGAATTTATATTGAGCTAATAAGAAATGATGGGTTCACGATCATTAATTGCGCACAGTTTCATTGGTCAGGAAATGCGTCATAGTTACATAAATTAATTTACATGTGCTAAGTCTGTCGTCAAACTTTTCTCACATGTTACGCAAACTCCTGGTTTTGCAGTGCAATGTCTTTGGCTGTGTTACCAGGCATTAGTAGTGTTTAAAACTTATTCAAAACTAAATTAATTTATATTTTACTCTGGAGCTTGACACACTCTGGCCTTCTGGACTTTATAAAGCTCTTCACAATACTGCCAAAATCCACCTCCTAACTCTCTTCGATTTATAAAGACTCTTGAAATTCATACTGTTATCCCTTTTTTACCTTCAAATCAGCCACTATGTCTTCTCAAGCGTGGGTATCTTTATCTTCACCTTGCTCTGCGTTAGGCATGATTTATAACCTCTTTAAAAAATTTATTTACAATATTTTGCGTTTCTTCAATCCTTATATTACCAGACTTGATATTGAAAACATACAGGGCGATATTCTTTTGGGCCTCCCAAAACGAGTAGAATCATTTCAATTTTTTACTATTCATGATTCTATCGGTTTCCGCGAAATCTTGAGGAAAGATATTGTTCCTCTCATTACCTCAACAGCTGATGTCCAAAAAGCGGGAAATGATATTCAAGATGCGAAGCGCAATGATCCTAATGCTCTTTTGGAGCTCGTTTTAACTAATATTGCCTTTACTTCTTCTGGTCTTGAGGCCTTGGGAATTAATGTTGCTGATCATCCAGGCCAGAGTGGTACACCTGACTCGGCTTTTGTAAAGGGACAAGCGCAAGATGCACTCGATACACTGGGTGATCCATCTGCTAACTCACAATTGACAACTTGGGAACCAGTTTATCTTAACACCACCATACACGGCGTCTTTATCATTGCTGCTTCTCACCAACTTTCTTTGCAGAAACGCGTAGAACTGATTCGCAACATTTTAAGCGACAAAGCTACATTGGCCTTTGGGAAACATGGCCATGTGAGACCTGGGAATGAAGCAGGACATGAGCACTTTGGGTTTCAGGTGAAATTTCTAATTCCTGTGATTTATGTATCCAGATATTCCAATTTAACTGACGGGATCATTATCATTATTTCTCTCTGATTTAATAGGATGGAATTTCCCAACCTCTCATCAAGGGATTTTCCGATATTAGTTCTGACAATAAGGTTGGAGTTGTAGAGCCACAGGTTATCCTATCAGGACACGAACCTGGATTTCCCTCGGATGATGAAAATAAGAGTTGGAGCAAAGATGGCTCATTCTTGGCTTTTCGAAACCTTCAACAATTGGTCCCCGAATTTAATCAATTTCTTACAGATGTGGCTGTTGGCTCTGGAATTCCTGGACTGACCCCAGAATTCGTTGGGGCTAGAGTTGTTGGACGTTGGAAATCAGGTAGGGAGTTTACTAAGTATTTTAAATTTATTTTTTTTGTAAAAAATGACATCGAGTCTTTTTTTACACAGGAGCTCCAATCAGCCTTGCTCCTAACCAAGATGATCCAACTCTGGCAAAGTCAGGAGATTTTGATTTCTCTGATGCCGATGAATCGCTACAAAAAAGATGCCCTTATGTAGCACATATCAGGTTTGTTAAATATTTTATATATCAAATTTTTCCATGTTTTTATGTCTTATATTTAAATTTCATAATGTATGTTTTTATTTTTATTTAATTTTATTAATGAAACGAAATTATTTAGGAAAACAAATCCTCGCAATGGCCTTTCTTCTGATAGAGTCCTGCCTCATTTGATGATTAGAAGAGGTATACCCTACGGTAAGTCAATTTTATGAAATTTTTCACCATATCTAAGCTCAAAATCGTAATCTGTAATACTTATCATTTCACTTGTAGGTCCAGAGGTACATTTAGAAGAAAAAAATTCCAAAAAGACTATAAACGATAGGGGTCTTTTTAAAACAACTCGAATCTTTTAGATATAAAAATAAAACAGACGTCAATAAACGATCTGCCCTATTAAGTGGTCTTTGCCGCTGTTACCTTTTAGATATAAAAATAAAACAGACGTCAATAAACGATCTGCCCTATTAAGTGGTCTTTGCCGCTGTTACCTAAAGATAAAAATAATGAAATAATATTGAGCGAGATAAAAGACCTAATACATAAACAGAATAACAGCTAAATACAAAAGTCTAACCTTTTAGATATAAAAATAAAACAGACGTCAATAAACGATCTGCCCTATTAAGTGGTCTTTGCCGCTGTTACCTATGTACATGAATAAAATGGAAAATTAATAACAAGATAAGTGTTTACAAATAACTAGTCCTGACCTAAAGATAAAAATAATGAAATAATATTGAGCGAGATAAAAGACGGGCAAAAAGAAATGACAAGACCCAGTATTTAAGTTAGTGTCTCGCTCAATGAGGACAGGGATGAATGAATAGCATAAAATAAGAACAACATAGAAAAACGTGAGAAAAATAAGACGTGATGTGATCTCTATGGAGGTTGAGTCAATAACTACTCTTATAATTATAAAACGGATAAAAATAGAAAGAAAAACACAGTGAGTTAACTAGTTGTTCTTACACCCCTCCTTGCTATCAATCATACCGTTCAAACCAATTTTGTCTACAAATTTTCTGAATTTTTCCTTGCTAAGAGCCTTAGTAAAGACATCAGCAATCATATCAGTTGATGGCGTATATTGTAGGTCAATTTTTCCAGACATTATTTGCTCTCTAATCCAATGAAATTGGATTTCAACATGCTTAGTTCTAGCGTGAAACATGGGATTTTTGCACAAAGAAATACAACCTTGATTATCGGAAAATAATTTTGAGGAAGATTTACAGTCAAATCCAAGGTCATTAAAGAGAGTCTGCATCCAAATTGCCTCTTGCGCTGCATCAACTGTAGCTTTAGATTCAGCTTCAGTAGTGCTAAGGGCAACTGTAGGTTGTTTCTTGCAGCGCCAACTGATAGCAGTACCATTGATAATAAAAACATATCCAGTAGTTGAGCGTCGAGTAACTTGACAACCTGCCCAATCGGCATCAGCAAAACCAGTAGGAAGTGAATAACTGTAGTGACCCTCATTGATAAAAGGATCATCTGAATGAAAAGTAAGTGATAGATTGATACTACCTCGCAGATAGCGAAGGACCCTTTTGAATGCCAACCAATGTTTAATACCAGGAGCATTTAAGTATTGTGCTAGTTGACTGTTTATGAAGGCAATATCTGGTCTAGTTGCCTGAGTGATGTAATTTAATCGACCCACTGCTCGTCGATAATTGATGTTGAGTTGAGAGAATTGTTTTATTTCGTCTTCAGTTGCTGGTACCAGTTGAGTGTTCATTGTCATTGGAGTACTAGATGGCTTGCAATTTGACATGTCATAAGAAGTGAGTAAATCCTTAATCTCCTGATCTTGACAAAGAGATAAGGTACCGGTATTTCTATTTCTCGTAACCCTCATTCCCAAAATAAATTTTGCATCTCCAAGATCTTCCATATCAAACTTTGATTGAATGGCAACTTTGAACCAATCAATATCCTTACCAAAAATGGAAAGGTCATCAACATGCACATGGACGTAACAAGGATGAGTAGTACTTTCATGTATGAAGAGACAAGGATCCGCAGCTGAGGGATAAAAATTAAGGGAATAGAAGAAATTAATTAACTCTGTGTACCAACACCTAGAGGCCTGCTTTAAACCATAAAGTGAACGCTTTAACAATAAAACTGGATTTTTAAGATTGGGAGGCCTTTTCATGCCTAGAGGAATTTTCATATAAACGTCTTCGTCAGGTTTTCCATAGAGAAAAGCACCTTTGACATCCATCTGAATGAAATCCCAATCTTCTCGTGTTGCAAGACTGATGAGAACTCGTAATGTGGTGAGTCGTCCAGTTGGAGCAAAAGTCTCAAAATAATTTATTCCAGCTTTTTGTGAACAGCCTCGTGCACAAAGTCGAGCTTTATATTTTTGAATGTGACCATCTGCATCTCTTTTAATCTTAAAAACCCATATGGACCCTATCGTAGGAACATTTTCTGGTTGTTCAACAATATTCCAGACACTTTGATTTTCTATCATTTTCAACTCTTGACTAATGGCATCGAGCCAAAAATCACCATCACATCGATTAATTGCTTCAAAATAAGTAAGTGGATCTGATAATTGAATGTCGGGTACATCATCATGTGTTGCATGTGCACTAATAACGTTTGTAATTGATAAGTAGTTTTTGATTTCAAAGGCTGAATTCAGCTTCCTTGGTATTCTTTTCCGACCACCTTCAATAATGTTGGATGAGTCAATTGAAGAGCTAATATCGTTAGAAGCAATGTTGGGAGTTAATTGATAATCCCAAAATCTATTAATGGATTTTGGTTTTTCAATGGGGGGATCTTCAGATTCAGTCGAAGGTATGTGATTTGACGAATGATTATCAGAGGGAGTTAAAGGTATATTTTCAGAGAAATCAGATGTAATTGCGACAACATCTTCAGTAAAGATTTCTGACAATTGTGTTTCTGACGATAAGTCCTGAATAGGAAAAGACGTTTCATCAAAAATTACATTATGTGAGTATATTATCTTTTTATTATCAAGTCGAAGCAATCGATATGATGTCACATCTTCAGCATAGCCCAGAAAACAGCATTTTATTGAATTCGTATAAAATTTTCCTCCTCTTTTTGACTTGTCAATGAGTGCATAAGCAGCACATCCAAAAACTTTAAGATGATCGTATTTTGCATCCTTGCCAAACCTCACTTTAAATGGTGTATCAAAACTCAATGAAGCCGATGGTAATCTGTTCTCAAGATAGACTGCAGTGTTGACTGCTTCGCCCCAGAACTCAATCGGCATTTTTGCATGAAAAAGTAAAGATTTAGCCATTTCGGTGGTAATTCTGTTGCCACGTTCCGCAATAGGATTTTGCTGTGGCGTATAAGGAGAAGTAACAATCATTTTAAAGCCATCTTTGACACTTAAATCTTTGAAATCTTTATTTATGAATTCGCTTCCACCATCACACACGAAATTGCCAATTTTAAGATTTGATAAATTCTCTATTTGAGTTTTAAATTGCAAAAATGCTTTGAAAGTATCAGATTTATTAGATAAAAGGAATACAAAGCGATAAGAAGAATAAGAATCTGTAATTTTGAAATAATAATTGGCTCCTCCGTAAGTTGCAGGAGTAATTTTGCCACTTAAATCACAATGTAAGAATTCTAGAAAGCGAGTTCCTCTTGGGACAGTTCCTAAAAATGGACTATGATGGTGCTTGGCATTCACACAGGGCTCACAGAAATTAAAATCATCGCATAATTTAAACCCTATTTTAGACTGAATTTTATCAAGATATTGGGAATTCGAATGTCCTAATCTGAAGTGCCAAAGCATTTTTGAGTTTGAAGCGTAAAGAGATTTGAAAACGGGAACATGGTGCTCACCAAAATTGGCATTCAACACTACAAGTCCTTCAGAGTCATCCCATTTGCCATCAAGAATAATTTCGTTCGACCTTGTGATTGTTAATTCTCCATTAGAATTCATGTGTTGATCACAACCATGTGAGATAAACGGGCCGATTCCAATAAGGTTTTGGCTGATTTCAGGAACATGCAAGCAGTCAGTCAAAGTTATGACTTCCCTCGGTGTGACAAGGTTGACCGAACCCTTTCCCGAGCTATAAATTATGGTGCCATTACCAAGCTTGATTGGACGACGGAAGCGAGAGTATGTTTTAAAATTTGACCGTTTCTTGATCATATGAACAGTTGCTCCGCTGTCAAAAATGAGCATTTTCGAAGAAGTATTTGAAATATTTGCTTTGAAAATTTTTGCAGGTCCACAGCTGATACTTGCATGTACTTCTTCGCTAGCTTTGGAACTATTAGCAGTTACTCGATTTTTACGTTTTTCCGGATGCAATTGAAAACAATCCTCTTCAGAATGTTTCGCTTTCGGATTATGTTTTCCGTCTCGACAAAATTCCCACTTTAGTTTTTGATTAGATTTTGTTTTATTTATCAAGGCGGAATGAGATGATGTGGAATTCTCTGATTCAATTTCAGAAGAAAGACGGGCCAATCGTGAGAGTAGATTAGAAACGGAAAGATGGGTTTGAGTCACTTCACAAGCATGTAGAATCAATGCCTTATGGGTTGAGTAACATTCTGGCAATTGTCTCAATAATCGATGTGCTTCATTTTCACTTTCAACTGAGACACCAACAGACCCCAGCTCATTAATTCTGGTTCGTAGATCATTCACGAAGCTCATAAGATTGCCTTCTTGGCATTTGACATCGTGATATCGGGCAAATATCGAGGCACGGTTTGACGCATCGGCTGCAGCATATTGGTTGCTCAGCTTTGTCCAGATTTGCCAAGGCTTGTCCATATCATCATCAGTCACAAAAGCAGCAATATTGGCGGCGTCAAGTTTTGAAATGAGAATGTTTGTTGCCTTGTCGGCTCTCTTTTGAAAATCTAACTTAAGACTTTGGGCAGCGTCTTCCGGCGGCGGTTGTTCAAGACCAAATACAAGGTTTTTGAGATCCTGATAAGTGAGCAGGGCTCTCATTCTTATCCTCCATTCATGGAAATTTCCGACACTCAGTACAGGAATATTTCTGAGGGTATCGCCAGAGGAATCATTATTTGAGTCCATTTTCAATGGTGATGAAGGACGGGCAGTATTAAAACTTGTTGACGAGTAATCAGATTCGTTCGTTGAAGCTGGAGATGGGATTGTAAATATATCGTTTGATGACATTCACAAGGACACTGGGCCCATAACCTAAAACAACTCGAATCTTTTAGATATAAAAATAAAACAGACGTCAATAAACGATCTGCCCTATTAAGTGGTCTTTGCCGCTGTTACCTTTTAGATATAAAAATAAAACAGACGTCAATAAACGATCTGCCCTATTAAGTGGTCTTTGCCGCTGTTACCTAAAGATAAAAATAATGAAATAATATTGAGCGAGATAAAAGACCTAATACATAAACAGAATAACAGCTAAATACAAAAGTCTAACCTTTTAGATATAAAAATAAAACAGACGTCAATAAACGATCTGCCCTATTAAGTGGTCTTTGCCGCTGTTACCTATGTACATGAATAAAATGGAAAATTAATAACAAGATAAGTGTTTACAAATAACTAGTCCTGACCTAAAGATAAAAATAATGAAATAATATTGAGCGAGATAAAAGACGGGCAAAAAGAAATGACAAGACCCAGTATTTAAGTTAGTGTCTCGCTCAATGAGGACAGGGATGAATGAATAGCATAAAATAAGAACAACATAGAAAAACGTGAGAAAAATAAGACGTGATGTGATCTCTATGGAGGTTGAGTCAATAACTACTCTTATAATTATAAAACGGATAAAAATAGAAAGAAAAACACAGTGAGTTAACTAGTTGTTCTTACACTTTTGTTTGTCTCTTATCAATCTAGTATAACCAGCGGATTTCAATTTGTTCAACAGGTTGTCAATTTTCTTTAACCTTAATAGAAATCTATGCTCTCAATATATTTCTAAACAAATTATTTTTAAAGCTTTGGTGCAACAGCAATACATTCCCACCCAATGCAGCCAAAATCTCAAACCCTGGGCCCGATCTACTTATTGGTGCTACTCCTAGTGCCGGGCCAAGAACCTCACAAAATATTGTACCTCGAGTAAGGCTGCGTCGAAATACTTTTTGGGGCACTTATTTTCCTTTCATCCACCCACTTCAATCTTTGTAACTTTTTTTAAAAGTTTTTTGCTCTATAATTGACGAATTTTATCTGTCTCTTTTTTGTGCTAATCAGGGGGGAAATGGAAATACTGACCCAAACAATTTGGTAACGGCTCCAATTGAATTTATCGTTCCACGAGGGTAAGTCATTCATTTTAATAATCAAAATGAAGATTTCAGTAATTCAATTCTAACCATTTACATAATTTTTTTATATGTGTGCGCTGTTTTGTTGCAGAGGTGCATATTTGTTTTCGCCCTCCATCAGCAGTTTGAAGAATAAACTAAGTCACGTTTAGTGGTGCTAAACATTCAGGTAAACTGATTGTATGTACGAGGGCTTTCGAGACATCTCGGTGTTTTTCTTTGTCATAGTTTTGAGATTAAAGAAATGGTTGGTCTCAACAAAGAAAACGGGCTTTTGCATATTAAGTTTCAAGATTCATTGTATTGAGCGCTAGAATAAATTTAAGCTAGTGTATCCAGTCTGCTTTTTTTTTGTGTGTATCAAGAAAAAAACTTATAGGGAATTATTTAAACAATTATTGGTGTAGCGTAATTTGAAGATTTTGTATGAAATTATTTGTTGGGGGATTGAAGTGAAGAAAATAAAATTTAACACAGTCTGCTTACTTTAAAACATGGGCTTAATAGGGGGTGTCAGTTCTGGTAAATTCACACTTACAAATCCACACTTAATTTTGGGTGAATCTGCACTTATCGAAGTGTGGATTTATGAAACACATCAGCCCCAAAACTGGTGTATTTCAAAACTGAAATAAGTCATTTATTTCACCCAATTCTGAACTTTCTCAACCAAATGTAATGTTTTAAAAAGAGAGTTTCATTTCACTGATTTTCAGCATCATTCCACTCACACAGCACTCTACAGCATCACACTTTGTTACTCAAAACATTGTACAACATTTAAATTTTTATATTATTTAAGAGTCATGCCTTCCTCACTCTCAAATCATGATAAATTAAATCAAGAAATAAATTTCCTAGCTCTTAATCTCTTCTTTAATTTTGATTCT
This sequence comes from Hemileia vastatrix, assembly GCA_030280995.1. Lineage (NCBI taxonomy): Eukaryota > Fungi > Basidiomycota > Pucciniomycetes > Pucciniales > Zaghouaniaceae > Hemileia > Hemileia vastatrix. Next base: position 10,509,638 of record JASXTE010000010.1, on the reverse strand, counting down.
GATTCTGATCTTGAAGAAAACTTAGTTTTTTTACCAAAAATGACAAGGAAACAGTACCTTTTTCCTAGGAAACCACAGGTACACTATCCAAAAAATCCTAAACCTATCTGTGCACAGTTTCAAAAAGCTATTCAGTACTTCCCAGGAATGTTTCCTTAAATTAGTTGAGCTTATGCAGGATCACGCTGTGTTTCACGAGAATTATCAAAAACTTCAACATGATTCTTCAATTAAATTGGCTATTACACAATTTTTTTTAGGCTCAAATGGTAATGAGGCTGCTTTTAAACATTTGGAAACTTTCTTCTCTTTAGAGTATGGCTCCATTAAAGCTTATACAAAAAGATGTATTACTGCTATCATTTCTTTAGAATCTCAACTTCTTACCTGACCAACAAAAGCAGAGAAGCTTGAATCATCTCATGTTATGCAAGAAGAAGGTTTTTCAGGATGTATTGGTTTTTTTGCTGGTTAAAATATTTCATTGAGTCAGAAGCCTGCTTTAGGTAAAACAATTACTTTGAAAAAAAAAATAAGGAAGCTTATTTTATTATTTCATTCTTTCTTTTGAAAATAGCACAAGCTACTATATTGTCCATATAAATATTCAAGATCTGTTCAGCTTATCTGTGATATAAACAAAAAATTTAAATCATTCTTTTCTGGATATCCTGGATCATGTCAAAATTTCTAATGGAACTTTAAAAATAAACTGAATGATTCTTTGATGAAGATCAGTATCTTTTGGCAGATTCATCTTATGTGAATGGAAAGCATGTATTTCTAGCTCTTTGGGTACCAGCTACAGAAGACAGAAAAAATTCCAAGATCAAAAATCATTTGAAGAGTTCTAGAGTCTTTATTGAAAATTTTATTTGAATCTTGGAAGGCTTTTTCATAAGTCTACAAGAAATAAGAGTCCCTCTTAGAGAAAAACCTAAAGTGAAAGCAGTGGTCCTCTGAATTCTGTGCTGCGCTATACTTCATAACCATCTATCCAACCACAAAGGTCAATAGCTAGAGTTGTATGTGTTATATTTTATGGTCTGTTGTCCTCCTGAGCTCACTTTATGTTTATATTTTTTATTATCTTTACTTAAACTTTTCATTAAAATCATTACTAAATATCATGCCATGAAATTTCTTCCATATGGTGAACATATATATATATAAATACATTGATACATATCTAAAGTTCACATACTGTAATTTGATATTAGAGCCTAATTTCGTATTAACAACAACATCACTGGAACCCCTCTGTTTTACTATCACTTTTAGCTACATTACCTGACTCACTGGAACACCCCAAGTTCACCATCACCATTTTCTACATCCATGAATCATCCAGCCCACTTGACCATACTTTTTTATTATTCCAAACACTACGTTTATCCTTTTATTTGTCTTTATTTTGCACTCTGATGTGTCCTGTACTAGAACCTTCTCTGACTTATGATTATTATATAGATATCTTTAAGGAATGGAGAGTAGCATCCATTATACATTTCTACACCATTACCTTACTCACATCTAACTCTTGAAATGATAACTTGTTCAACTTGTGATTCTTTTCTAGTTGATTTTTATGCTAAGTGATCAATATATATCTTATATTATAACAAAAACACCAAAGTAACACAAGTTTCTCCTGCTGACACATTTGATTCAGTTGACTCATCATCATAAATCTCAATAATTTAAGAGCTTTTTGTTTCAGATATTATTGATGGTCTGAGAGTTCTTATTTTTTTAAATGATTTTGGTTAGTGACTGTATGAAAACCATAACATAAATTAATTTTATTTCTTGTACCTTATCTTCTTTAAATCATGAGTTCAAGCTTTAAATGATTTAAACTGGTTTGAAGGGTCTTTGTCATATTAATTTCATCCATCTTTTGAAAGACTCTCTTCAGGTGATTTAAATGTTCATCATATGTTTTTGAAAACACTATGATGTCACAAATATAAACCAAAAGCCATCCTTCAACCATTTCTTGATGAAAGACACTAACCATCAATTTTTGGAAGACTGAAGGCGCATTCTTTGGGCCAAATGGCATTCTCACATACTTATATATTCCCATATTTGTGGTTATTAATAAGTAATTTTGAGAACTCTTTTCCACAGGAATCTGGCGGTGTAGACAATCCTATAGTACTAGCTATAGGCCTTGACCAAGGGAGTTGGAGAAAAACAGAGAGAAAATGACCTGTCCCTTTAGAAAAATAGAGTGAGATTTACTTGCTAAAGTAAGTTGGTTCCTGTTTTGCTAAAGCTCCTGTTTAACACACTTGACTGCTTGATGAGCCAAGAAAGTAGTCCCCAGATAGACTACCAGACCAAAGAACTGAAATGTAGAACAATGTCCACACCAGAGACAGCAAAGATACTTGATGTAGGCTGCAAATCCACACCAGAGACAGCAATAATACTTGCTATAGCTTGCAAGACTATAACAGAGAAAACAGTTGCCAAAGTTAAGTTAAATGAAGAACTCACTTGCAACAAACACAGCCAATTGTGGCCAGAAAACAGTGAAAACTGAGTGAGGAACAATGAGATCACCTCCGGATGGTTGTATGATGATTAAGGTTGCCCCAAACTGTCTTATTCACTATGTACACACAGACCACTAACTAAGAGTCCATGCGCACCCACCAATCTGGCGCCTGTACCCACCAAATTGCATAAAAAACCCTCCTGAAGCGCTCCCCAACCTCCTAAAACAGAGGCGGGCGGGCCGCCCAACGTCGGAGATGCTGCCTGAAGCGGCCCGGCCTCCCTGAAGCCAGAAAACCAACAAAAACCACTAATCTACTTAGAAAAATTAGCTACAACTACTAAAACCTTTAAAACACAGAATTTCACTATAACAACATTTAGACATGAAATATAGAGAAAAATTAGCTCTATCCAATGGTACTAAGCACTTAACCCTAAGACTTAAGGTTAGCCCGTAAAACACGAAAAACAAAATTAAACAGCAATCTTTTATAAATGAAAAATGAGGAAATGACCCCTTAAAACTCAGAATATGAAAAATGTCTACAAGACATAAAATATAGAGAAAAACCAGGGCTATCCAATGATAGTACCCACATACCCGCAGAACCAATATCCACGGAATAAAACCAGAAAAATACCCAATTCTTTAACAGATGTCAATTAAGACATGCACAAACAGCGCCAAATCACACAACAAAGGCCCCTGCCAATGTTGGAAGACCACAGGGGTAACCTTTGTTTCCATCCAGACAGGAAATATATTTTGCTCCTTGTAAGGTGGCATGGATAGAAGCTATCCTTGGTAGAGGGTAAATATCATCTACAGTGTATGTATTCAGAGCTATATAATAACCGCATAATATTGCCTTATCTTTTTCATAAGAGATTAATACTGGTGAAATAACACAATACTTAGGTGTTTTATCTACTTTTTCAACAATACCCATCTCCAAAAACATTTTTATATTGTCTTCAATATCTTTCCTTTTTGCAGGAGATGCTGGGTAAGGTTTCTTTTTCAAGCTTCCAGGAATATTATCCAAGTCACAACTTAAAGAGATTTTTATCTCATGGTCTTTGACCAATCGTAGTTCATTTGAACCATGGGCAAATGCCATAGGATAAGATTTGATCAACGTCAAAATATTGTCTTCTTCAATTTTTGAGAGTTGAGGACTGAAAGAGGCCTTTCGGATTTCATTGTACAATTCTACCACTTCAGTGGTGGTTCTTCCACCTTGCATTTGTTCCTCTCTAGGAGAAATGGAATATACTGAATTTACAGAAAATATCTTGAATTTTCTCTTACCATTCACACCTATAGTGAAGCAACTGTTTTCAGCATCTAGTTTAATGCCAAATTTTGTTAATAAGTCATTGCCAATATTAAACCAATCACTGAAATTATTATTATCCATTACAACAAATTCACACACTGATTTTACATATTCATTACTATACTTGAAGAATACAGCAGTTTTGTATTTGCAAATTGGTTTTAAAACTGAACCAAAACCCCTCCAGTTCTTTGTCTGTACAGGTTCTAGTTTTTCCTTATACTTACTTTCAAGTTTCATTAATGTATTAATAGAAACTACACTACCTTCAGCCCTAGTGTCAAGAATGGAATTCATTTCTCTTTCACATATAATAGCAGGTGCTCTGATAGGTGTTATTTTGTAAGTATCATGAGATACATCTTTAATTATTTCAGCTTCTTCAGAGGAAGTTAAAGATGTATCTGTATGAGGTATAGCATCATTCAGGAACATAATATCCTATTCTAATACAAATATTTCATGTTAATCATCACTTTAAGAAATTTTACTTTTACAATCCTCAATGGATTCCACGTTCTCATCTTCATGATTACTTGGTTTAGAATTTTGTGAGGTTTTAATAACATTAATTCTTTTCTTACATGTGTGACCCTTAACCCAAGGTTCATTACATTTATAAAAACTTTTATTTTCTTGTCTTTTAGGGACAAGGGGAGCTGAAGGTTTTTTCTTCCCCACTGGTAACTTACTTGTAGTAGGTTTTACTATGTCAACATTTTTTCTGTAATTATTATACTTGGTTTCATATTTGTGGTTTAATAATATTTCATTGCATATATTAATGAACCCAGAGGTATCTCTGATGGTTTCAGTTCTAGCTACAATAACATCTCTAACTGATATAGGCAACTTGTATATTATTTTCTCTTTCCACTCATTATAATCCATTTTTGGATCCATAGCTTTCATGATTTTTATTAAATTCATTAAAAAGACCATGGGTTTATCTCCAGAATTTGGATTATATCTGGCTCTTTCATACAATCTTTGTTGAGTGATTCTGAATTTTGGGCCACCAAATTGCCTTTCAATTAGTGCCTTCCATTCATTCCAGGAGTAGTTAATTCCCTCACTAAATATAGATTCAAACAATAATAAGGCCACATCTGTAAATAAAGGTATTAATTTTGATGTAATTTCTTCATCAGGTAATTTGTATGAAAATTTTAATTTATCAAATCTTTGAATGAATTGTTGCCAATCAGATTTTGAATCCCTGTCAAAAGAAGGGTACTGATCTAACTTAGGCCAGTTCTTTTGGCTAGTTTTTGCTTCCCTGACCTGAGGAATATTGAGTAATTCACTTACTTTAGAAAGATGATCATTTATTTCATATTTAACTGATTTTATATTCTCAGAGCCCATGAGACTATGTTCATGTTCAATCATTGGTTTATCATCAGAGTGTTTCATAAAAACTGGTACTCTTTCCACATAAGAGGTATTATCTTTGATTTTATCAGTATTTTTTAAAATGTTAGCTACTTCAATTTATACTCTTTGTAACCTATCTTTTATTACAGGTACATGAGTTAAGGTATCATTCACATTTGAAAAAGACAATTTTACACGTCCCTCTATGGTAGCCATAATATTCTGAGAATGTTCCAATTTATTTTATAAATTTTTAATCTCAGAGTTTAATCTTTTGTTTTCATTGATTAATTCATTATTTGAATTTTCAATAATTATTAACCTATTGGCTGTTGTACTCAATGATTGTGTGAGGTGTAATAATACACTTTTTGTATTATTGTTTGACTCTCTAGAGAATTCTTCCAATTTTTCAATTCTTAATAATAATTTACTAATTATTTTTGATTCCATTGGATTTTCTTTTACAAAATATTCATTTTTTTCTGTGTCCAATTCAGAAGACTCATCATCAGGTTCAAGATTTAATTCATTTGGTTCCATTTTTATATTAATAGCATTTTCCTGGTGGTCAATAAAACTATGTACATTGTCCTCATTTAAAGACAAGTTTAACATGTTATTTTCAAATGAATAATTTTTTAAATCCTTATCAATTATATCCAATAACTCTCTATCAATTTCATTACCTATAATTAATTCATTTTTTGGATTTTATAATTGATCCTGAGAAGATGGATGACTTACCAAGGTCTTATTCCATTTCCCCTGTAAGGGTTACTGCTGGAGCCCTGCTTTTGAGGAGGGTTGTTGTAGATTTGGGAGTACCAATCCCACTTCCATTTGCTGACTGTAATTTTTTGGTCCTCCTCTTGGACTGGAGGTGTTTCTATGGAATTGTTTGGTGCCACTGTTGGTGGTTGAGCCTTTATTTCTACTAGAGCTTGATTGACTTCTACGAAACCCTGAGCTGCTCTTTTCTCCAGATTGTTTATCTGGTCCACTATATTGTTTACTCTTATTATTAAGGTGTTCAGTAGAGTGGATAGGGAGTGAATTTGTTCTTGTAAGGTATTTTTTGTCTTCTTCATTGATACCTTTTTTAATAGTTTTCCCTTTCCTCCAGAGACATTTGTGGAGTGATGGTGTTTGTGGGGGAATCCTGGCCCTCCATTTGAATGTCCTGTACCAGGTCTCTCAGCTCTAGGTCTTAAGCTATAAGGTTTTGCCTTATTACTCACAATATCATTGTTGTCACACATTTTTATGTGGAATTAAATCAAAGAATTGAAATTTGAGATTTTAAAACTTCAAAAAGGAGTTTTATCAGTATTTATCAATACCACTGAACATAATTTTATTGCTTACTTGTAGGTATGAAGTGAATTTAGAAGTGCCAAAAGTCAAATATGCTTTTATGTGGTCACTTAATTTAACTGGTCCAAAATATGTAGCCGTGTTTTTATATTTAAAAAAAGAATATTTGTCAGTAAGATTCTTTCTAAATATTAAATGAATTTTACAAACCAATAAAAAGGGATTAAGAGTCCTGTTGAAAGAAAAAAATCAATCAGTTTAATTGGTTATCATCTGCAAAGATCACAAATTCAATTGGTCTATTGACAGACTCCCACTAAGAACAATTTTGTGTTAAATTAGTGGTAAAAAATTTTATCTGCAAAGATCACAAATTTAATTGGTCTATTGACAGACCCACTAATAACAATTATATGTTTAATTAGTGGTAAAATTGTTGATTCAATATCACAATTTTATTATATAACAGGGCTTCTTTCCCTTAAATCACTATATAAGTGACCCCAACCTGTTGTAATTATCCAAATATTTCTATAGGGATTTTATTTACTTGTAGCCTCTTTTTTGAATTTTTACTTACTGGAGGATAACCAACAGAATTCTTGAGGAAAGGCCCCCAATTGTCAGGCTGAGGTCAAGTACAAAGACGTGAACTAGCTTTAATGGTCAGTTGTCTAGAAGATTTTAATGGTCCTATATGAATACTGTATTACAAATTAAATAAGTATTAAAATAACTCAAAGTAAGGGTCTCAGTAATTCTAATATCACTAATTATATATGGCTTAAAATCTTTATAGTTGGTAGAAAAATAGATTTAATAATTCAGATACTATTCAAGGACTATATAAGCGCTATTTATATGTATTGTAAATTGATTTGGTTACATGATTGAATTGTAATGATAAAGAATGTAGAAAACAAGACCCAAAGATCTCCTCCTTTTAAACACCTTGAGTTTCCCAATGAATCCCTTGATTTACCAGTCCAATACACAGTTAATGACGCCTCAATCCAACTAATAGACATGTCTATCAACATCCCTAGTGACCCATAACATAATTAGAAAAGTAACTACCGCCAAAATCCTGGAATAATGGGGAAAATCCATCAAAATTAAAGAATAAGTAAAAAAGCGAGTATATGCATATTATACATCAATATAAAAGACTAAATAGGGAAAATTAAGGCTAATAAGAGCTTAATATTAAGGGGGATTAACTGTAGAAATGATGGGGCTAATCCTGACATTATACTACGTGAAATTCCCATTCAAAAATGACCAAAATTGACTGAGAAACCACCTAGAAACCCAAAAAAGGGAGTGAGATGTGGGGTAACTACATGCAGTCCGTGGCAGGCGCTAGCACGTGTAAATCCTTGACTAATTTTAGGCGAATTTAAGTGTGGTAGTGAAATAAGGTGCCAAGAGTGAGGTTATTGATGAAATTAGTGCATATAAAGAGGGTCAATGCATTATTAATTAAGCTAGGACACTAAATAAGTGCCTGTTGCCTATTTTAGTGTGTTTCCCCACAGTTGGCATAGAATTTGGGGTAATTATAGTGTGAAAAAGCTAAATTTTCTAAAAATGAAGCTATTCACACAGGAAAAAAGCAGGCAGTATGTGGCCAGTACACAGAAGCCATTTCTGGCATAAAAAACACCAAATTTGAAAAGTAATATTTTTATGCATTTAAGTAGCCAAATCAATAGTCCTAAATGAGACAAATTGAACCGTCAAAGAACATTTTTAATATTCTTAAATTTATAGCGCATATAATCAATTTTTAAGTGAAATAAAGCGCATTTCTTGTTTTTTGCATAAAACAATGAAAATAACAGCTTTAAGTATACTTAAAAATTATGTAGCCTTATAATTAAGATTCTTAAGGTTACCCTAACAGATTCCAACTTAATATTAAGTACATAAGACTTATAAAAGGTGGATATATGCGTGTATATAAGGTGTTATAATGGCATTTTTTGTGTATTATCATAATTTTACTTATGTATACTGTTTGTGTACTCTCATTTATTGTTCCCATGTATAGTTCATGTGTTTAAAATAACTTATAAGTACTTTTTACTCAGTCCTGGGGATATACAGGATGAAATATTTAGTGACATAGAGGACATCACATATTTTATGGCTCCATTGACAGCTTTGACACCCAACACTACTTTTTTTATTTTCCATGTTCATAACACAATATCAATCAGACTCCTCACAAAGAGTTAAATGTTTTCATCTTTTTTTAGTGGGCTAATAGCTGTTCTCAGTGTAGTGTTACCAAGTATATTGAAAAGAGTTACTACTCATTTTTAAAATTCAATGGACTGGGTAAAGCTTTGGGAGTTAAAATGTAGCTTTTGTTAAAAGAGGTGAAGTGTCGATTTCTGGGTGAAAGAATGATAATTTTTCTTTATGATAATCTCTATCCACTTGAATATTTCATTACTTTATCATATTTTTTGTTAAAAAAATGTAGCTAAAAACCATAAAAATCTGGTAAATTGTTGAATTCATGTTTGTAATCTAGAATAAATGCATGTAAGTGCATATTTTTTTTTTTTTGATCTTCAATTTTTAATCCTTTCAATTCTATAAGTACAAAATAGCATACATTTTTCTCCTCAAACTTTTTTTCTTAAATTCTGTACTAAAAAAAATTGCAATATCTCCCTCATCATTCTATCCTAGTAGGGGGTCCAAATTTTAAAATCTCAACTTCAGCTCATAAATTAACAATAAACAAGTCTTTCAGAGAAAGAAACAAATTTAAAGATTAGACTTCAAGAAAAAAGGAGTGAAGCACACCAAAAAATTTAAAAAAAACACACAAAAAATTAAGGTAGACATGATACTACAGTAGCACAGCCTGAAATTCTAAAGATTTAAGTAAGTGAAGTGGTAAAATGATTTTTAGATGTAAAAATCAGAAATTTAAAGAGAAAAAATGTAGCCTCTCTTAAACCCAATAATTTGCATGTCTACCTAGATTTTTAAAAGTAATTACCACACAATATGAGGGAAAGAATTGCTAGCAAGTCCATAAACTTGGACCCAAATTCACCACATATTGAACACACATTGAGCTATTGACAAAGGAAACATAAAATCAGGGGTGAGATTTACTCATCAGAACAGTTTTAGCTGGGTGTTCAAGTAGAGTTCAGTATGAGTTCAGTATGAGTTCCATCTGAGTTCTGTCTGAGTTCAGGTTGGGGACTTTCTAGCAAGTCCACCCCCTGAATTGCATAGTGAATGGAGCCTTGTTTCATTATCTTAATTACACAGTTTATTAAGTATTTTTTGATTTGAAAAGAACAAGAAAAATTAGTGAGGTTATTGCACAATTTTAAACTAGGGGGTGCTCTTGTTGCTTGATGGTTGTCCCGAGAAGTATTCCAGAATGTTTGATAAATTCCATCTCCCAAAGAAAATTCAATAATAAATTTATTATCAGGAAAATATAAATAGTGTCCTTTAACTAGAGTTGAGGGTGGAATTAAGTGACCAGTTATATTGTTTATATAAGAAAAGAGACCAAAAGTAAGGGAAATTGAATCATAACTATCCATATGAATCTTGTTATAAAAGTATCCATAATTTATAATGACATTAGAAGAGAAGAGAGTTTCTTCATTAAAAAGGTTCCATTTTGTATCTGACCAATTAGGTAGTCTTATTTGCTTCTACAGCTCATAATTAGATTGAAAAGCAGGAATACATAACCTCCTCAAACAATTTTCAAAAAAAGTATTGAAGGAACTTATAAATTTTCACTATTTTAAATTTTAATTAATTTTTTTCAGTACTAAGTGCCTTAAGAAAAGAATATATACCTATAGAGATAACGATAATAATAATATGAAGAAATAAATGTGATAATAATTAAAAAAGATACCAAAATAAATTACTTTATCATATCCTGCTCTCCATATAATTCCAATCATAATACTTCATGCTTACTTTTATTCTTAAAAGCTGGTCTAGCAAACTTCATTTTATATAAAGTGGAGATAAGATCTTAAAAAAGTTAATAGTTTCATTTTGAGCTCCATTAAAAGAATGAAACTTTAAAATAAATTGAGTTTTGAAGTGACTTCTGAAAATGTCTATAGCCTGATCAACACCATGTTTTTCTAAGACTTTGATATTTTCAGGTAAATTTGGAAGATATTTTCTCTTCTTAAAAATAATAATTTTGAAGAAATTGATATTGCTTATGTCAACCTAGGTATCTCCAGTACTGAGTAATTCTTATCTTTAAATAAAATAACTTTAATTACAGTAAGATTATAACTTAAAATTAAGGTTAAAATACTTATATATATGGTTATAATACATATATATATAATTGTTCCACTATTATATGACTTATAGTAGTTTAAATAGCTTATCCATAACCTAATAATACTTATTAAGATGTTAATGGTGTCATAATATACTTATCTTAAGTGATATTAAGTAATTATAGACACACATAAGCTTATATGTATACATAAACCTCATATTCAGTGAAATATGTAGTTATATTATGTATATTTAGGTCAATAAGTGGGTTTTAACCTATTAATAGCCTATAAGCCTTATTTTTCTGCTTATTTTAGCTCATATGGATGTATTTAGTGGACGCACAACGCCTAAAGAAGCATATACACCTTTTTCAGGAACATATATCCAGTTTGGACAACTTAATCTGCTTCCTTTGATGTATTTTCACAGATTAATGGGTTGAGATATCATTAAAAGGTTAATATGGATTCTTGGGAATGTTATTGGGGTCTTGGAAAGTTAATTTAACTCCTTTATATGCTTTGGGTTTCATTATATACTCTTTGGATGAGTTATTTTACCTGTTTCTTTATGGTATCCACTTTTATCTGTTCATTCTATTTATGGTATGGGTCTGTGATATCATTAATTGTGATGGAGGATCCTTACTAGAGGTCTGGGTGTTGAATCTTCATGAAGTGGACGCCATGGGGAGGTGATGGGCCCTCACAGTGCTTTAATTTCTGGGGATAGCAGTGACATCATCTGGGTTGAAGGTCTGTGAACTCCAGTAGATTTTGGTATAAGTAAGGGAGGATTTGATGGGTTATTAGACACCAATTACTTACTACACAACAAATAAACACTATAAAACAATTATTACTATATATAAATATATTATAAAGCATTTATAAATTGATTTTATCTTTATATAAGCTATAACTATATTTTATTTATCTATTTTCCACCACCCCAGCATGCATAAAAATTCAAGTATTGTGAGTTTACATTGAGCAAAACTATTCTATTAGTCTTCCCCTGAGGTTTAATCACTAAATCATTTAACAATAAGTATTAGGACCATCAATATTTACTATTAAATCATACTAAGATACTAGCACACACTGACAACTTAAGTGACCAAAGAAAGATTACTTTGAATTTTTCCTTTACTTCAAGTTTTTTTTTGATTTTTTGACATATATTCTGAATGATTTATGATGAGAGTGAATAAAATGATAAAGAAGAGAGTGAAGATAGAGAAGATAATGATGAAGGAATGTATCCATATATTCTGATTTGAGTTAAAAGTACTCTATAATATACATGTAATAATTAATAAATTTATAACAATGGAATACTTAATTATTTTAATATAATTCTAAAATTTTGGCCCCGAAAATCTCCCAAACATCAAAAAAATCCTAATAAAAAAATTCTCAAAAGTGCACCACAAAAAGGAAAAAAGTTTACCAAAATTCCACAAACATTAAAGCCAATAATTCCCAAAAGCTCAAAAAAAATTCACCAAACCACTTCCTAAATCTCATAAAAATGACCATAAAAACAGTCATCAATGTGCACAAACGCAAGAATAAAAAAATTCAAAAACAAGTGCAAAAACACACAAGAAAAAGCACAAAAATCCGGATTTTTTTCAATTTCCTTTGGAGAATTTGATTTTCTGAGAGACATTATGAGTCTGGTATGGTAAAATCAATCAGATTAAGAGGTTAAAAAACAAATAAAAAATAAGATAAATATGCCTGGTTAAAATTTTGAAAATTAAAGTGAGGGGTGTGTCACCAAGAATTGATGAGTAGGAAGGGAGGCCTGTGTGCTATATGCCAAACAGATAAGGTGAGAAAGGAAGGAATTTTGTGGCCAAATTTGGTTGTGAAACAAAAAATGTGCAAAAAGTGATAAATTTAGGTCAGAACTGAGACCCATGCAACACACAATATAGGGGGCGGACTTGCTAGCGAGTCCGCAACCTTGGACCCAAACTCACCACAGATTGAACACAAATTGAGCTATTGATGAAGGAACCATAAAATCAGGGATGGACACCACTCAGAAGAACAGTTTTAGGTTTTTTTCAAGTAGAGTTCAGTATGGGTTCAGTATGAGTTCAGTCTGAGTTCCATCTGAGTTCAGGTTGAGGACTTGCTAGCAAGTCCACCCCCTATATTGCGTAGTGATTTTTGAAATAAATGACTTATTTGAAAAACTAAAGTGGTGATTTGGTTTAAAATTTGCACCCAAATTAAGTTCAGATTTTCCAGAACTGTCAACCACTAGTATGAATATGTGTCTTGAGAGGGTTTAATATTTATAGCTAAAAAATCTAATTATGTCACTGTAATGTGAATTTTACCTAGAGTTACATCAATTCAAAAAGTCTAATGAGTTTTAGGAATGAAATTAATAGAAAATTAAAGCAAAGTTTTTAACTTTCTATCTGTCAAATCTATGCAGCAGATTTCATGTCACCATGGGAAATTAGGGGGTGAACTGCTAGCAGCCCCCCCCCCTTTGAAATGGTTGGGATATTGTCAGAAGATAGTCAAGACTATGTCAAGGAAATGTTGAAAAATCAGATGAAAACAGATTTTTTAAAAAATTACTCATATTTTGATCCCAGATAAAACACTAATTGATCCCAGGTTGAGAAGATTTTTGAAACCAAATTGAACATTATTTGAGCACAATTTGAGAAATGGTCAAGCACAGGTTTAATGATACCATGATATTCAATTTGCTATCTGAATCCATAAGGTATTAGAAATTCAGGCTTGATATTTAAAGTATTATATTTATGGAAACTTAGATCAATAAGTTTAGAATATTTTTTTTAATTATCATTATTTTTTTCAGTGACATTTAAACTGCCATACCATGTAAGTTCTTTTTGAAATTCTCAGAGATGAAAATCTGTTTTTTGATGTAATATTTGCACATAATTTTCAATTATCTAGCCACAAGTTGAAAATGAGTTCTTTTTACTATGCACTTTTAATTTCTCCCTGGAATGAAAAATTAAAAGATAATTAAAAAACATATGTTGGTTGACAAAACCAATATATATTGTTAGAGCAGAAAAAAATAGTACTGGATTGTGCTATACATTCATTCTATTAAATCAACTACTTCTAATATATTGGTCCAAAATCTGGGCTCTAAAATAGCTTACTGATCTCTGATCTCTATTTAAATTTTCAAATGATTTTAGAAAATTCTACTTATATTCACAGCTCTTTAGACTATCACCACACAATATGGGGGGTGGACTTGCTAGCAAGTCTGCAACCTTGGACCCAAACTCACCACAGATTGAACACACATTGAGCTATTGATAAAGGAACCATACAATCAAGGATGAACACCACTCAGCAGAAAAGGTTTAGGTGAGTGTTCAAGTAGAGTTCAGTATGAGTTCAGTATGAGTTCAGTCTGAGTTCAGTCTGAGTTCCATCTGAGTTCCATCTGAGTTCCATCTGAGTTCAGGTTGAGGACTTGCTAGCAAGTCCACCCCCTATATTTCATAGTGTATATTTATGAATATTTGATACACATTGGATATATTCTGTACTTTCTTTTCATCACAATATTTTTTTCACATCCTCTCTTATTTTAACAACCACCATCACATAATAATTTATTTCTTTCAAATTTCAACTCTTAGATTTATTGGACAATTCTCAATAAAATTCAGCCATATTTTTCCAAAAGAAATATCAAGATTTAATGATATATAAACTCCAGTTATTCTACAGTATGCAAAGTCTAGAGTTCATGTTTTTGGATTCTTTCAAGAAGAAAAACCAATGATCATTGGTGATATTTTTAGTGAGAAGAGTTTCCAAATTGGACCACCACTTGGAGAAATTTGTGATGGATCTCAAAATTTAGCTGAGGAAAGGGCCTTCAATCCTCAAAAATTCTTTTTACTTTTCCTCCTACTTGGCTCTACTTTTAAACAGGAGATATTAAATTTGTGGCTTTCTTTTTTCTTCAAGTGAATTAATTATTCTGGTAAAAGATGAATATCTCAAGGCTCAAATAGATTTAATACAGATTCTGAACTACAATCCAACTTGATTCTTCAATATTCCCCATTATTTTCATCATAAATACTTAGAAGTTTCTCCAATATCATATGACTGGATGATGAATCAGATTATAAAAGGGATTAAATTACTTATGAAGAGAAATCACATTCAAGCTATTGGTTTTCTGATAGACAATGAAAATTTTTTCCAGAAATGTTGGAAGCCCTTTGAAGGCACAAGGAAAACTACTGGCTTCAAAAAGGGACCTATAACTATAAAAAACAACTTTATGAAGAAGAGTTAGCTTCTGAAGGAATTGTGTCAATAATATTTTGTGATATAGTTTTTGGAAAACATCTGTCAATTCTGGGATGTATCTGGGCCACCAAAGATTAAGCAAGACAATCCCAGCTCTCAGGAAATGTTGTAGGTAAAAATAAAACTTCAGCTACACTCATCATATGCCCACTAGCAATACTATCAAACTGGATATATGAAATAAGAATTCACTTTGAAGGTGATGCACTTCCATTCAAGGCTCCTTATGGAAAGGATTAAAAAAATACATATACTAAGGATCTTAAGAGCCGTCTAGTTTTTCAGCTATTTATGATATTACAAGTCCATTTTCTCCATGAACAGAACCTCAGCCAGTTCCACTAGTCACTCAAAATCTAATTTGGTACAGAATTATTCTGGATGAGACTCAGTAAGTATTTAATTATAGCCCCTAGTTTTTTAAAAGCTGATGATTTTTTAACCAAAACTTAAAATTCTAATCATAAATACAAAGTCTCAGAAGAATTAGAATATATCAGGCTTTGAAGCCCACTTATGAAAATACTTGACAGGAACTCCACTTCAAAAAAGAATATTTAACCTTCAAAGCTTTATTACATTCCTCAGAAAAATATTTTGCAAGAGAACTAGCTTTGGATCAATTTTATTATACCAGCATTAGACTGAGGAAGCTCAGGATCCATAAATTCAATTAATAGTCTCATGGATGTCATCAGTCCTCAGAGAGCTAAAGAATAAATATTATAACTTCCTCCAAAAGTTTAGCAAAGAAAATCTGTAGAGTTAGCAGATCACTGGCTATAAAACCTTAAAGTCACCACACCATATGGGGTTGGACTTGCTAGCAAGTCTGAAAACTCAGACCCAAAATTACCACAGATTGAACACACATTGAGCTATTGACAAAGGAACCATAAAATCAGGGATGAACACCACTCAGCAGAACATTTTCAGGTGGGTTTTCAAGTAGAGTTCAGTATGGGTTCAGTATGAGATCAGTCTGATTTCCATCTGAGTTCAGGTTGGGGACTTGCTAGCAAGTCCACCCCCAATATTGTGTAAAAAAACAGGAAACAGTTTCTGAGAATTTTGTACCTTCTCAAAATACAAACCTCCTTTGGGACTCAGTTGAGTTTCTCCAAGAAACATCAATTATACATCAGTTTTTTAATCACCCTGTCTATGAAAATCCAGATCTGATTCCAAAATTTCCTTTAACATGGAAGAATTCAGCAAAAAAAATTTGTCTCATCAGTAACCTAGAAAGGGAGATAATTTGTCCTGAATCCATTATATTTTCAGAATATTCTGACTTTTTGGATATTTAAGGGATTCTATTAGGTCTCTAAAAAACTCAAGTTGAGCTTAATCAAATATTTTAAAATTTTATCTGTTTAAATATTATAAAAAAAGCTTTAGATTACCCAAATATTAGGTATACTGAGCTTTCAGTAAAGTTGATTAGAAAAAAATTGATGAAAATATATACAAATTATAAGATTATGAAGGATTTAATTTTTCCTTGGAATAATAAAGGCTGAAGGAGTCAGAGAAGACCTCCTGTGTCCACCAAATGTATTTTTAATGGCAAGTCAGAAAATATTACATTGAAATAAAACTTTAAAAGATAATTTTTTTGGTCAAATACTTAAACAGAAGCCTGGAAATTAAGCAGCAAGAATTTGATTTTTTATATTGAATGGGATAAAAAATGAAGTACATGTCTTGAAGTATTTTGTGAGAAAAAGCATAGGATTCAGCATTTATAGGATTCAAAGAAAAGAAATTCAACTATAAATGTAGGTGAATTCATTTTCAACTAGATTACATCATGGTAAATTTTATTTGAATTCACCTTTAATTTTAAAGGCTAGGTGTCCCAAAAAGTGCAAATGGTGAGTCTGAGTATGCTAGCTTACCAATTATGGAGTTAAGAAATGACTTGGATTATATTCAGAAATTATTTCAAGTATATAAGATATTTTTTTGCAGATTTAGTGTCAAGAAGTCTTAATTTTTGTGGATTTAGAGTTTCCAGATATGATGGAGAATAAAAGTCATTAGGCAAACCTCTCGGAACAGGAAAGGAATTGAAGTGAGGTTGGAGCAATGAAACCAGATTTGTTCTCATATATGAGACCAAGTCCTTAAGAGCTGCTCCTGAATATGGTGAGTCATCACTTATTTAAAATTCTTGTTGGTCAAGAGCTTGTGAGAGTTTTTAGAATTCCTCAGATCTCCATGGAAAAAAAATTGCTTAAAAGATCCATTATCAATTTCAGTGTCTGAGGAAAACTTGATGTTTTTAAAAAGATTCTAATAAGTTTCACAACTAAGAAGTTGTTTGAGAAGATGAGTTTTGTTAAAAGAATTCTGAAAATGAGATTTTGAAATATATAAGTTTTTTAGTGAAAAAAAAATGAGAGAAAAATATGTGTTCTTACATTTTTTTGATTTTAGACTTACACTTTCTTAATTTGATTATTTCATGGGAACTATCAGAATTCTTCCCAAGCCCTGATATATCAGCATAATGTATAAACCAATGATTAAGAGCACCCATTTGATTTAGAAAGGTAATATGAGTGAATTCCATTGAAAAAAAAGTTAAATAACTAGCTTCTAAAGCTTTTTCCTAATTTCTAATAATAATTTTGGCCAAAAATTGATTCCACTCATGAAACCAGTCAAGATTCTATGCAAAAGTTGTTCCTGGATAACTTCATTTTTGAAGATAGTGCTTAAAATATAGTAGGGATTCCTTCTGAAACAGTTGAATTTATTTCTTGATGAGGTAAATTTATTTCAGTGATGAGAGATCTAATTTTGAATGATAAAAACCTGTCTAGTTGATTTTTGGTTAAACTTTGCTTCCATTCATTTGACTGAGGTGAAAAATTGAAATGAACATGAGTAAAGTTGTAAATAGACATAGAAAATTGAGAAGTAGATGAGGGGATCATAACTCTAAATTTTTTATTCAGTGTACATGTATTAGTAGATATTTTTCCCTGAAGAAAGTAAGTACTACTAGAGCTCATCATATAGTTCTTTAATGGGGTAAAAGTTAAAAAGGTTAAATTATGAATAGATATTGAAAATCCACACTGTTATAATAAAATTGTAGTTTTTGTATAAATTATTAATGGAATAGAAGTAGTATGAAATCTGAGACATCTTGCATATTTCATTCTCTTTAAAAAATATAATTTATATGCATAAATAAGTCAAAAAGAGTAAAACAAATCAAATAAAAATTACTGCATGTTGAAAGGGTGAAGATCTGACAAATGGGAATGACTTTTATTTTGAGAAATTTTTTCAATCAAAATATAGCTAGAAGCATGATCTTATTGAGCTTTTTGACTGTGTCTCCCATCCTTTATTCTAATCTTGTCATTTACACACTATTAATAGGGTATTATTTAATCAAACCACATTACCATAAAATCATATCACAGTTTAATATTCAAGGATAAACTATTGCATGTAAGATTTTATTTTTTATTCATTCTATAAGCTTTAATTTGATAAAATCTTGGATATTGGTATTTATTCATGATACATTTTTGAAAAATATTGAATTATTAGATTAAATCTCTACAATAGGGGGTCTCAAAACCTACCAAACATGCCTAGCATGTTTCATTTGAAAAACTCCACACAAACACACTATGAAAAATGGTTAGTTTGGTACTTAGGGTCTCAAAAATGGGGTTAAATATTTCCTACTTTTGTAAAATTATCTCAGCCACAATTCAGCCCACCAATAACCACCTCCTCTTAATCAACTATGTATTACCATCCTTCCATTCTAACCCATATACTCCACCTCACATCTCTTCTCTCCCAGTTATTTTTCAAATCAGATTCTTCTCCTGAATACCACAGTAAGTTTATTACTCTTTATTCCTTTCTTTATAAAAATTTTCTGGCTGAAATTTCTATCCTCCAAAATTCTTATTTTTATCTAAGGCATAATAAGTATAATCTAGTCCAATACTTTCTAAATATCATACAAATAATCAATAATCTCCTTTAGCTCCTTTGCTTAACTCTCCTGAATTTGAAGAAAAAACTGTGTATTCTTAAATTGATCTTGATGAACCCATGGTAGTAAGCTTAAACTACTTTTGTTATTATTTTTTCTGTTAGATTGCTTATTTATTCCCCATGTGTTAACTAGAACCAAAGCTAATCAAATCAATAATTTTATAAGGAAGTAAATTACAATAAAAAGCTAGAAGATAAAGAATAAACCCCTTCTTGAAAAAGACTCAAGAAAAGGGCTTCTGTGGGTTTTGTGACAACTAAATCTACATCAAAGGCTGTTTTTTCTTCTTATGAGCCAATTTTTAATAAGCATGAACAAGGTTTTTTTTTGTATTGAACACCAAAATTTTTAATATAGAGTTACTTTCTTTACTCAGTTATGTTTCAATAACTATTAGTAAATTTATTTTGGAATTTCTTGTTTAGTAAAAAAAATGAAATTCTTCCACCAATTCTTTTATCTCTTTTCTTAGATTTTCAAACTGTTAGACATTTTTTTTCTAGCTGAAAAACTGATATCTAATAATTGGATCCTACTCCCTCAATCATACTTTCAATCTTTCTATCAATTAGGTTCATGAGTTTGTATTTTGTCTTTGATTTATCACTCTCTTAAATTTGTTCTCAAATACTATCTTCATTATCACATTTTTCTGGGTTCAGATCAAAAAAAAATTCTCTAAGTCAAAAAAATTTCTGTGAATTTTTTTTTTTTGGAAATACCATTTCATGCTATTTACCACAAAAGGGGATGGGGAACACCAATTTTTTTCTAAGTCAAAAAAATATTTTGACAAAAAAAATGGCAATACCCTCCCCTGTGTTTTATTGAAGTAGGGGCTCAGATTTTGAAATTTTTATTTAATTCCATAAATCAACATGTAAAAAAGTAATATAAGATATTTAAAAAACTTATAATAATGACAATTCAAGTAAATTTTGAATGAAAATCATCTGTGACCAAATTCAATGAAATCCAACATGAGTGTATACATGAACGTCATGAGGAAATCAAATGTCCCCATGATTTCCCTTATATGAAACAAAGCCTGATGGCTCATTAATTTAAGTATAGTATCATATCTGACTGGTTTAACTTTAATTCATGAAATAGAAATAAAACTTGACAACCTAAATTAGACCCCATACTTTTGTTGTCTACCTAATGTTTTACTTTTTACATTACCTTTGTTTCTTACCTTATAAATCTGGGTTACCAGCTCTATATTTTCAGTAATTTTTATCTAAAAATACAATTAAAATCAATCTAAATGAAAAAATAATAAAATTTTATAAAACTGTTATCACTATGCAATATAGGGAGTGGACTTGCTAGCAAGTCCTCAGCCTAAACTCAGATGGAACACAGGCTTATCTCATACTGAAACCATACTGAACTCTACTTGAAAACCCACCTAAAAATGTTCTTCTGAGTGGTGTCCATCCCTGATTGTATGGTTCCTTTATTAATAGCTCAGTGTGTGTTCAATCTGTGGTGAGTTTGGGTTCAAGGTTGCGGACTTGCAAGCAAGTCTGCCCCCCATATTCTGTGGTGTATGTATATAAATCTATATGCTTAAACAGGGGGAAAAATGGTGAACTAGATGTCTAGTTCAGTTTTGTCACCCTATTCCATTCCTTGGTTTTTTTTGTGTAAAACCATTAAATGTCACTTTTTGAGCCCACCTTATTTTTTGCCTTTGGAAGAGGATTAAGGTGTTGTGGTGTGGGTATGCCTGTAAGAGAAGGGAGGAGGAGGTGCAAAAAGTATTTTTGGATTAATCCATGAAGATGAGAGGAAATGAGCCAAGGATATTCCAATCTCAGAAAAGCACAAAAATAAGGTGGGGTCAAACAGGGTCACTCCACAAATCAGACCCAGAGTCATACCCTGCAACCAAAAACTGGACTAGTCATCTAGTTCAGCAATTTTCCCCCCCTGTGTTAGTGATTTATTTAATATTTATGTAGTATATCCTATGGTTAAGCAGAGGTGTCTGACTCCAGCTCACTGTGGAAGAAGCATTGATGTTGTTACCATAGGTGAGTAATAAAACTGTTGGTTCACTCCTGAAAAAGAACTAACATTGTTACCATAGGTTATGGGCCATCCCTGAATTGATATTAGCACTATTGTTCTTGTAATTACCCATGAAAAATTATACCCTGTGTTTTCACATGTTAAACTTGTCTATTATCTGGCATACAAACAATTAGCCATTGAAACCTAAACTTTTTTTTTGGATATTTAATTCATGCCCGTAAACCCCTCTTAAACCAACCCATTCTAATTGAATCCTAAGAGTCAATGTGAGAGAAATCTGCCTCTTTTTAGAAAACTTTGCAATTGTGATCCTCCCCCTCTGACAATTAAAACTTGTACTAGATGCCGCTCATGTTCTTTCTCAGGAACCCTTTCATCCCCAACGTCATCAACTGATGTAGAAAGACTCCTACAGCTGCTATCAGCCTGGATATCCCCAGGACTGAGTAAAAAGTAATTATAAGTTATGTTAAACACATGAACTATACATGGGAACAATAAATTAGAGTACACAAGTAGTATACATAAGTAAATTTATGATAATATACAAAATTTGCCATTATAACACCTTATATACACACATATATCCACCTTTTATAAGTCTTATGAACCTAATATTAAGTTGGAATATGCTAGGGTTACCTTAAGAACCTTAAATTTAAGGCTACATAATTTTTAAGTAGACTTAAAGGTGTTG
This sequence comes from Hemileia vastatrix, assembly GCA_030280995.1. NCBI lineage: Eukaryota > Fungi > Basidiomycota > Pucciniomycetes > Pucciniales > Zaghouaniaceae > Hemileia > Hemileia vastatrix. The sequence continues at coordinate 10,487,669 of JASXTE010000010.1, read as the reverse complement.
TTTCCTTATTTTATGTGAAAAACAAGAAATGCGCTTTAAATCACTTAAAAGTTGACTATATGCGCTATAAATTTAATAATATTAAAAATGCGCTTTGACAGATGAATTTTTCTTAATTAGAGCTATTCATTTGTCTACTCAAATGCATAAAAATAACACTTTTCAAATTTGGTGTTTTTTATTCCAAAAATGGCTTCTGTGTACTGGCCACATACTGCCTGCATTTTCCCATTTGAATAGCTTCATTTTTAGCAAAATTAGCTTTTTCACACTATAATTACCCCACATTCTACGCCCACTGTGGGGAAACACGCTATAATAGGCAACAGGCGCTTATTTAGTGTCCTAGCTTAATTACAAATGCATTGACCCTCTTTACATGCACTAATTTCATTAATAACCTCAATCTTGGCTCTTTAATTCACTATCATGCTTAAATTTGCCTAAATTAGTCAAGTGTTTGCCCGTGAAAGCGGCTGCCAAGGACTGCATGTAGTTACCCCACATCTCACACCCTTTTTTTCGGGTTTTTAAGTGGTTTCTCAGTCAATTTTGGTTATTTTTGAATGGGGATTTCATGTAGTATAATGTCATTATTAGCCCCAAAATTTCTACTTTTAATCCCCTTTATTTTTGAGTAATAATTAGTCTTAATTATCCCTTTTTACTCTTTTGTATTAATGTATACATGCATATACTCTCTTTTTTGCTTATTCTTTATTTTTGATGGATTATCCCTATTATTACAGGATTTTGGCAGGTGATATCATTCTAATTATGTTATTGGTCACTCTTTATGTTTTTGGGAATGATTATTAGCTGAAATGAGTCATCATTATCTGTGTATAGAGCTGGAAAAATCAAGGGGTTCATTCACCACACAATATGGGGGGCGGACTTGCTAGCAAGTCCGCAACCTTGGACCCAAACTCACCATAGATTGAACACACATTGAGCTATTGATAAAGGAACCATACAATCAGGGATGAACACCACTCAGCAGAACAGTTTTAGGTGGGTGTTCAAGTAGAGTTCAGTATGGGTTCAGTCTGAGTTCAGTCTGAGTTCCATCTGAGTTCCATCTGAGTTCAGGTTGAGGACTTGCTAGCAAGTCCACCCCCTATATTGCGTAGTGATTGGGGAATTGTCACACGACACGTGACACTTGAGGCAAAAGCAGCTCATTAAATCAATAATACAGAGGTCTAAATCCATACTTAAAGCGCAGAAAGCATTTCTACATAGCAACTGCGACTTTACTTTGTGTACTCACTATGCAACCGCGCTAGTCTAAACTTTAAATCTAAATTAGTCAATCTCTCAATAGTGTGTTTTAGTCTTTTCCTCAATAAGCGACACACAGCACAATAGTCAATGTAATAGTCCGCTAAAAGGTTTATTAAGTATCTGTGGGTTATTAAAAGGGGTAGTGAGCATGGACGTGATGGTTAGTGGAGGATTAAAAGGGTTAACGGATGTTAGTAAGGAGGGTCCAGGTGTAACAGGTGTAATTTTGGTGGTCTGTGGTGTGCGGAATAATGGATGGGTATGAGGTCAATGCGAGGAGGAGTAAATGATATAAAAGGGGTTGGATTTTGGTTCAACATTCTTTAGAATTAAATTATAAAATGTATATATAGTTAATAGTGGTAAAGATTTAGGTTAAATCATTATTATTGTACATTTCCTTATTTTCTCAGTAATCATTTCTAAAACTTAAATCTTTGATTATTTAGTTTCCAACCCTTTGTGAGATCTTAAGAATATTAATATTACCTTTAAATTATATTAGAATTCTTCTCAAAGCAGTAGCTCTTCCTTCAAGTCATCTTTGAATCACTTCCTCA